>JALMQS010000225.1:26111754-26187006 GCA_024734495.1 Forficula auricularia
ATGACGCTGATTTCAGTTACGTATTGCTACCAAGGGGCTCGCGTAATGAAAAAGTAGAAAAACAGGTCTGTTCTCTAAAAACAGACGTTAAAATTTAACATCTTAAATTGAGTGTTAAAAAGTAAAGTAATAACACTAGCGTTAAATAATGCTATTCTCTAAACTAAGTTTTAGCAGCAACGTGATGCATTTCACCGTTTTCTGCTTGTTCAAGTTTTTACCACGTTTTTACCTACCTCGATAGCGCGATAGTTCGATTTGTTATTTTTTAATCTAGTATCTCAGCTATTTTTAAGAACAACTAAAAAACAAGAAAAATCACGAAAAATACCCACCCTGGCCGCATCTAATGATAATTCTGTTTTTCTCTATCTATCATATTTAAATATATTTTGTATAATAAAAACTTTTATATACAGTATATGTTATATATTTTATCCAAACAAATATATTTTATAAACCATAAATAAATTAAATAGAGTTTTTTATCTTGAGACAGTCTTATAACTCAAAAACAATGCATTATATGAAAAAAAGTTTCAAATAAAAGTTTATTTATATCGAAGGGGAAACTAAACTACGCTATTGTTTGTCGACCTAGAACAGGCTTTCAAGGGTATTTCAATGTCGAGTTCTGTTTTTTAAATGGAATCATATATTTTTCTATACGTCTACTTAATCTACAAAAAAAAACTGAACAACTTTCATAAGAACTATTTTTTATACGACATGAAATAAACAAAATACATGAATCAATTAGATATCAAAAAAAAATTCTTAATAATTATTTTTAACAATTATTTAACTAATTATCAAATATTTAATTATTAAATAAATAATTTAATAATAATTAAGGTTTAAGAATTTTTCGACACTGTTCTGTTATATTCAGAGTGTTATCGCAAGTTCTTTCGGATGAATTCCAGTTCCGATTTCGTTATTTTGACCTGTTGTAGTTTCTTCAGTAGCCTTTACACTTCCTGTTTTTTTAACATATTTACAACACAATACAATGAAGCTCTTGATGGTGCATTTCTATTAGGAAAACGCTCGGCCTCTATTTCAATGGCAGCCCCATAACTTACTTCTTCCATATTCACCATAAATTAAGACCATTTCAATTCCGTCTTCCAAAAAAAATACTCCATTTTTATTATGGTAATACAATATAACTATCTACTGGATTGACACGAGAAATAAACATTTTTAAACTAAAGAATCTTGAAGTAGTTCTAATGAGTAGAAAATAATCTCTTGAATCCGTGTAATGAAGTTTTAAGATCATTATAAACACTTATTTTCATTGTTGTGTCTTTTCAATTTGATAATTCATTTTATTTAATAATTTAAACATTTGATCACATTATTTTCAATAATTAAGTTGATTAAAAATAATTATTAGAAATTTTTTGAAATCTAATTGATTTAATATTTTGTTTATTTGATGTCGTATAAAAAAATAGTTCTTATGAAAAGTTGTTCAGTTTTTTTGTAGATTAAGTGGTCGTAATAAAAAATATAGGGATCTATTTAAAAAACCGAACTTGACATTGAAATACCCTTGAAAGCTTGTTCTAGGTCGACAAACAATAAGCCTAGTTTGGGTTCCTCCTCGATATAAATAAACTTTTTATTTGAAACTTTTCATATAATGCACTGTTTTTGAATTATAAGACTGTCTCAGGAACAGGTAAAAAAACTCACCCGGTATATATACTATAATAAAAGTTTATTTATCATTTGTGGTATTCGATTGAAAGTATCGCGCCTTTTGGCTATGAGGGGCGTAAATCCTCAAAGGCTGCTGTTTTTAACTTTATGATTTTAAAAATGTGTTTCGATAGTGCGCTGGTTTGATTATCTAGCTATTAATGTTATACATATTTAATATCCTGTAAAGAAAATGGAGGGAAGGCAAAGGTAGCTCTCTTCAAAAGAGTATGGAACAAAAAGACAACAATTAACGTTTATATAAAATTTATTTAGTAATCAACAAAAAGGAAGGTTTTGATAAAAGTGTAGTGTAGAGTAGATTGATGTAATAAGAAGTATAGTATTTGGGAAAAGTATACGTTATTGGAGCCTGGCTCGCCGTTCCTATTGTTCCCTTGTGCAAAAATGCGCTGCGCGGGCGTTGTGTTGGGCACGTCTATGCTCGACGTTCCAAGTCCGGGGCTGCTTGCCCAGAAAAAGTTTGGATGTGTTTCTTGCCTTATGTTAGGGCAAAGTAAAGTGATTGTTTATGTGTCGCCAATGCAAGGATTGGAAATTAAACAGGTTTTTGCTAAGCGTGGCTTAGCGATTGCGTAGTGTAAAGACCTTGGATTATTGCGGCATGTGGATTAGGGCAAAGGAGCGTATATGTTTGTATTATTGGCAATCGGTTGGGCGATTAAAACTATATTTTGCTTAGCGATTTGTTATTGAAACAACCTTAGGATAAAAGAGGAGAAAAAATAATTTACGAATCGGACATTTAGGATATGAATTTTAGTTATCAGAATATTCGAGGAGCGCGTCAATGGCCTTCGTAGCCGACACGCCAATAACTAATTAAAAAGAAGAATATTCTAACCTTAGGTTTCACCATACACAATATAGCGAATAATACACCCCTTCAGAGAATAATTCTATTACATGTTTAAGAGTGAAGTGGCTGGCTGTTGCAAGCCTGTGAAATAAAACTTAAAGAGATATCTTTACTCTCTGCAGGGTATTCGAATAAGGATGGCTTTGTGCGAGGGCTGGCAAGCAGTGTTGACAACGATTGAATTTATAAATCCGCTAGTTCGGTCTTCCAAAAAAGCTAGAAACTGCCTGATTTCCGATCCTACCGCCATCTAGCGGTAGACTCAAAAAGTGAACAATTGCTCCCACAAGAAATGCATTGAGAGTAATTTTTCTACGTGATTTAAATTTACTTATCACAATTTTTTTTACTAAATAAACTTTTTTAGCTTTAATAATAATAATAATACTCGATGATGAATAAAAATAATATGGTATTTAAAAAAAATTATTAATAAATTAGAAAACTGCAATACAAAATATTTTTAATTACAAAAACAAATTTACATTGTGCATATTATTAATTTATATTATTAAATATAGGATTCCAGCAATTTTTATAGCTGGAATTTATTTATATTTAACAAAGTTTCATTAAAGAGTCGTGCAGCTTTTGCTATTTCTTTTATTTAAAATATAAATATACAATAATATAAAAAAGAAAAAATATTTACTTATTGATTGTTTTATAATTAAAAAAAAATCGAAATCTTTTAAAAAACAATCTTAAAAACGTTTACAATATACAAGAAATAAACAGGATATTTTATAAAGAAAAGTTTTTTTTAGAAACTTTTTAAAATTAAAAATACTAAAGACTGATTGTATGCCATGGTAAATGCTAGTGACCACCAACCAAGGGTAGAAGGAGTAAATGGAGGGGCTAGGATGGCTAATCAGATGACAGGCATTGAAGAAGTTCCTGTCATCTGATTGGCCATCCCAGTCCCATCCTATTCGCCAGCTAACCGATTGTGTCCGCCGTAAACGGCACTTACTTTGCGGCATACAACCGGCTCCAAGTAGGACGACTTACTAACTAAATCCCCTAGATTAGTCGTTTAGGGAATTCTATGTTAAACTAAAATAAAGAGCGCGCGCTATATTTAAATTTAATTTTCAACATATATTACAAGAGACTAGAAAAGAAGATACGAGAGAGTGCCAAGTGCCAACAGAAATTTTGTTAATGTTGAAAATGTATTGTTAGTAAAGGAATTTTGCTTAAAAAATGAATTTAAATTGATTTGTAATAAAAAAACCAGATATTCCGCCAGAAATGTTTGAAAAAAGCCAGATTTCCCGCTAGCCGCCAGATGAGATTTCTTCAAGCAAGATGGAGTAAAAATAGCCCAGATCTAGCGGGAAAACCGCTAAATTGGCAACACTGCTGGCAAGGAGTGGAGGGAGTGTGAAGTTGTAAAAGTTACCCATAGGTGCCTAGTGCCACGAGTGGGAGTAGTCACGTGATTAGGGTGAAAACTTAGTGACAATTTTGAACAGTATTAATGTTTCTGTCACAGATCAAATGGATCTGAAATGAATTGCTTACACGCTCAAAGCTGTCAAAAACTTACTTACTTTTTGCCTTTCTGGTTAAAGACGCCATGTTTGTTCATTAAAAATTTTAACTGCACTCCTTTGACATGGCTTTAATTTTTAACACTTTGGCTAAATATTAACGCTTTGGAGTTAAAGTTTTTGCTTACAGAATAGCAATTTTAGGCAAGGAGGTGTTAAAATGAATTAAAGCTGAAGTCGGATGTTAAAAGTTAACGTTTTTGCTTAGAGAATAGACCTGTAACACTGCTATAAATTATATGATTAATTTTACCTACTTAATATATAAAAAAAGTTAATAACATTTTTTAAAACACTTTTTAGATGTTTGCATGTCAATTCGTTGGCACATATATTAAAAGGAGAAATGATCAATATGTGATTACTAATCATAGAAATAATATTTATTGTCTAAATTTGAACACAATGATGAATGTCTCTTTTAATTTGGCATACCATTTAGCAATGAAGTAGGTATTTAAAAATAATATATAATCTTTGATAAAAGAATTAAAAATTGTGTTTTTTCGATTTTAAAATAAAGCAATTTCTGGTTGCATAATTTTTAACCGACTTCAAAAAAGTAGGAGGTTCTCAATTCGACTGCATTTTTTTTTGTGTCTATATTACCTGATATCTTCGCCAATTATGAACAGATTTTGATGATTTTTTTTTGCATTGGATTCAGTCTAGTTTCCGATTGGTAAAAATATAAATTTCATTGGTATTGGATCTTTTTTGTTATGTTTGTTCAGGCATAACTTCTTTGCTTATAAACCGATTTTAATAATTCTTTCTGCGTTTGGATCAGTATAGCTCCAAGATAGGCAAAATACTGGATGCGTAAAATATCGTTGCGCATATATTGTTGTTGTTTTTTTATATTACAATTATTTACAAATTTACAAAATATGGTCATCATCAGTCCCAAAATTTTTACAAAAATATAAACAAATTCCTTTTTTTTCACACTTTACTTAAATTTTTTTTTTTTTTTTCTTTTTAAAAACAGTTCAAAACGTCATTAATTTATTTACATATTATTCATTTTATTATTATTTTTTTTAATTAAATTAGTCACATGAGTTTTAAATAATTAATTATGCCATCCCAGCAAATACTCAGGTCCATCACGTCAGATCTGTAATTTACTGCGCGCGATAAGAGATTTTTTAATTGCAATCATTTCCAGGATTTTCCGTTTAAAATAATTATTTTCCTGGAAAATGATATTAAATTCGTTGAAAGTGAATTTGTGATTTTTGAAGTTATACTTCTTTTGGCGCGTTTGGATAAGAGTGAATTTGTGGACCTCGCGCGCAGATGTCCCAAAAATTAACATGTTGAAGTTGTGCTACAGAATAGAATAAATAATATATTCCTTTAAACGACTGCAAGGAATCTAACAAATCGTGTTGTTATTTTTCAAATTCAATAAGCCAGTTGATGTGGATGTGAAAAATATTCATCATCATTGAGTATACAGTCCTAAGACTGGTTTGATGCAACAATCCGTCTCCACTCGACTCTGTCCCCCGCCAGCTGTTTGACCTCTCTAAATGTCTGGCATCCCATATCCCCAATTATTTGGTTGAAATATTCTAATCTGGGTCTTACCCCTTCCCTTTTCTTTCCCACCTCCCCCTCCAAGATATCCCTAAGCAGTCCCCCATGTCTCAGTGTGTGCCCCATTATCTGACCTCTTCTCTTCAGACTCTTCCACAAGGTTCTTCTTTCTCCGATTCTTACAAGAACTTCTTCATTTGTAATTTTTTTTATCCATCCATTTGATATTCCTTATTCTTCTGTAGCACCACATTTCGAAAGCCTCTAATCTCTTTCTCTTCGCTTTTCTAATTGTCCAGGTTTCACACCCGTACATGGCTATGCTCCATACATATGTCTTCAATAGCAACTTCCTGTTTTCTAAGCTGATTGAGGAGGAGCATAGTAGTTTTTGTTTTGAATTAAACCCCATTTTTGCTTGGGCAATTCTTGATTTAATTTCGTTTTCGCTCCTCCCATCCCATGTTATTTTACTTCCTAGGTAGCGGAATTCCTTAACTCCTTCTAGGTTTTCTTGGTTAATTTTGATGCATTCCTGTCTCGTTTGTTCTTTTTTTGTACATACTAGGACCTTGGTTTTATTCTTGTTTATTTTCATTTTGATTTCTTCTATTAGGATTTGGTTAATTCCATTCAGGGCGTCCTCTAATTCTTTTTTATTGCTTCCTAGAAGGGCAATGTCATCGGCAAATCTTAACATAGCGATCTTTTGACCTTGGATTTCGATACCTGTATCAATTTTGTCTTTGAATTCTTTTATCGCTTCTTCTATGTATAAGTTGAAAATCATGGGTGACAGCACACATCCTTGTCTTACACCTTTTTAAATATATTATTTATATTAATAATAAATTCTTAATTATTATATATTATATTTTTGAATAATATATATATTTATTATATAAATTTGTCAGCTACAAAAACTGTGTAAAAACTTTGAGAGTGTTTTCAAATATTAGAGGTTAATTCTGTAAGTATTATATCTAGAATTATTACTGGAGAGTTAATTACCGAAATAAAACATTTTTGATTAATTTTAATATTTTTCTTCGATCTTTACTGCAGTTTTGTTTTTTGAAATTTTTTTTCAGACGCCAAAGAAGTATAACTTCTAACGCGTGTACATAAGTACACACACACTTTTTTCTTGGGAGTGAATCGCGAGGGCTGTATTATTTTTATCAGTTTTTGAGATGGAAAGTTCGTGTTCACGTAATCTCTCACTTGCTTTTCGTTTAGTTTGGCCAATATATATGCCATTTTGCAGGGCAGTACTCCATCCCCCATACATTCGATCATATACAGAGGTGGCCACTATAACCTTAACTTTGGGAGCCGCAAATTTATAAAACTGTTTCAAAGCGAGCCGCATTGTTTGGAGATTAATTAATGGTTTATTAAAAAAAAGACACCTTTTTTTTTATTTTATAAAATATAAATGAAGTAACATATATTTTTTGCTCTACTTACTTATGATATTACAAATTACAAATTAATTTAATTTTTGTATTATTATTTTTTTAATTTAATTATTATATAGGGTGGGCCATAAAGATCTACCACATCTTGAAGAGATATAAAAAAATTAAAAAATTTAACTATTTAGAATAAAACCAAATATATTTTTCAAAATAAAATAAATGAATTTTTTTTAATTGAATGTAATGGAAGGCAGCCCAGGCAGGGGTAGTGAGGAAAGAAAAAATTAACACATATCAAATAAGGTGTAATTTATTGGAATCCTTCCTCCTTTCCTTTCAAACCGACGTTTCGGAGGATTTTTCCCTCCTTCTTCAGGGTTTCAAAGGGTCAATGAATGAATCAAATAAAATGTTTCCCTTCTTCTCTCCACAGTAGTGTTCAAAAACTTGCTTCATTTTTAACAAAGGCATAGAAAAACATTTTTTTCCCTCCTTTTCTTAATTAGATTAATGTATTTTAAATATTATCAAACAAAAACGGAGGGGGGGGGGGGGGGTCAAAAAAATTCTAGTCTCTTTGACCAAACTCAACCAAATTTTGTATACATATTCTGTGGATCCCTAGAAGGCTAGAAATGCAAAAACTAACCAAATTTTGTCTACATAGTTTGGTCGAAAGGGCTAAATTTTCATTTTTGGTGGTTAGTTTTTGAATTTCTAGCCTTCTGGGGGTCCATAGAATATGTATACAAAATTTGGTTGATTTTGGTCTAAAGGGCTAGAATTTTCATTTTTGACCCCCCATTTTGGGTGGTTAGTTTTTGCATTTCTAGTCTTTTTGGAGCTCACAGAATATGTATACAAAATTTGGTTGATTTTGGTCGAAAGACCTAGAATTTTCATTTTTGACCCCACCCCCCACCCCTTTGTCTGATAATGTTTAAAATACATTAAAAAAAATTATTTTATGATCTTTTCAAAAATATATTCTTTATATAGTTTCTTTCTAGTTAAATTTTTTCATTTTTTTATACCTCTTCAAAATGTGCTAGAACTTTATGCCTCACCCTGTACTTTTTTAAAGTATTATTCAAGAGTGTTCAAGAGCCGCACGAGATTGAATGAAGAGCCGCATGCGGCTCGCAAGCCGCATTGTGGCCACCTCTGATATAGACTGTGCCAGTTCGCGTTTTCGTATCTAATTTATCCTTATGGTTATTATATTAAGTTTGATTTCATTTTTTATTTTAATTTCAGCCCAAGAATTCTAACAATAAATCTAAATGATCTAAATCTCACTTTATTTCAATCAAAATGTATTTCGAATATTTTGATCAATCCGAATGGAATGTGGACTACACAAAAATTTGTCTTTATAAATAATTTTCATTTTCTAACTGAGAATCCCCCCGCTTATTTCTCAAGCTATAAATCCGAGGTAATTTTTCAGTTATTTATTTAATTTATTTTTATTTTACTCATAATCAATTACATATACCGGGTGGGTTTTTTATTTTGAGACAGTCTAATAACTCAAAAACAATGAATCGTATGTTTCTATATTTGATTCGATCGTGAATCGAATGCAGGTGATTTTGTCAAATATTAAGTGAAAATAATATCTGAACTTATATATTTCTAACTTGAAATAATGAAGTTAAATAAATTTATAATTTTCTCATATATAAAGAATAATTAACATATTAACGAGAATTGTTTTGATCGCGCTTTTTTTAAACAAGATATATATCGCTTGAGACTACTGCTAGTTGAAGCTATTGGAGTCTGCTGAGTCTTAACTCTGGACCAAGAGAGAATGAAAAAGATAAGATCCATTTAGCTATAATCCAACTTCATTATTGCGTTTACTTCGCATGACCCTTGGATGGATCACCAAATGAATTTGAAATCTGAGATGTTATATATTCAATCTCCCTAATAGCAAGCACCTAACATACGTGCTAACATATCGGACGCTCTGGACCGGGAGATTGTATATATAACAACACTGAGTTCATAATTTCTCAAAGATCATTTGTCGATCAGCTGCTAGCAATGAGCGTTGGATTATAGCCAATGGATCTTATCTTTTTCATTCTCTCTTGGTCCAGAGTCAACCAAATTTTGTATCAAATAATCAATGGGACCCCAGAAGTCTAAAAATGCAAAAAACTAACCTCCCAAAATGGGGGGGGCAAAAAATGAAAATCTTGACCATTTATCAACCAAATTTTGTATACCTACATAATCAGTGGGACCCAGAAGTATAAAAATGCAAAACCTAACCCCCCTCCCCTACATGATTATAAATAATTTTAGGGCCCTGGTTGTATGGTAAAGTCAAATAAGTGTATGGCCACATCAGAACACGTAAACTTATTGTTTTATTACAGATTTATATAAAAAAGAATGTGGACAAGAAGAGGTTCCGTTCTCGACCTCTACTACTTTTCCCATAACGACGACGATTCAGATGATGATGAAAGTTGGACGACCAATAAGCACGGAAGAATCATCCTACGAGCCTACCGAGACCTACGATTTAAAGAATTTTCTGATTGAGAAAATATTAATTTAATAATAAAAAAAAATTATATTATACTGTCGGCAAATTCATTGTGAATTTGTTAGTAATTTTTGAATAATTTAATAATTTTTTGAATTTTTTGGTTTTATAAATATAGTATTTATTTTAAATAGAATTTTTACTTACACTTTTCGTACTACAACTTTTATTAAACTTTATTAATAAGATAGGTGTACAACAGATAAATTATTTTTCGATATGGTCTCCACCTTTAGCAATGCACTTGGTCCAGCGAGCCACAAGCTTCCGGATGCCTTCCTGGTAGAAGGTTTTCGGTTGGTTATGAGGCCACTTTTGCACCGCGTCCCGAATGTCCATGTCTGAGGCAAATCGACGACCTCTCAAAGCTTCCTTGAGCGGTCCAAAGGGATGAAAGTCTGAGTGAGCGAGATCTGGGCTGTAGGGAGGGTGTTCCAGGGTCTCAAAGCGTCTCAGTGTTTGAGTTTTATTATTTTGTATGTAAGAATTTTTTGGTCGTGGGTCACCAATTTATGGCGGTGCTGGACTGATTATAGGTCAGCTAACCGTTTCCATAAGTGTTGTCAAAAAATGCATCTTTTCAGCCTTCAAGCACTTTTCAACGGATATTCTCCAGGCTGAAAGTCTAATTAACAAGATTCAACTGGACGAAGGGTTTAGATCTTTTAATAAACACGAATTCTAGGCAGATCGGTTTCGACAATTTGACATAGAGAATTTTCCTTTTATTTATATTAATCCTTGACTATTTATAGTCATGGAATATTTCTAGAGTTGAAAATTCCTGATAAGCAAAATTGCTAACCTTTATGTTTATTCAAATTATTATACAATTTACTTATTTTTATTTCTCTTTTCTTTTACATTTTGTATTTGCACTTGTTGTCCTTGTTTGATTCTCTGATTACATATTTTGTATTTCTTAACCTTAGGGACCATTTCATAGAAAGCGCAGGCAGGGCATCTATGTGTTTGCTGGTGAACTATGCTTCATTCACTATGTTTGAATTCAACCGGGCAATGTTATTATTTTACTAATTGTCTGTCCCCAACATAATCAATAGTAATTAGTTTAATATTAAAGTAAGAAAAATAAAGCCCAATTTCCTAGCACATAAGTTACATTAACCCCCCCTCGCCCCTTTTAACCCCCACCCCTCGTGAAGCTATATAGAACAGACAATAAAAGGGCTCATAATTCATAAGCCCAAAACTTTTTGCTGTTTATGTACCAACTACTAGCTGAATCCGTTCTCGTTTGACAAATCTTAGGCGTATCATTGTCCGAGTTTGAATATTTATATCATAGAAATGACAGATAAAATACATTATAAAGGGAGATTTATTAAACAAAAAGTTGTTGAAAGCTGTTGAAAATGACTGAAGTGAAAAAACGTCAAAAAAAGTACTAAAGTAAACCCACTTTATAGGTTAAATATATGCGTTGTTGCCAGCTTGTTTTTAGTGTAGATTTTTCATTATTATCTCAGGTGTGTTGTAACTATGAATTAAAATTTTCTTAAAAAACAGTAGTTAGTTATTGTTCAATGTTGGTTTAGTTTTTTATACCAATGGTAAGAAGAATGTCTTAATTATAATTAAATATGTGTGTAAACTTCCCGATATCCCCCGTGTATAGTGCAATATATAAAGCTTTTATCCTTGGAATTTAATATCTCCGAACTATGTTGTTCATAAATTTCGTTTTGCCACCAATCGATGCAGAAATATTTAAATAATCATCTATCTAAATTTCAATAAGCTGACGTGTTCTGATGTGGCCATCTTTGACCATACAACCAAGCCCATCACTCATATTTAATATTTAATAAAATTATTTATTATCATGTAAGGGAGAGGAGTTAGGTTTTGCATTTTTAGACTTGGGGTTCCACTGATTATGTATACGAAATTTGGTTTAGTTTGCTCAAATGCCCTAGATTTTTAATTTTCACCCCCCCCCCCCACCCTTCCCTTAATTTTGGGTCGATATGCACCATAATTTAATCAGCTCTTAATATCAATGGACTAAAACTACGTGCGAAATTTGGTTTTGTTATTGTTTAATGTTGGTTTAGTTTTTTATAGCAACGGTAAGAAGAGTTTCTTAATTATAATTAAATATATGTGTAAACTTTCCGATTTCCCCGTGTATAGTGCAATGTAATATAGAGTCTGAAAAACCTTTTTCCTTGGAATTTAATATCTCCGGAACTATATTGTTCATAAATTTCGTTTTGCCACCAATCGATGCACAAGTATTTAAATAATATTAATCTGTCTAAATTTTAAAAAAATCGTAAGAAAACCCATATGGAGAAACAAAACTACCTTAAGATTGATAATATTAGGTTTTCTTTTAAAAAGTATTTTGAAAATACTTATTTTGCACCTAGTATTTCAAATACCATTTACAAAAGTATCGTGTATCTAATGAAAACTTTACTTAAAAGTATCTTGTAACTTATTGTATTCCAGTTACTTATTATGAGGTATCTTGTACATTTCTCTGAGGAAATAGTTAACATATTGATCGAATGTTTTCTACATTTGATTCTATCACGAATCAAATGTAGGGAATTTTTGTCAAATAAGTATTGAGTGAAAATAATATCTGAACTTATATATTTCTAACTTGAAAATAATGATGTTAAATAAATTTTATAATTTTTCTCATTAATATATCATAGAACAATTGATACATCAATGAGAGTTGTTTTTGAGAGTTCTTATTTGAAAAAGGATATTTATCGCGAGACTACTGCGGATTACGCTATTGGAGTCTGCGGAGTCTTAATCTGGGACCAGGCGCGGATCCAGACCTCTGATTTGGGGGCCGCCCACCGCCCCCCCCCTGGATCCGCGCATGATCTGGACTGGGAGATCGAATATATAACATCTGAGATTTCAAATTCACTTGGTGATCCATCCGAATGTCTAGCGGGCTATACCCGAAATGACGTTGGATTGTAGCTATTTGTGGTATTGGGGTATTTAGCCTCTGTTTCATCGCAAAGCCATGCCATCGCAAATTTAATATTAAATAGAGTTATTACAGATTCGTCACTTTGCAACTCCGCGAGTTCTTCTTGATATTGCAGATGGATATATCAGCTAATCCACCAAAACTGGTTGCACCTTCCATGTCGGAAAATTCATTTCTTCTAAATCAGCAAATCTCTCTTTAAAATCCGTAATTAAAATTTTTAAATGATTTACAATTTCAAGTATTGCAGAGTCAGAAACCATTACACTTGTTGAGCCAATGAAACTGTTCAAAATTTCTGTTACTTACGTGTTTCTGACTTAATTCTAGATTCTTAACAAAACCAAATATTTTTGCTTTGGCATCGACCAGTGTTTTGCTTGGTCCTTGCAGTTATGCAGTTGCTTGTTCAATATATTTAGCTTCTCAAAAATATCGGCTAAGTAACCCACATATGATTTGCCATTTGTTGTCAATAAGAACTTCATTTCAGGCTTATCAATTAAAAATTTGGCAAGCGAATCAAACAACTCAATAAATCGTTTCAAACAATTCCCTTTTGATAGCCACCTTACTTCAGTGTGTAGTAACAATCGTACGCTGGTCTTCATTTTGCTCCTCACAAAAATAGCTTAAATAAGCGCTCGGTTTTAGCCCTGGCTTTTATCGAGTTAATGCATTTGATAACTGCATTTAGTGTTCCATGGAGGATAGGAGAGCAGCATTCAACGAATATTGACCCGGGGATTTAAAAATATAATTAGTATCGTCTAATCGGTTTTTAATTAAAAGTGCATTAGATCAATAATAATGTAATTATTAATATTATAATAATATAATAAATACCTAATTAATATTATTTACAATATTTTTTATTAAATCAAACCACGTAATAGAACCGAATATGTGCAAACGACTCCGGTTCGGTTAATATATATTCAGTTCAAAATATGTCATGTCAATTCTCAAATTGCCCCCTCCAACCAGCAAATTGCCCTGTGGGGCGTACGCCCCACTTTGGGAAACACTGGATTAGACGGAATCAAATTATATTTTAAAATCCCCGGGTCAATATTCGTTGAGTGCTGCACTCTAGGAGCGCTTGAATAACTAAATAGGATGGAAGAGGTGAGCAGAGTGGGGGAACCCTTTTGACAGCGAAATGGGCGTTTAAAAAAAGGGAACCCACAAGTTTGATTTTACCAAAATTTATATATCCTAATTAATTTGCAAGATTAGTCAGGGGAGATTTTAAATTTTAATCATGAATTTTTTTTCTTCTACAGTTCTTTCGTTTTCTTTATGTTGGTAATGCTAATCACGTGACTCGAGCGGAATGCCAAAAATGACAACAACTCAATTAATTGTTTATTTTATTTTATTTCTATATAATTGATATAATCAATTCAACTTATTTTAGATTAAATAGTGTTGGAAATATCAAAAATAATAATATTAATAAAAAAAGGGTTGAATATTTTTTATTTTAAGCATATTATTTATTTTCTTCAATTAAAGGTAAGAATTATTTTAATTAAACCTTTGCCTTCATTTTTTGTTTATTTTTTTATTTTATATAAATAATATTATTTATTTGCTTAGAATGTATTTATTTATTTACTATTTTATATTGTCAGAAACAATTATTAATTTACATTTTAAATGCTAATAAATTCAATTCAATTTTAATTTTACCTTTCAAATTATAACATCTCGCCTCTTTTTATTAAGTTTTTTTTCTTTTTTATATAAACTCATTATTTATTTGTTTGTTTAACATTTATTTATTGTTTAACTAGGTATTTAATATTGTTATAAACAATTATTTATTTAATATGACAACAAACTATCAATTTATTTTCATGAATTAATTTATATTTTGAATTCAATTTAGAAAATAGTAAACAACAGCCCAGGCATACACATAATAAACAGAAATTGTTTTTTACAGCAGGACTGCCCAAAAGATTTTTGGAAAGAACAAAAAAAAAATACAGAATTTTCTAAAAAATAATGTAGGTATTTATTTTTAGTATATACCTGGTGAGTTTTTGATCTTGAGACAGTCTTATAACTCAAGAACAGTGCATTATATGAAAAAAACTTTCAAATAAAAGTTTATTTATTAGATGAAGGAGGAGGTATCAGCCAAAGAAGGAATCACTGCGTTCAATAAAACACCTTTAATCAAACGTTTCGGCCTGAATTTATTTGGCCATCTTCAGTTAATTAGGCTACAGAATTTACAAATAGATGTTAATTGATATATTTTATACAAAATTACAAGTTGACCAAGTTGGTTGTTTAAATTTACATTTATACACAAAACGCGGTACACATATGTGATCGAACCAAGCCTTGTCAAAAATAAAATTTTTTGGCTTCATGTAAATTTATAACGTGCCTGGACCCAAGGGTTTCAGAATGAAATTAATGAGTTCATATAAAAAATTTTCTATATATTATATTATAATTAAATATTTGACCCTTATGGGAGGTCATCATAAATCTCATCATTATTTATTTATTTATATTATTTACATTATTATATATTCACTTCGATTCGAATACCCTGAAAATGTGTGACAGCCTATCCATGTTGGGCGTCTCTGTCGCATCTGACCTGTCTTGGAATGAACACATCTCCTCTGTGGCGAAATCTGCACCAAGGAAGATTGGCTTCTTATTCAGGCCCAAGCGATTTTACAAACCCCCACAACTTCTCACCATCTACAAGGCCCAAATTCGCCCGTATCTCGAATACGGTTCTCATCTATGGAGAGGAGCCTCTAAATATTCTCTTGCTACCCTGGATGCAATTCAGAAACGAGCCGTCAGGCTAATTGACGATTCTACCCTCACCGACTCCCTCGACTCGCTAACTCATCGAAGAAATGTTTCTGCCCTTTCCCTTTTCTATAGATACTATCACGGCAGGTGCTCTGATGAGATAAAATCAATAAACAAACTCCCAACACTCTTTCGCGGTCAAATTGGAAAAGTGCCGGACCACTTCATTCGCCAATACATATATCCCCATGACTTCAAGGAACTGGAACTCTCTCCCAGCCTCCATCTTTCCCACAACCTTCAAACCTTCAAAACCCGAGTGCATAGACACCTACCTCTACACCCTCTCACTTAATCAACTTTCCCTTCTCTTCGGCAATGCAAGGGTCTTTCGAGATCCATAGGAGCTGCATCTTTACTGGTGCACCCCTTCTTGCATTCGATTGCATTAAAAAAAAAAAAATTACAATCAAAAGTCCAAATTAGAATTTAATTACTTTTTAATTCACATGCATTCCTTCCTTAAATAAATAGATTGGAGAATACATGTAAGAATTGTATAATTTGATTGAATGGAAGGAATGCATGTGAATTAAAAAGTAATTAATTTCTAATTTGGACTTTTGATTGTAAATAAATAATGATGGGATTTATGATGACCTCCCATAAGGGTCAAATATTTAATTATAATATAATAAGGTAACGGCAACAGTAGTTGACCGTTTAAGAGTGCTGCTCAACAGTTTTAGTATGTGAGAGTCTTAACTTGTTCCAAAACACAGAGAGGTAAGTTAGAAGAAACTTTTTTAAGGTAAAAATAAATCCGTTCCAAAATATTAAACTACTGAGATTAGAGAAAAGAAAAAACAAACATGTTTGTGTGACCTAGTAATTGACCATCAGTGAATAAAAAAAATTCAGTAGTTGACCAGATGGAAAAAGGACGAGAAAAATAATATATTACAAAAGAAATATTTTAGAATCAATCTTTTTATTTCAAAAGTTCAAATAAAAAACAAATTGACATGTTAAAAATAATATTCAGAAATTGACCACTCCCCGGTCAATCTCTAGGTAAATCATGATAACTACATTTAGTAGTTGACCACCCCCGAAATGTACCCAAAAAGGTTTTGACAGACCAGAAACAATGATATATGGCATATAAAACATTATGAGAATAAATGAAATTAATAACTTATCAAATATCTTATGTGGGAGGTTATTTTCTTAAATTTACCAAGTCAATTGCTCTTAAGGAAACAGACAAGAAAACAACTAATCCAGGGAACGCCACAGACTAACCATATAAGAAGCGCCAGCAATTGCAATTCACAAAAAAAAAAAACAAGTAAAGAGCAGCCAACATTAGGCACTTGACAGCAGCACCTGCACACAGAATTTTTTTTAAGGGAATTCTTCCATTTGGATCCTTATTAAGTAAAGTATTATGTCGAAATGGTCAACTACTGCTTCCGTTACCTTATATAGAAAACATTTTATATAAACTCATTACTTTCATTCTGAAACTTTTGGTTCAGGCACATTATAAATTTACATGAAGCTAAAAATTTTTATTTTTGACAAGGCTTGGTTCGATCACATATGTGTACCGCATTTTGTGTATAACTGTAAGTTTAAACAACCAACTTGGTCAAATTGTAATTTTGTATAAAATATATCAATTAACATCTATTTGTAAATTTTGTAGCCTAATTAACTGAAGATGGCCAAATAAATTCAGGCCGAAACGTTTGATTAAAGGTGTTTTATTGAAGCCAGTGATTCCATCTTTGGCTGATACCTCCTCCTTCATCTAGTACAGTTTCATCACAGTCACGAACTCTATCAATATAAAAAGTTTATTTATATCAAAGGGGAAACTAAACTACACTATTGTTTGTCGACCTAGAACAAGCTTTCAAGGGTATTTCGAGGTCAAGTTCTGTTTTTTAAATGGAAACCTATAAGTTTCTGTACATATTCTGAATCTAGAAAAAAAACTGAACAACTTTTATTAGAAGTATTTTCTTATCCGATATCAAATAAAAAAATATTAAATCAATTATATCTCAAAAAAATCTTAATAAGTAATTATTTTTAACAATTATTTTATTTAATTATTAAATAAATATTTATTAAATCGAAAAGTCACAACAACAAATCTCCAAAATAATTTAAAAGATTTTTTTAATTTTTTAAATTTTATTTCCACTTTGTGAAACACCACTATAATCCGTTAAATAATTCCTGTGTTTAATATGTTTCACTATAAACCAACACCGCTTTCCCTAAACTTTAATGAAAATAAGTGTTTATAATGATATTAAAATTTCATTAAATACACAGATTTAAGAGATCATTTTCTACTTAATAGAACTATTTAAAATTATTGAGTTTAAAAAAGTTTATTTCTCGTGTCAATTCAGTAGATAGTTAAATATTGTATTGCCATAATAAAAATGGAGCATTTTTTGTTGAAGACAGAATTGAAATTGTCCTAATTTATGGTTGAATGCCGAGCGTTTTTCTGATAGGAATAAGGTAAATGTTCCAAATTCTGACACTTTCAACTTGAAATAATATTATTAAGAAATGCAGAATATTGTTTCAATAAATAAATATATGAATAGATAGGTCTATTTATCTACTTTGTCGTCAACTAAAAACTTATTATTCTCTACAAATTGAAATGCATGTGGCTGAATTCCTTTTCCGCCAGCTGTTACTTTCGTCTTGACTTTGTTTGTGTTCAGAGTGTAACCTTAGAAAAGTGCACCACCAAAATAGCGGATAACTCATCAAAAAATCATTTTTTTGCTGAGAATATTGTTTTGCTTGTAAGATATATATATATATTTAATACCCATTCTAGTTAGTTTATGTTAGAAAATATGTGTAATTAAGAAATATTAGGGTGTCAGATTTTGGTACATTAAAATATACTTAAAATCCAGCACTGGTTAAAAGTATGGCATATTAAAGCCAATGATAGTAAGTCAACGCACGTCACATTTACACTACGTAGAGAAACATGTCCTCCTGTGAAAATCAACAACTGTGAACTCCCACAAGCCGAAAATGCCAAATACTTCGGCATTCACTTAGACCGCCGCCTTACTTGGAGAAAACATATATTGACCAAACGGAAGCAATTAGGACTTAAACTAAGCAACATGTATTTGCTTATTGGCCGTAAATCAAGATTATCCTTGGATAACAAGATATTACTTTTACAAGTCTATTCTTAAGCCCGTCTGGACTTACGTGAATTCAGCTGTGGGGCACCGCCAGTATCTCCAACATTAGCATCATACAAAGCAGCTATTCTCAACCGCTGGTCTAGGCGGACCACCAGTGGTCCGAGGATAAATTTTACTAGTCCGCGGACAATTTTTTCTATCCGCGAAAAAAAGCTAAATATTATTGTAAGTAAATGAAAATAAAAATGTTACAATTAACTTATGTAGTAGTTCTTTAATACCTAGTAAAATTTTGTTGTTAAAAAAATATCATTGGTCCGCGAATTTTTTTTACAAATTTTAATGGTCCGCGGGCCAAAAAAGGTTGAGAAACGCTGATACAAAAGTTCCAAAACAAAATGTTGCGTGTCATTGCAGACGCGCCTTATTACGTCTCCAACAAAATAATTCATCATGACATCCCTTTGGAAAGTGTCAAGGAGGCCATACTTCGCTTCAGTGAAAAATACACCAAAAGAGTGTTAGTGCATCCTAATGTGTTAGCCAACAGACTAAATGTGCCCAGCAGTGAAGTGCGCAGATTGAAACGCCTGATGCCATCCGACCTGACTTCAGAACTTAGATGGTAAAGACTGAGGAATCCAAGATTCAACTTTCTTCTCTTCGGTAATGCAAGCGGGTCTTTCGAGATCCATAGGGGCTGCATCTTTACTGGTGCACCCCTTCTGCATTCGATTGCATTAAAAAAAAAAAAAAAAAAAGAGAGATCCCTCACTGGAGGGATACACTACATGTCAGTAAATTTAAAATTATTATTATTTTTTTTTTAATTCTTAATTGTTTTATAATTGTAATAATAAGCTCATAACAAACGCTTATTGCCTTTTTAGGCAGATTGCTGAACTCACTAAGAGTTAATAAAAAAATATACTCTGGCCAAACTCTGACATGCCTGTCAAATTTGCAATCATGAATAAATATGCCATGTTCCTAATTCTGACACTATTATTCTAGTGCCTTCACCATTTAAACTGTGTCTTTTTTGGCCTCAAAGGCTTGTAAATAATAAAAAAAGAAAAATACCTTTAGTAGCCACGTCCACTGAATGGAGAAATTACCATTTGAAGAAAGAAAATGAAAAATTGAAGAAAGAAGAAGAGAAGCAAGAGAGGAAAAGAATCAGGGATGAGAAAAAAAGAGAATAATTAAATAAGGACGCTGTTAAAGACGATAAAGAAGAAGAAAGTATTTCAGATAATGAAGATCTGCAAATGAATGACTACGTACTTACTCGTCAAATATATGGACGATATGTAACCCGGAATCGTAGAAGAAATGTATTACGATGATGCATTAGTAAGTGTAATTTAAAAATTTGGATGGAGATGGCCCAAAGAAAAGGATTCTCTACCGTACGAGTTTTTGGATATCAGAAAAAAATTTCTGCTCCCATCCCTATATAAATAAAAGAGGCATTTATAAAGTCAAAGAAATATGGGTACTTACGCATTAACGCCACCGCAGCTACTTTTGGCAGTTTTTAAATTTCGCCAATCTACACCTAAAATTTTTGATAATCATAAAATAGAATAAATCTGTTTCCCTCTGTCAAAAAACAACTTGAATAGGTTCGGTTTATGATCTCGGTTCGATTAGATACAAAATGCGGGTACTTTAACGCCACCGCAAGGTTTGTTTGGGAACGCATTTTTTATCTAATCGAACCGAGATCATAAACCGAACCTATTCAAGTTGTTTTTTGACAGAGGGGAACTGATTTATTCTATTTTATGATTTATCTCAAAAATTTTAGGTGTAGATTGGCGAAATTTAAAAACCGCCAAATCTGTAGCTGCGGTGGCGTTAATACGTAAGTACCGAAATGTGTTTAGAATAATTATTTAAATATGTACATGTTTTAATTCCAATAAATTAACATATTAACAATTAGTCATGCTTTTTAATAAAAACAAACTAACAAAACATTCTATGTCAGAATTAGGAACAACCGAAATTTTTCATGTCAGAATTTGGTACAAAAATATGTAATGCATTTAATGAATTTTTGCGCAATATAATATATTTAATATGGGTAAAACTTAAATAAAATGAAATTAAAACCTTCAATTTCAACGTATTTAAAATATTTTTACGTCATTATATATGTTTTTTGTCGTACGTTCAAGTGGTATTAGCTCTTATAGTGTCAGAATTTGGTACATTTACCTTACACCCTCACAAGCTTCATTTCATCGTGTTGTAAATCTGTTAAAAATAAAAAAAACAAGAAATGTAAGTAACTTTTAAGGAGATAGGTGTTGGTTCTAAATGAAACATTTTAATATAATAATAAAACTTGAGAGAAATGTAAAGGCTATGAAGAAACTTAAAAGGCTAAAATAACGAAATTGGAACTGGAATTAATCCAGAAGACTTGCGATACACTCTGGAATGTCACAAAACAGTGTCGCAAAATTATTAAATTATTTATTTGACCATTATTATTTGATAATTAAGTTGAATGATTGTTAAAAATAATTATTAAGAATTTTTTTTGAGATCTAATTGATTTAATATTTTTTTTATTTGATGTATAAAAAAATACTTCTAATAAAAGTTGTTCGGTTTTTTTTTGTAGATTCAGAATATGTACAGAAACATATAGCTTTCTATTTAAAAAACAGAAGTTGACCTCGAAATACCCTTGAAAGCTTGTTCTAGGTCGACAAACAATAGCATTATTTAGTTTCCCTCCTGATATAAACAAACTTTTATTTGAAACTTTTTTTCATATAATGCACAGTTTTTGAGTTATAAGATTGTCTCAAGATAAAAAACTCACCCGATATAAACTGTTCTTTAAGTTTGAAAATTAATAAATGATATATAGAATATGAAACATAGGAGTATATATTATATATATCGTCGGCTTAGAGTGTAAACCTGCTAAATCCATTTTTTATCATATATGACATATTAATACCGTTCGAAAGAAAAAGAGATGGAGCATCGTCCAAGTAAAACTGCTACTTAAAATTACGATCGTAAGTTGTTGAAAAAAAAATGTGAAAAATAGTTTCTTTCCTAAACAACAATATTAAATTTTGTTTGTTTATTCTCTGCTCTGTAAAATTTCCTTGTTGTGAATTAGCAGGTTTACACTCTAAGGCGACGATATGTATTTTATCGCTGTTTATTAAATCAAGAAATGGAATAAAAGATAAAAACAATACTAATTTTTTTAATTGTAATAATTGTTTAATAGGCCATGGTGCTTTGCACGAGCTATCTCTCAAGGCCACATATTATTAGAATCTACTCTTATTAAACGAGCAAAAATTGTATATATATCCGATCAGGTTCTCAAAAACGGTTCTAACGATTTGGATCACGGGTTAGGAGGGTTTTGTGTTTTCCATTCGATCTGTCACGGTCTCATCTTCGGCTAAGTTGTTTTTGATGGGTTTTTTGTTAATTGAAATAATTATTCACAGGTGGTTGTCTCGATAAAAATGTATATTTACATTTTTATTCAATTTCCTTTTAACTATTAATTGGTTTTTTAATTTTAAATTCCACTAATAGATCATTACAAATATTATTATATATATTAAAAATTAAGAAATTTAATTGATTAAAAATCGAGTTTTAAATTCCACAAACCTATTTTTCTAAATTAGAATTTAGCAATTTAATTGATGAACTCAAAAATTGTTATTTAATTAAACAAAATTATTATACGGTATTTATTTATATACTATACACATAATCTGTGGGCCACTACAAGGCTTGAAATGCACAAACTGGGTGAGGGGGGAGATGTGGAGGTGCGGTGGGGCGAGGGAAGTGGTTTCTGGGGTGGGGTTGGATGTGAGGTGGCGGTGGGTCGAAGGGGGTTCGGGGATTAATATATAGCTTTTAACTGAAGCAAAAAGTTACCGAGCATCGCTCGGTGGCCAGGTACTCTTATATTAAATGAATAGCAATTTGTATATATCTACAGGGTGTTCCACAGAACTCGTTCATTAAAAGTTTTCATGGAAGGAGTTGAGAGAAAATTTTGAACTTTGACATATTTATGTTTTGGAATATGCTCTTTTTAAATAAATTATTAACAACTTTTGGACACTTTCTGCTTTGCCGCAATCGCTAATCAACTTTCTTATTTTCTATGGAACTCCCCAAATATTTTTGCATCATTAGATTAAGTGTTAAAAACTAAGATTTTATATAATGCACTTGATGTCTAAAACTTATAATTTATTTAACTTAACCCGGTTCATTTACTTAAAAATAAAATCTTTAAAAAGTTTAAAGTAAATATATCTGCAATTTATTTTAATAGATTAAAAATTCAAAGTTTATTGGACAGAAGCTCTTCTATCGAGTTTTTTGTACAATGTTTCGTCTCTCTCGAGACTTTTTCGAAAAAGTCTCGAGAGAGACTGAAACGTTGTACAAAAATTGAAGAAGAGCTTCAATAAACTTTGTCCATAAACTTTGAATTTTTAATCTATTAATTATAATGGACATTAATCAACATAATTGATTTTAATATTTGTTTTAGATTTCGAAATGTCTAATTTGATTTACGAGAAGAAGCGGACAAAATATTCTTCCCTGTCGAAGAACTCTCGCGGCTTACGAAACGACGCCTCGTTAATCCCGCCTATTCGTCAAACGGCGTCTATTTTCAAGCAGCCGGTGACCTTGTTCAAAAACCACAAGGGCGAGGTGAGATCGGACGGCACCCAAGACAAGCCGAAGCAGCTGTTCTGGGAGAAACGGCTGGAGGGCATTCAGGCTTGTGACGTTGCCGGCAGCGAATGCGGAAACATGTCCATCCCGAAGCTGTTGAAACCGGTGGGCCCGCAAATCAAAGAGGAGACCATGCTCCACTCCATTGCTACGGCACTGCATGTCTCGTCGAAATCGATTACGGGCCAGACGGCCAGCAAAACGGCGCTGGATAAAAATCCCGGATTGTTTCTCGATCCTCATCAGCCGTTAATGCAAAATATTACAATCACAGAGGACGATATTCGGGATCAAGAAGCGAGAGTGGAAAACTCACGGAAACGATTGAAAGAGTTGTTAGTCGTGAGTTTGATTTGAAGGACAACCCTCGATTTATAAACCTTCCACACAAAAAAAAAAAAACACTCGTGTAAAGAAAATTAGCAACCTGGGTTCGATTCCCGAGAAGGGTAAAAAACTCTCTTATAATTTTCTTACATCTATTTCTATCGGCAACTTTGAACTATCTATCTGTCATTCGTTTGTGCGATGACCAACTTACTAGTATAACAAAACGAATTTACCTATAACTAGAGACCGGATTTTTATGCAGTAAAAAGTACCAAAATATGCAGTTAAAAATGCTTAAATATGCAAGTATAGGCAGAATACGTTGAAATATGCAAATATATGCAGTAAAAGATGACAACATAAATTTTTTTATGGACTAAAAAATTAAAATTGAAGAAAAAAATGACTTATTTGAAGGAGTGCTATGAGAGGAATATAATGATAAAGTAAGCTATAGGACACCAAGTGTACTTTTATTGCGTAAAAAATTGCACACAATTCTCGTTACATTTAGGTAATATAATAATATTAATGTAATAATATTATTAAAAAAACTTTAAACTCAAAGAAATAATAGGTGCTCTTGAATAAAATCAACATAATAAATATAATTATGTTTCGAAAATGTGAACGAAAAAATTCGGGGGGGTATAGTTTTATTTAACAGGCACAATTGTATTGTATTGCTTTTATTTTTTTACCATTACAAGTTTTTCTTATTGACGTACAAATAATCAACCAATAAAACACCTATGCAAATATTTGACCGGCTGGCTATAATAATCTGATCCCCACACTAATTTACACACACTTCAACATTCACACACACGAACACGCAATGTCCAAAATGGGCTATAATTCTCGAAGGCCGTTAAAAAAAATAAAAATAAAAAAATAATTAACAAATGATCTCAAAAATAATAAAAATTTGATTGTAATTGTGAATAATTTATGTTTAGAAGTGTCCTCCTGTTTTATTTCTTCTTCTTTTTCATTCTTTCTCGGAATAGTTACTTTTAAAACATCTGTATTTGGCTAGAAACGTGCAATTTTTGACAAAAAATTCTTAAAATATGCAATATTAGTCAAATATGCAATTTTATGCAATATTAGGCAAATATGCAAAAATATGCAGTATAAAATTTAACCCACAGTTTCAGAGATGTATGATTCGGATAGATAATTGATCTCCTGGGTCGTATGTGGCGGCAAACAAAATATGCAATTGCATAGGAATCCGGTCTCTATATATAACCAATCGGCTATTTGAAACCATGAGATATAACAGATAAATATTTCAAATTAAAAACTCTGAGAATAAGGGCCAATTCTTGTTTTTCGGGTTTCTCCCCGTGGATTTGTGATATGTATATATACAGTGTTCAAAAAATTTAAAGGTGGATAAAATACATCTCAAAACAATAAAAAAAGTTAACATAAATATATATATATTTTTTTATGTTGATATAATGGTTGAAAATGAAAATAACTAATTTTGAAATTTTTTGTCGATTTTCTTTTAGCTAAGTTAACTTACTAAAAGAAAATCGACTAAAATTTCAAAAATTAGTTATTTTTTCATTTTTTCTTGTAGATTGGCATCCTTAGGTGCCTGTCATCAATAGGTGCCTTTATTATATACAGATATATCATTTCGATATATATGTGTGTATGTTTATTTGCATCAAGCAGAGGACAACCTCTTTGTTTCTCTTTGTGATTTTTTTAAGTTGGTGAAGAGTTGGGCTGGCAAGGTCAAGATTGATCCAGTGTTTATTTGCTAGTGTTTGAATTCTGTCAATGGCGTTGGTTTTACCGAAGTTGGTCGAGTGATGTGGAACTATTTTTTGTAGGGCCTCCACATCTCCCCTTATAGCCCTCCGATCCTCCCACTCAGGATGACTACAAACATATCTTGGGATCTCGTGCTATGTGATGGGTTTTCTAAAATTTACCCTAGATAGAATTTTTGGACATACGATTTTCCCAGAAATAAGTTTAAGCAGGAAGGAAATGTCATAGTAATCACGTCGTTGTTCCAGTGTATTGAGTTTCAGATGTGAAATTAGATAGTGATAATTCAAGTTATCTATACTTATGCATAGTTTGTTTATAATTAACCATCCTCAAAAATTTATGTTGGACCCTTTGCAAGGATGCCTTAAGTACCCCATAGTAGGGGTATATTACAAAATTTATAAAAAAACGTTTATTTCTTATGAAATCAATTTTATTTAAACTGTAATAATCAACAAACAATCACGAATTAACAATAAAAATCTAGTATAATGTTACTTTAAATTAAATTGAAAGCTTTTGTGCCGAGGGTAGCAGAATTTTTATATATTGAAGGAGACAATAAAAGAGTGTGTCTTCTGCTGGAATTATAAATTTTATTTATTTATAACGAGACCATAGTTTCGAGGGCTATTACAATTGTTTATAATAATATAATTCCTGTGAATCCAAAAAAAGGCTCTAGAATGGATCCCCCTTGAAAGACGAAAAAGAAGCTATGAGGTCCAGAAATCTCGAGATTGTCTGGGACCGTGAAACGTGGAAAATGGGAACGGAGAAGCGTCGCCAGACGTAGAAATCTGAAAGAAGAAGAATAAGAAAAAAATCAGCCTCCTCAGGGCATTTGCCCCCTGGGTAGGGCTCTGTATTATTATCTATATTCAAAATATTTAATTTCTTTAGTGTTGCTTTGAGGCGACTGTGGGTCAGTGGTTAGAGTGTCGGACTGCTGGCCTGAGTCTCGGCAGATATTTGCAGCCGCCTCCTCTTAGAAAACAATGGCAACCTACCAAGAGTATAATTGCCTAGTAACCTCTCCAAACTAGCCGTTCGGAACCGGCGTTAAAAAGTAGGTTCCGTATATCTGTGTAACATGTATATCTGGAGAGGAGCCGAAACGTCAGGGAGACCTGATATGGCACTTAAAGAAGAATTGTTGCTTTTTTATTCCTTAGAAAAAGCAACCTTTTTTTTTTTTATTTTTTTACAATTTCAAATTCCTTTGATATAGAGAGAAATTCTCCCGTAACGTTAGGCTTTTATTAAACGTTTGAAGATTGTTTTTTAAAAAAATTGTATTTATTTTTAACCGACTTCAAAAAAGGAGGGGATTTTCAATTCTACTGAATTTTTTTTTTTGTGTTTATGTTACCTGATTTCTTCGCCAATTGTGAACCGATTTTGATAATTTTTATTGCATTGGGTTCAGTATAGTTTCCGATTGGTCCCGTTTTTTTTTTATTGGCATTGGACCTTTTTTGATATGTTTGTTCACCCATAACTTCTTTGTTTATGAACCGATTTTGATGATTCTTTCTGCGTTTGGATCAGTATAGCTCCAAGATAGTCAAGATATCTAAGAATTTATTTATTTATTTATTTTATGTATGTTCGGCGAGAACTTTTTGCCACGTGGACCGATTTCGATGATTCTTTTTTTATTGGAAAGAGGGTACCTTAGGGGTGGTCCCATATTAATTTGGTCAAGTTCTGATGATATTATCAATGACGAAATAACGCAAATCTCCAATTCTTATGAGCAAATAATCGAAATTATAATAAATAAAATCTTTTATAAAAAAAATATTAAAACATTCATTTAAAACCCGCAAACGTTTCGAGAGAATTTTATATTTATGAATTGAATTTTATTATCATTTTCTGATTCATTCGCCTGACGCTTTCTCTTACGAGATTCATGCAAGGTATTATATTAAGTCACTATTAATAATATCACTAAAAAGAGAAAAATAAAATTATTTTTATAAAAAAATAAAACCGACTTCAAAAAATTAAATGCAACAAATAAAATAATAAGAACTCAAAAATAAAATAAAATGCACTAAAAGGTATAAAATAATTATCTTATTTAGTTACAACTAAACGATGAATATTACTGAAATCAGCTTTCTGAAGTCGGTGCCAAACAAACTATATAAGTCAGCTTACCCGCCAAACGAACTAAGTAAGATCCGTCGAGTTCGATTGATAAAATGTGTACGTTTGGCACCGACTTCAAAAAGTGACTTCATCGTTTAGTTGTAACTAAATTTGATAATTATTTTATACCTTTTAGTGTATTTTATTTTATTTTTGAGTTCTTATTATTTTTTTTGTTGCATTTAATTTTTTTGAAGTCCGTTTTATTTTATTTTTTATAATTATAAAACAATCAAGAAATTTTTTTTTAATATATAAATATATATATGTTCAGGGTCTCTCAGAGAAAAATGCGAGGCTCGGGGCAACTAATATTTTAAAGATCCTTCAAAATTTAAAATAAAATCCTGACCAGAAAATAAAAATAATTTTATTTAATATATCTTTTAAATTATAACATTTATTTAACAGAAGCTTTGCGTGCTCCAAAATTAACAAATTCAGTTATTATGAGAGGCCCTAAAATTAGGAGGCTCCGGGGTCCGGAGACCCCTACTCCTCCCCCCGCCCTCTATATGTGTTTGAGTTGAAATATAAATTATCTGTAAACATGTAGTATTTCAATTAACATTAATAGACAATTGAGAAATAAGTTATGAAAAAATTAAGGCAGTTGCGATTAACTTGTATTAATATTTTGTTCTAATTAACTTAAGAGACTTGACTAAGTATGTATTATATTTAAAACTTGACTAAATATGTATTTTATTTAAAAAATGTCACATTATTTATAAGATATTTAAAATTTTTTATTAATTTAATATATACCCGGTGAGTTTGTTTATCTTGAGACAGTCTTATAACTCAAAAACAATGCATTATATGAAAAAAGTTTCAAATAAAAGTTTATTTTTATCAGGGGGGAAACTAAATTAATCTATTGTTGGTCAACCTAGAACAAGCTTTTAAGGGTATTTCAAGGTCAAGTTCTGTTTTTTAAATGGAAACCTATATTTTTCTATACGTCTACTTAATCTACAAAAACTGAATAACTTTCATAAGAACTTGAAGGAGACAATAAAGAGTGTGTCTTCTGCTGGAATTGTAAATTTTATTTATTTATAACGAGAATATAGTTTCCATATAAATAAATAAAATTTATAATTCCAGCAGAAGACAACACTCATCTTCCTTTATTGTCTCCTTCAATATATAAAAATTCTGCTACTCACGGCAAAAAAACTTTCAATTTAATTTTCATAAGAACTATTTTTTATACGACATCAAATAAACAAAATACATGAATCAATCAAAAGAATTCTTAATAATTATTTTTAACAATTATTCAACTTAATTATCAAATAATAATGATCAAATATTTAATCTATATAAATAAAAATGTACTGTTACGCTTAAGTGATACGTTGAAGGATCTCCGAAAGTTCTTCACCGATTTCTTTGAAATTTTCACACAACATTCCATTCAAATACACGAGTGTTTTTATAGATATCACACCTGTGACATGTAAAAAATATGTTTTTCGAGGAAACAACGCCAGCGCCTCTCTGGGAGGTAAAAGCAAACAAACGAGATGGCTGATAATAACTTTTTGGAAATCTTCCAACTGTCAATATTATTTTTGGTTAAGGAGACAATTTTGACAAGTAATATATAATTCATTTACTGTTTTAATACATATTCTATAATTATTTGCATTTTCAATTTATTTTCAAAACTTTTTTTAAATATATTTAAAAAATCGGGTCAGCTATTATCTATATAAATTTTAACCATAAAATGAGACGCTCCCCGCCAGGGCAGAAGACCCGGCCGTCAGCTAGTTATTAAATTAATAATTTTGCGACACTGTTCTGAGACATTACAGAGTGTATGGCAAGTCTTCTGGATGAATTCCAGTTCCAATTTTGTTATTTTGGACTTTTAAGTTAGTAACTTAGTAGCCTTTACATTTACTGTTTTTTTTGTAAAATAGATTTACAACACGATAAAATAAAGCTCCTGAGGGCAAAATTATTAATTATTATTAAATTATTTATTTAGTTTTTTTGAGGTCTAATTGATTTAATATTTTTTTATTATTTGATGTCGTATATAAAAAAATACTTCTAATGAAAGTTTTTCAGTTTTTTTTTTCTAGATTAAAGAATATGTACAGAAATATATAGGTTTCCATTTATAAAACAGAACTTGTCCTCGAAATACCCTTGAAAGCTTGTTCTAGGTCGAGAAACAGTAGCGTAGTTTAGTTCCCCCCATATAAATGAAATTTTATTTGAAGCTTTTTTCATATAATGCATTATTTTTGAGTTATAAGACTCTCAAGATAAAAAACTCACCCGGTATATAATAAATAAATACAAATCTTTTATAGAACATTCTAGAAACGTTTATTAAAAAAAATAAAGATGTTTCTGCAGAAGTTTTCCCTTTATTAATGGAAAATTTGAAAAAATATTTGTTTTGAAAAAGAATGATGAATCAATAAATATTTTGAAAATAGCCAACGGGGATACTTTTATTTCTAAACCGCTTAAAATATAATACATTAGGAAGGTTTTTTTATGATCTCTTTTAATTAATTTTTTTTGACATATTTTAAATTCATTATTATTATATTTATTTTATTAATTTGGTATTACAGTCACGGGTATTAAATACAGTACTATCTTTCTTCTTTCTTGAAACAAAAGGAGGGGCTTTTCTACCACATGTGTGGATCTTATAGGTCCATAACTAGCCTTTAAGTGGAAATTTGATATTTTGCTTATGGGTTCAAAATCTGAATTTGGTCAACTGAACGCCATATTAATAGAAATGACTTTGATTTGTTAAATGAACATTTTTCTAATAATTAATTCTATTTAATAAAAAACACAATTTCTTGATTACCTGGAGATGAAATTACCCTGAATAAAAATAAAATATTTTGTGATGTCCACACTAGTTGGTTTAATAAACGTTTCTAGATTATTTTATAAAAGATTTTTATTCATTTATACATATTCATAAGATATTTGACTATAAGGTAATAAGATTTGAATTCCATAAATATTTATAAAATTTTTATAATAAAATACTAAGAGAAAAAGTGCCTTAAATACTCTCCTGGACAAGATTAACTCACCTTGTGATTTTCACAATATTTCAAGAATTGGAAGTATAATAATTATTATTTTTATTCAAGGGCCACCTTGCTCTTATTATGAATGAAAACATAAGTATAATCAAAAAGAAATACCTTTATTGGATAAGAAAATTTAAAATAATTAAAATATAAAAAAATTTATTGTTAAAATGTAAAGTTGAAAATCACAACTGGTGCTTTAATTTTATCCAGAAGTGTATATATTATATAGCTTTATATATAATTAAATCTAATGTTTGTGAAATAGAAATACATTTTGTAAATAAGGTGTGTATATTTATTTTGGACTAAGCGGAGATCACTCTCTTGATTTGTGCTTAAAAAATAAATTTTATTTATCATCGTCATTACAATAATATTAACGCCCTATCATAATATTTCCTTTCATCTTTTATCTTAAAAACAAAATATATATTATATGTAAAAATACAATTGTTCAATTTACCAATGGGTATGTCAACTCAACACACCCATTTTACCTCACCACTTTAGATTTTCTTGAAATTTGGTACACTGATATACTGTGCTAATATGAGTAAAAATACAAAAATTTCAAATTTTTACCTTGAATAGTTTTTTTTATATGGCCTTGTGAAATTTTCAAAAAATCGCAAAAAAAACCACGAACAAACAATTTTGAAACTGCTCTAAAAGCTGTCTTAATTGAGATAGAGAGGTGGGACAGGTGTCATTTTGCAGCTTTTTTAATGCTCTTTTCAGAGACATACAACATGATATAGGTTGTAATAAATTTTTTTTTTTTCAAAATTTTGGTTTTTGCATTTCTAGCTCTCTAGAGGCCCACAGATTATGTATACAAAATTTGGTTGAGTTTGCTCCAAGGGCAAGAATTTACATATTTTTCACCCCCCCCCCCCCCTAAATCCATCTCACGACTTCATTCATTAAATTTTGCCGTAGAGTTAATAGTTTAGGAGTTATTTGATAATTTTCATTCGTGCGCCCCCCCAAACCCTTTTTTGGGGTCAAAATATCAAAACGTTATATAGCTAAAAACGTAAGTTAGAAGACATCTGATGCAAATATGAAATTTCATAATAATCCCTTCTACCGTTTTTACGTGAATCGTGAGCAACTTTTTGGAAACCACTGAAACAGACAGACAGACAGACAGGAATTTTGTTGAGGGTGTTTTCGTTCATAACTTTGCTTGAAAATTGTGCAACCAAAATTTGGCATTATTTGGACCAATGTACAGACAAAACCTTAATTTTATATATACAGGGTGTCCCAAAAGTCAAGGATCAAACGTGAACACGAGATAGGTGAGTTCAGGATTGTCCAAAATAATAAAAAATTTAAATAAAACTTTCTTAGTTTTCGAGTTATGGGCATTTTTTGAAAACCTTGAAAATCGCTACCCTGCTCTAAATATTTGAATGCTGTGGCTACGAATTTTCATATTTTATAATTCTAATTTTTGTTACGGAATCCTGAATAATACTGCTATCGATCACGAAACAGAAAATAACTAAGAGTATTATACTTTTTGAGAAAAAAATATTTTTGTCAGATTCATGTGTCAAAAAATTTTAATCAGCTAACTTTGACTCATGATATCTTAAAAAAAACTGTGTCAAACAATAATGGCAAATTATCTAAAAAATTGACGCATTTAATCAAGATTTCAAAATGGTATAAAACATTCCACTTTTTAAAAAACAAAAAATAATATTTGCATTTTTATGCGAAAGAAACTAATTTCAAAACACAATTCGTAATTGGCTAAAGGGTAGAATTTAACATGAAAACAGATATCAAATAATTTTAATTTTAATTTGTAATTTTAAATATTATTAGATATTGAATATAAAAACAATTATTATTTTGAACATTTACTTTAATTGAATAAAAATATTTTAATAAATTAAATTAGTTTTCATGTTAAATTCTACCCTTTAGCCAATTACGAATTGTGTTTTGAAATTAGTTTCTTTCGCATAAAAATGCAAATATTATTTTTTGTTTTTTAAAAAAGTGGAATGTTTTATACCATTTTGAAATCTTGATTAAATGCGTCAATTTTTTAGATAATTTGCCATTATTGTTTGACACAGTTTTTTTTAAGATATCATGAGTCAAAGTTAGTTGATTAAAATTTTTTGACACATGAATCTGACAAAAATATTTTTTTTTCTCAAAAAGTATAATACTCTTGGTTATTTTCTGTTTTGTGATCGATAGCAGTATTATTCAGGATTCCGTAACAAAAATTAGAATTAGGGTAGCGATTTTCAAGGTTTTCAAAAAATGCCCATAACTCGAAAACTAAGAAAGTTTAATTTAATTTTTTTTTATTTTGGACAATCCTGAACTCACCTATCTCGTGTTCACGTTTGATCCTTGACTTTTGGGACACCCTGTATAGACACAACAGGTTGACATAAATAAATAAACAAATTAATATTATTTACATTTTAAATTTCGCTAAATTCAAAATCAATTTTTAAATCAAATACTTCTCTCTTTCCTTTAGAGAATTTTGATTTAAAAATCATGGCATTTTCAGAAGATTATATTGATTTTTTAATAATTCATCGAAAAAACAAAGTAAGTACAATATCTATATATATATATAATTAAGGTTTTGCCTTTACATTGCTCCAAATTACGCCAAATTTTGGTTACACACGTTTCAAGCAAAGTTATGAACGAAAACAAGTGTCTTCTAACTTACGTTTATAGCTATATAACGTTTTGATATGTTGACCCCAGAAGGGGGTTTGGGGAGAGCGCACGAATGAGAATTATCAAATAACTCCTAAACTATTAACTCTACGGCAAATTTTATTATGAGCAAAGTTGTAGGGGATGTAATTTCTGACAACTTTTGTTTAAAAAAATTCTCCCCCAAAACCACCCAAATAGGGGGCTGGGGGGGGGGGGGGTGAAAAAGGTAAATTCTTGACTTTGAAGCAAACTCAACCAAATTTTGTATACATAATCTGTGGGCCTCTAGGGAGCTAGGAATTCAAAAACTAACCATCCAAAATGGACAGAAGGGCCAAAAAATGTAAATTCTTGCTATTGGAGCAAACTCAACCAAATTTTGTACACACATAATCTGTGGGCCACTAGAAGGCTAGAAATACAAAATCAGGGTGCGGGGATGGGTGGGGTGCAGGGTGTTACGGGGTGGGATCCAGAGGGCGTAGCGGGGGACGTGGTGCAGTGCCGGGGTGGTGGTGTTGACGCAGGTGCATGGAGTGGTGTTGGGGTGGGTGTCCAGGGAGCACAGTGCTCTGGCTAGCAAGAGGGCCGCCGAAGGCAGGCCTTGCAGCTAGTTATTTATATTTTTAAATGGATGCAAAATTAAAGCTGAAAAATGGAGATTCAGCTTCTTTAGGCTAGAACAATTTTGTTTTAGCAGGGGTGTGGGGGTGTGGGTGGGGGGTTAAGACGCAAAATGAGTAATTGAAATTTTTGGGTAGACGATGGGGGGGGGGGGGAGATCGCTAAATATAAAAACAGTCAACTCTTATTAACTTCAACAAAAAGTAATAAAAATCTTTTAATTCTTTAGAAGTGAATAAAATGGGGAGGGGATGGTACTTTTCATGAAACTGGAGTGGGGGGGGGGCTACCCTTGATTTTAGGGTTCCGTACAAAAGTAAAGCGGAACTCTAGTAGTATTGATTGAATTTTTATTACACTCACTAATTTCCTGAAAAATTGATATTAAAACTTTGATATTAATATATTTTCCCCTTTTTACACTTTGAAAATTAAATTTCTAAAAAAAATTCTATTTAGCAAGCATTTAATATACAGGGTGACCACGAGAAACATTTACGTTTTAGAAATAAAAAAACAATATTAATTTTTCAAGATACTATTTATTTAACTTAAGTTACATAGTTGTGGTTATACGCCATTTACTTTACGTAGAGAAAATGATGTCAGGAAGGTGACGTCCTTCTTCCCTGAGGCAATTTTCTATTCTGTCCAGGAAGCTCCTCCACACTCGTTCCAGTGTATCCTCAGTGATCAACGCCACCTCAGTACGTATCGCCGCTTTCAAGTCATCTAAAGTACGGGGTTTATGTCGATAAACTTGCTCTTTCAAATGTCCCCACAAATAAAAATCACACATGTTAAGGTCCGGAGATCGAGGAGGCCAGTGCACATCTCCAAATCTTGAAATCAGGTGACCTGTCAGGACCTGTGGAGGAGCTTCCTGGACAGAATGGAGAATTGCCTCAGGGAAGAAGGACGTCACCTTCCTGACATCATTTTCTCTACGTAAAGTAAATGGCGTATAACCACAACTATGTAACTTAAGTTAAATAAATAGTATCTTGAAAAATTAATATTGTTTTTTTGTTTCTAAAACGTAAATGTTTCTCGTGGTCACCCTATATTATAACTGAGGGGACGTCCATAAATTACGTCACACAGTAAGGAGGGAGGGGGCATCTCAGATTTGTGACAGAAGTGTATGGGGGGGGGGGGGGGGGGAATCTTAAAAATTGTGATATCACAAAAAGTCAAATTAAATTTTTTTTTTAAATATATACAGGGTGGGGCATAAAAATCTCCCACATTTTGAAGAGGTATTAAAAAAATTAAAGTAGGAAAAAAACTGAATATATTTTTGAAAAAAACATAGGTAAAATAATTTTTTTTTTAATGTGTTTTAAACATTGTATCAGACAAAAAAGGAGGGGGGGGGGGGGTTAAAAATGAAATTTCTAGTCCTTTCGACAAAACTCAACTAAATATTGTATACAAATTCTGTGGACTCTAAAAAAGGCTAGAAAAATTAACCAAATTTTTTATACATAGTTTGGTCGAAAAGGCTAGAATTTTCATTTTTGACCTTCCCTCTTGGGATTTTGGGTGGTTAATTTTTGCATTTCTAGCCACAAAATATGTATACAAAATTTGGTTGTGTTTAGTCGAAAGGGCTAGAATTTTCATTTTTGACCCCCCCCCTCTTTTTTTATCCTATGTTCTTTTCAAAAATATATTCAGTATTTTTTTTCATGTGGAAGATCTTTGTGCCCCACCCTGTATTATCACTAGTCCAAGAGAAATCCGCCATATCTTAAAATGAGTAGGTACATGTTTTTAGAATTTTTTTCTCTGTGTTTTATCAATTTTAAATTAAAAAAAAAAAAAAAAATAGAAAAAACCTTTCTTACTGAACTTTCGAAATCAAAATACAAGTTTCTATAGTTCCAGTAGCTCCAGATAGTCCAGTCAAATTCTGTTTTTATCAGGAAAGTTTTGTGTTAGTTCTGATTTTTTGCATATAGAGTATATGTTTTTTGGTGCGCTGAATCCAAATCTGAGATCTCCCACCAAAATTTCCTGAAGCAACATTGTAGAAAATGCAAAAAAAAAGTGAAAAATTTCCATTTTTTGGCTGTTTTTCGCTTGTAACTCGAAAACTATCAACTTTTCCTAAATAACCTTCCTATTCGAAGTGAAAGTTTATAAAATTTCCTACAAATTTTATTATTTAGGTTTTTTTCTCCGACCAACCGTTCGGGCTCAAGAGCTAGTTGAAAATTGGCTTATTTTTTCTGTTTCCGCAAATCCCAATAACTCGCCCTTTTTTTGATTTTTTCCCGTTTTGACCATGAAGGAGCACGTTTTCGACAAAGTCCACTCTATACATTTTTAAACTAGATTAAATTTGCTACCATTCAAATGAAGTTTCATCTTAATTGGATAAATGGTAATCAGTGCCGCAATGAGGTTGAAGTTTTGAAAAAAAGGAATTTTTTGCAAAAAATCGCAATTTTTCCTTCATTAAATGAAAACCACTCATCCTAGAAACTTTGGCTTCTTGTCTCATTTTTTATAAAATTTTATTGACTTGAACGTTTACTTGGACAACTTTTTTGATAAAACTCTTAGATTTATAGAAATCCATCATTTTCCATGACACTTTTGAGGATTCGGATTATATCCTGTCATGGAAAATGCTGGATATCTATAAATCTAAGAGTTTTATCAAAAAAGTTGTCCAAGTAAACTTTCAAGTCACCAAAATTTCCTAGAGAATGAGATAGGAATTAAGTTTCTAGGATGAGTGGTTTTCATTTTATGAAGGAAAAACTGCGATTTTTTTGCAAAAAATTTCAGTTTTTCAAAACGCCAACCTCATTGCGGCACGGATTATCATTCATCCAATTAAGATGAAACTGTGTTTTAATTGTAGCAAATTTAATCTAGTTGAAAAATGTATAGAGTGATCTTTGTCAAAAACGTGCTCCTTTATGGTCAAAACGGGAAAATGTAAAAAAAAGTTATAGTTTTTGGGTGATACAGGGGGGCTGCTGAGCTCGAACGGCTGGTCGGAGAAAAAGCTAAATGTTAAAATTTGTAGGAAATTGTATGTACTTTCATTTTAAATAGGAAGGTTTTTTATGAACAGTTGATAGTTTTCGAGTTATAACCGAAAACCGCCAAAAAATGGAAATTTCACCTTTTTTTTTGCATTTTCTACAATGTTGCTTCAGCAAATTTTGGTAGGATACCCCAGATTTGGATTCAGCGCCCCAAAAAACATATATTTGCAAAAAATCAGGTCTACCCCAAAAATTTCATAGGGACCCATTTGAGCACGCAATTTGACTGGACTAAGAGTAATCGTGATGAATCCCTAAATAAGTGGTATTCGGATATTATATATCTTCGAATCGCTTCAGGTTCATGAATTAATAAAATCGGTGGCCGTTGATAAAGAATTAATTCCGAAAAATGGATTGCCTATTTGGACAAAAATGAGTTTGGATGAAAAATTACCAATACCGCCATTTATGCCGACATCGCTAATTAATTTTTCAAGGGGCAAAATTGGTAAAAAGGTTTGTAAATAGTTTTTTTATTTTTTTTCTATTATTATTTTTATTTTCTAAATGCAAAACGTTTCTTTGTGTTGTTAAAATATGTATATTAGATATATTATAAAAAACACTCTTGACTTTAGCGGTGGACTTTGGGCTGGAAAGAAGTCCGAAGCTTTAAGGAGTTCAGGACAGGTTATCTATCTAACTCTGGTTGATTTTCGAAAAAATCTTTTGTATTTCTGCAGAGTGACAACATTCTGCATACTAAATTTTTTAATAAAAAATTGTTAATAATGAGGTTAATTTCGAATAAAAATCTTTGTTTTGATAATATTAATAAAAAGAATATTGAGATAAATTTTTTCAAGAAATAGAGTTTGAATTCTACACTAGTGCCTTTGTTGTTGTGTTGTTCTGTTGGCTGCAAATTACTTTTTATTTTTTACATTTATGAATAACTAATCCAATGGCGTCTACTCGGGGGCGGGGGGTCAAAACCCCGTTTTTCAAGATTTTTATTTTATTTATTCATTTATTTAATAAAATTTAGTTTTGGTTTTAACCATAATTTCTCGTTTAATAAACAAGCATGCGCGTAGTTAAGGTGGTGGGCAAGGGGGCACTGCCCCCCTAGAATACTCTTTACCCCCTAGAAAAATCGAGTCAATATCACAATAATTATTTATGCTATGAGATGAATTTTATTCTTAAAAAATCAATACAGATTGAAAAATGTATATCTCAAAAAAAATATACTTCCCATATAGCCCAGTAAATAGGGGTGGTTTCTGCTTATATTAATTGTGGGAAAAGATTTTTTAGGATCGTTTGGTATGTTGTGGGTATCCCAAATCTAAGTTTGCGACCTCGAAAGTCTGGGGGACAACTTTTGGCGGCCGAAAAACCTCGAATTTTTTCCAGTTTTTCACTTATAACTCGAAAGCAGTTCATATTTTTATAAATAACCGTATAGTAAATTAAAGAGGACAAATTTTCACATTGATTAAAAAAAGAAATGCAAAATTGGTCCAGTAGTTCGATTTTTAATGGGGATCCATAAAACAGCCCCCAGGATCACTTTTGAATATCCCTAAAACTCGCACTTTTTTCGATTTTTTCCCATTTTGACCATAAAGGAGCACGTTTTCAACAAAAAAGACTGTATACATTTTAAAACTAGATTAAATTTGCTACAATTTAAATAAAGTTTCATATTAATTGGATAATGATAACTTGTGCCGCAATGAGGTTGAAATTTTGAAAAAATGTAATTTTTTGCAAAAAATCTCAGTTTTTCCTTCATAAAATGAAAACCACTCATCCTAGAAACTTGATTCCTATCTCATTATCTAGAAAATTTTGTTTACTTGAACGTTTACTTGGAACACTTTTTTGTTAAAACTCTTTAATTTATAGATATTCTACATTTTCCGGACAGGATATGATCCGAATTTTCAAAAACGACATGGAAAATGCTGGATATCTATAAATCTAAGAGTATTATAAAAAAAGTGGTCCAAGTAAACGTTCAAGTCAATAAGATTTCCTTCAGAATGAGATAGGAATCAATTTCCTAGGAACACCAATTTTCATTTTATGAAAGAAAAGCTGCTATTTTTGGCAAAAAATTGCAGTTTTTCAAACAAAAATTTGCGTTGGGCGGTCGCCACACCTCGCTCAACCCTGGGGTCGCCACTGCGGCTGCCCCCTCCCCCTAGGAAAATCGCCTAACTACGCTAATGTAAACAACTATTGGTTAGTAAATCAAAAAAAGGTCGGTGGGCATGAAATCTGCAAAAGAATTAAATGTTGATTTGTTCTAGTTTAGTTATGGAAATCAATTCCCGGGCAAGATTTCAATTTGGACGATCCAAATATGTACGAAGTGGATTTCACTTATGAGCCATTACACGATCCACATTTACGGAATTTCTTTCGAAATCCAGTCATTCGAAATCGGGCAATTGAATTGAAATTGATTGACAATAAAGGAAGAGCCATTTCTACTCTGAAGGGATTCAACCGATTCCGGTAAGAACAAAACAAAATATACTGAAGTGGCCATCCACCTCCCTCTCGCTTATATTTTAGTGCATGGAGCACCGAGCGATGCTCGGTACCTTTTGCATCTAAATAGCTTAAGTTTCAAATTTCAAGGCTCTGCGACTTAACGAAAACGATAGATGAATGATTAAAATATTTATATTACGACACTCCTAATTTACACCCCCTTCCTTTATTTCAATCGGATTAAAATTTATACACGACTAATAACTCATGACACTTGATAAGTATACCAATTTTTAGCAAAATCGTTAGAGCAGTTTTCGAGAAAAAAAAACGAAAATATTTTAATCTAAGTGTCAACTTCCGGTGTTCCGATTTTAACCAAAAACTTGTTGTACCCCTTCTAGCCTATATCGAGCTTAAGTTTCTAATTTCGTAGCTCTGAGATTTATGGTTGACAAACGCAGGGGATACATTCTTACGTATGTAAACATCAACTTCCGTAACTTTGTATTAATGTCTATAATAGCCAAAGATTAGTTCAATTAAGATGCGACATAATTGATTAACATATCAAATAAAAAAACACTATCAAAATATAATATTAAATTAGCTAATTTTACCAAAAAAATATCATTATTTTTTTTCTAAAGAAGCAAGTACAAAGTGCTGTACTATTTTGAAATCTTGACTAAATGGGTCAATTTTTTAAATAACTTGCCCTCCTTGTTTACTAGGCTTTTTTTACATTAAAGATGATTCAAAGTTAGCTAATGATAATTTTTTAAAACACAATACCGGCAAAAAAAATTTCTCCATAAATAGTAGTACTTATGATTTTATTTTGAATTCTGGTCAATAGCAGGATTATTTAGGATTGCGTAACAAATATTAGAATAATAAAATATGTAAATTTGTAGCCACAGCATCTCATTATTTAGGGCAGGGTAGCGATTTTCACCATTTTCAAAAAATGCCTATAACTCGAAAACTATGAGAGTTTTATTAAAAACATTTTTTATGTTCAGGGCCGTCGTAAATTGCCATATCCCCTATTCATGGTTTATCCTTGTGATATGGGACACCCTGTATTTGAGAGGGGGTAAGTGTATGGCTCCATCCATTTTTTTTTTATTAATTACTAGCTGCAAAGCCCGCCTTCGGCGGCCCCCTTGCTAGCCAGGGGGCACGCCCCCTGGACCTCCAACCCACGAACCCGACCCTCACACTCCACTCCCACCCACCACACCCCCTGAAACCCACCCAGCACCCCTACCCCCGTAACATGCAACCGTGCCCAACCCCCGCCCCCACAGCACCACCGCAACACTCTATCCCGCACCCTCCCACCTCGGACCCCCACCCCAACACTCCATCCTGCACCCCACCCACCTCGGACCCCCACCCCGTACCACCCCAGTACGCCAATGGACCCTCACCTGAACCCCCCACTCCATCAACCCTGCACCACAACCCCCGCACCCCCAGTGCCAGCCACCCCCGCCTAGCCCCTGGACCCCACCCACCAGCTACGTCCGCTGGACCCCCCGCTCCACCTCCCTGCACCCCTTACTCCGCCTTACTCCCTCACTCCACCCCCATTCCACCCCACGCACCCCATGCCCTAACCCACCACCACTCGATCACTCCACCCCCCACCCACCCTCCGCACCCAGTTTTTGTATTTATAGCCTTCTAGTTACCCACAGATTATGTATACAAAATTTGGGTGTGTTTGGTCCAAGAGCAAGAATTTTCATTTTTTGACCCCCCCCCATTTTGGGTGGTTAGTTTTTGCATTTCTAGCTCTCTAGAGGCCCACAGATTATGTATACAAAATTTGGTTGAGTTTGCTCCAAGGGCAAGAATTTACATATTTTTCACACTTACCCCCCTTTTTGGGTGGTTTTTGGGAGAATTTTTTTAAACAAAATTTGTCAGAAATCACATCCTCTACAACTTTTCTCATTTTAAAATTTGCTGTAGAGTTAATAGTTTAGGAGTTATTTGATAATTTTCATTCCTGCTTGAAACGTGTGCAACCATATATATAGATAGTAATGCTCAATCCGACAGGGGGCGCTGATGCCGTCGGTATATTTGGAGCTTTGAGCCCAGATAAACATGATTGACTCAGTTAACCTATAATCGGAGTGGGTACTCATACTTGAGAACGATCGCAGAATAAGTCGATCGAAACGTCGTATTAAAATTGTAATTATTTGTTTCAATAAATAATTATAAAGTAATCATGTGTGATTTAAATAAAAATTTAAACTTTAATCATATATACAGATGTTAAAATTTTAAATTAACTATCTTTATTTATTTTTTTATGTTTATCATAGCTTCTAAGTGAGCATTGCAACTTAATAATTGTTTTGATTTATTATTCCAGTCGTTATCACAGTCGTGTTCATGCGAATCTTGTAAATCAAGAGAGAATAAAACAAGATCTGATTGATAAGAATAAAAGAATAATGGATCGGATTGTAAAAGGAGAGGGGCTGTATAGTCATGATTGGAAAATTCGTGGCGAGAAAGCCAAGAAGCGAGTTATCGATAGGCTCTACGCATTCAAAGCCAAGTGAGCAGGCCAATTAATTCCTAGAAAAAAATAAAAAACAGCTTTGAGATAACTTTATTTTATCTATCTACTCTTATTAAACGAGAAAAAATGTATATATAATATATTATTATAATATATAATACTAGATGAAGGAGGAGGTATCAGCCAAAGATGGAATCACTGGGTTCAATAAAACACCTTTAATGAGACGTTTCGGCCTAAATTTTATTTGGCCATCTTCAGTCAATTAGGAGTTATACACAAAATGCGGTACACATATGTGATCGAACCAAGCCTTGTCAAAAATAAAAATTTCTTTTAGCTTCATGCGAATCTTTTAACGTGCCTGGACCCAAAGTTTCAGAATAAACTTTGGTCAAAAATAAAATTTCGCATGAAGCTAAAAGAAATTTTTATTTTTGACAAGGCTTGGTTCGATCACATATGTGTACCGCATTTTGTGTATAACTCCTAATTGATCTGAAGATGGCCAAATAAAATTTAGGCCGAAACGTCTCATTAAAGGTGTTTTATTGAACCCAGTGATTCATCTTTGGCTGATACTCCTCTTCATCTAGCATAGTTTCATCACAGCCACGAACTCTTACAATAATATATAATAGCCTGGATTAATTTGCAGCAACGCAAACCTAATGCTGCTGACAGGGAGCCTGATGCCGTCGGTATATTTGCGGCAAATTTGAAATATAATTGTAATTTGAATTTTGAAATGAAAGACTCCAATTGATTTTATTTATTTTGTTTATTGGGTCTCCGAGGAGCGGGCCGCCTCTTCCACAAGCAAAAGACCATTACATAAATTTATTTCCAAATCTTTCACACTTTCAGGCTTCAGAACAAATTAATTCAGATTCTTAGCGAGTGGCTGAGAGAGCCAGGATTAATCCTGACTCACATTTCACATTTCTTTTTTTTTTTTTTATTTACAAAAAATAATCATACGCCACCCGCTCTATATGTTCTTCTGCCGAAAGTGTAAAAATTAGGGAGAGATCCCCTCATCGCCCTATATGTCAAATTGTTTGTTGTTTTTTGGGATATACCCAGGGCGATGAGGGACTCCACCGCTTTATGCCACCACACTCCCTTCCACGAGAGTGCGATGGCCTGACTGACCGAGGCCGCCCGACGCCAAATCGCTCCTGCAATATTATCCACCAGACTGGAGTTGCCCCTGTGTTTTTCATTTTTTTCGGCGGGCAACACCCAGTCCTGCAAGGGCGGAGACGATCTGGACGTCCAAAACCCGCACCACCCCCGTCGCATCCTTTGCCACGATGTCTACGGCTTTCTATTGCCTGCCGAGCTGGATTAAGAAATATTAAATATATTGATCATTATTCCCCCCCCCCTCACCACTCCAAAAATTAAATATTCAATTCGCTTTTTCTTTGCGCACAGAAAAAGAAATTAATCACATCTTATTTGATTTATATTTTTTATATTATTTGTTTATTTTTTAAAAATTTGCCACTTTTTTATAATTTTTTAAAAATCTAAATTTTGTTATTCTTATTTTTTGATTTTTACAAAATTGAATGACTTAAGACACGCATGCCCATATGAGTTTCTCATGGCAATACTGGATGGAGCAGCCTGTCATACAAACAACACCTGATCTCTTTTAAATATTTGGAGCCTTATATCGATTATCGATCCCAAATTTTAAAAAATATATAATTCTCCTCCTCACACGACCCCACTTATTTAAATAAATCTACATATTTCCACACAAAAAATATCACAATGCTGTAGATTATAGAAAAAAAAATACTTCCAGATTCATATCTAGAGCCTCATTTCTGTAGCTGTCTCAGGACGAAAATGAGGCGAAACTTTTAAGAGACTATGTATTTTCGGGAGTTTACAGGTATACATTTAGAGTGTGGTTTTTTAAGAGGAATAAAATTTTTGGACCGAGACGCCGCCTGCCAGGCCACCAACCTGGAGGACCGAGCTTTGAGGCGTGCGCTTTAGGCACGCCCTCAAAGCTCATATTTATTTATTTGTATCTTAGTTCTATTTTGAAAATGGCTATACCGTTTTCAAAATAGAACAAAGGAACTAATAAAAATCATAAGATGGTGTCATCTATTAAATCCGATGGAATGGAATATTTTTAATTATACGTCCAGATGGCCCGGATTGCTGTTACTGGGTTCGATTCCCGAGGGGTAAAAAACAACCCCTCTGACATATAATTAAAAATATTCCATTCCATTGGATTTATTAGATGATACCATCTTATGATTTTCTAGTAAATTTAGAATCTATTACCGACGGCAATTTGAAATCTTTCAAAGAAACTAATTTTTGCTCGTTTAATAAAAGATACATAGTTTATTTATTATTTATTTTTCTTTATTTACTTATAGATTTATTGTTGTTTTTTTATCGTTGCTATTAATTTATTATATGGGGGTCGATAGGTTGTCGGTAGCGTGATGCAGCGAGCTAACCAGGAGACTCCGGGTTCGAATCCGACTCGAGGCAGCTCGGCCAAAATCTGACCTCCGGGAGTAGAGACAAATTTAAAAAAATATATCTAGTATCGTAACTAGGCTTATGGCTGAAAGGCCAAAAAGCCAAAAAAAAAAAAAAAAAAAAAAATTTATTATATACCTAGTATATATATATTATTTATTATATACCTAGTATATATATATATATATATATATATATATATATATATATATATGTTAACGTTAGATGTACGCGAAAGTTAAAACTTTATATCCGGCCACTGCCCTATTTTGGTGCAATTGGGACCAGACTCGTTTTGATACTGAACCAAGAGTTGAAAAAAGATACAGGACCCAGCCGGGTATGATCCGACATCTTCTGCGTTAAGCCCGCAAATGCCTTTTCTATTTAAGCTATGGATTTGATTTTGAATTTTGGATTGCCTCATCAATATTAACTCAAATTTGTAGTAATGCTCAAAATGAAGTTTTTTCATGTCAGGCGCCTGATGATGCAACCATATGGTCAGAAAGTGCTATCTGAATGCAGAGCCTACCTCTACCAGGCGGAGTTGAATCCATGAATCAATCCACAAAAATCAATGGGTTTTTTTCTTCCAGAAAATCTACTCTTATTAAACGAGCAAAAATTGTATATAGGTATATATATATATATATTTGTTGTGTTTGTTCTATTTTGAAAACGGCTCTACCGATTTTGATGAAACCAACTCTATTAACAAGTTTTGAGGATGAGAAAATGATCTGGCTAGGTCTGGACCTCGACAAATTTCATCTTAATTGATCTTTTCTTAATTAAAGTAATTATTGATAGATGAAAATCTCAATAAAAAAGTTTTTTATATTTTTAAAATTATCTTTTATTTATTAATTGGTTTTTTTAATTTTAAAACCCACTAATAGGTTATAACAAATATTATTTTATTATATTAAAATTAGGAATTTTTTTTTAAATTAACAGGTGTACTAAATCATAACATTACAGGTGGATTCATAACAAAACAGGTGTGTTTACAAATAAAGTGGTTGAAGTGGCTTTTTTTTATATAACTTGGAAACAAATCTTATTTAATTTTATGTTTTTATTTCAGATCCTATACGATTATTTTTTTATTATTATTTTCCTATTTATTTTTTATAATGTATATCAATATGAACGAATGTGGACAAAGTGGTGTACGAGTAAACAAATATACACATAATATGTGGACCACTAGAAATGCAAAAACTGGGTGCGGAGTGGGGTGGATGTGGGAGGTGCAGGAGGTGGGTTGCAGCTGAGGGAGATCCGGGGCGCAGTGAGGGGTGCAGTGGCGGGGGAAAGGTGCGTGGTTTCATGGGAGGGGTTCCAGGGGGCGTGTTTTATATATATATATATGTATTTTTTTAATTTGGTTACCATGCATCGCTCTGTGGCTCCAGGTACTTGTTTATTAATTTGGCTAAAATGGAGAATAGGGGGCCGTGACGTCAGATTCACTTATATAGGCTGTCCCATATCACAAGGATAAACCATGAACAGGGGATAGGGCAATGTACGACGGCTCTGAACATAAAAAATATTTTTAATAAAAGTTTTTTAGTTTTCGAGTTATAGGCATTTTTTTGAAAATGGTGATAATCGCTACCCTGCCCTAAATAATGAGATGCTGTGGCTACAAATTTACATATTTTATTATTCTAATTTTTGTTATGCAATCCTGAATAATCCTGCTATTGACCAGAATTCAAAATAAAATCATAAGTACTATACTTTTGGAGAAAAAAATATTTTTGTCGGACTTATGTTTTAAAAAATTTTCATCAGCTAACTTTGAATCATCTTTAATGTAAAAAAAGTCTAATAAATTAGCATGGCAAGTTATTTAAAAAATTGGCCCATTTAGTTGAGATTTCAAAATTGTACAGCACTTTGTACTTCCTTCTTTAGAAAAAAAATATGTATTTTTAGGGCAAAATTAGCTAATTTAAAAACATTTTAGTGTATTTTATTTAATATGTTAATCAATTATGGTCCATCTTGATTAAACTAATCTAAACTAATGCCTATTAATGGAATTATTACTAGCTATTATATTATAGTATTAATGTCTATAATAGCCAAAAGATTAGTTTGATCAAGATGGGCCATAATTGATTAACATATTAAATAAAAATCCACCATCAAAATATGATTTTAAATTAGCTCAATTTTTGCCCAAAAATATCAGTTTTTAATTTACCATACAGGGTATGGTCAAATATTGTAATCTTGCATGAAAAAAGTGTTGTTTTTTTTCCTTCTTTTTTTCGAAATATCTCAAAAGCAGCAGAAACTATTTTGATTAAAAAAATTGAGCTAAACCATGGCATTTTGCTCTACAAAAAAGCTCTAATAAGTGAACATCGAAAAAATTATATTTTCGAGATAATAATTGTTTTGTCAAAATGTCTGTTAGTCTGTGCGTTACCAAATTTTTGTGGACGAGCTAGCTCAAAAACTAGTGGGAATATCGAATCCAGAATTTCACCCGTAGTTTTGGTCTATTGAGCTTAAGAGCTGATTAGATTTTCGTTCATATCGACCCAAAATTAAGGGGCGTGGAGGGGGGTTAAAGATTAAAAATCCAGGCCATTTACGCAAACTCAACCAAATTTTGTATACATAATCAGTGGACCCCCAGAAGTCTAAAAATGCAATAACTAACCGCCTAAAATGAGGGAGGGGTGGTGTAGGGTCAAAAAATGAAAATCTTGGCCATTTACCAAACTCAACCAAATTTTGTATACATAATCATTGGCACCAGAAGTATAAAAATGCAAAAACAACCCCCCCTACAAGACTACAAGATTATAAATAATTTTAGGGGCCAAGTTGTAACAGAAAAGTCCATAGGATGACACATAGATGGCGTTACTAGAATTTTTCCATATGATTTTTATTTAGTACTAACCTTCAAACGATACGTGTATAAATTTGACAGCAATCTGACTATTGATTCGTGAGTTATAGCATTTTGTGTGAAGCAACTTTTGTTATTGAAAAAAAAATGGAAAAAAGTGAATTTCGAGTTTTAATAAAGCATTGCTTTTTGATGAAAAAAAATACAGTGGAAACCAAACAATGGCTTGATAAACATTATCCGAACTCTGCTCCATCGAGACAAATGGTAGAGAAGTGGATTGCTGAATTTAAACGTGGTCGTACCAGCACAAATGATGCAGAGCGCAGTGGACGCCCAAATGAGGCTGTTATTCCAGAAAACATAAAAAAATCCACAAATTGGTTATGAACGATCGCAAATTGAAGGTGCACGAGCTAGCTGACATTGTAAAGATATCAGATGGTAGTGTTTTTACCATTTTACACGAACATTTGGGTATGCGAAAGCTCTGTGCAAAGTGGGTGCCGCGTGAGCTCACAGTCGACCAAAAACAACAACGAATCGATGCTTCAGAGGAGTGTTTGGCGCTGTTAAACCGCAATAAAATGGAATTCTATCGTCGATATGTGACAATGGATGAGACATGGCTTCACTATTACACACCAGAATCCAAAAGACAGTCAGCTGAGTGGACAGCAGTCGACGAACCGAATCCAAAGCGAGCAAAGACGCAACAGTCGGCCGGTAAGGTGATGGCGTCTGTATTTTGGGATGCGAACGGAATAATATTCATTGACTATCTCCAAAAAGGAACCACCATCAACAGCGACTATTACTGTGCACTTTTGGATCGATTGAAGGCTGAAATCGCAAAGAAACGGCCACATTTGAAAAAGAAAAAAGTGTTGTTTCACCAAGACAATGCACCGTGTCACAGATCGATGAAAACGATGGCAAAATTGAATGAATTGGGCTTCAAATTGCTTACCCACCCACCATATTCTCCAGATTTAGCCCTCCAGCGACTTTTTCCTGTTTTCAGATCTCAAGAGAATGCTTGCTGGAAAGAAATTTAAGTCCAATGATGAAGTAATCGCTGAAACTGAGGCCTATTTTGACGAGAAAGAGAAATCGTACTATAAAAGTGGTATCGAAAAGTTGGAAAATCGCTATACTCGTTGTATCGCCCTCTGCTATTCAACTATGTTGAATAATAAAATCGAGTTTTGTCAAAATTTTGTTTTTTTCTTACTTATCCTACGGACTTATTGAATGACCTTTTATGGTAAAGTCAAGTGGATGGTCACATCAGAACACGTGAGCTTATTTTTTTCTAAAGAAGGAAATACAAAGTGCTGTACCATTTTGAAATCTCGACTGAATGGGCCAATTTTTTAAATAACTTGCCATGCACAAATAAAATACACATTAACTTAACGATTGTATCGAATAATAAATATTTTCAGCACAAATTAGATTAATCTTTAGTTTTGTTTTTGATGCAGCAAGAATGAATCAATCAGAAATGACGTCACTGATCTTCTTGTCTATTAATTCTAGCTAGCATCCAAGTTTAAAAATTAAGTACCTGGAGGCACCGAGCGATGCTCGGTAACTTTTTTCTTCAGTTAAAAGCATTATTTTAATATTATTTTTAATTTAAAATTCTGATAAAAATGTCGATTTTTATTTGAGAACCGTTTTCAAATTAAAAAAAATACAAATATATATAGTATAGTATATTAATTGTTGTCTTTCTTTCAGTTTAATTCAATTATACATATTTCAAATTTATTCAAAAAATTCTATTTATAAAATACATAGCTATATATAATATATTCAATTATTTCCACACTTATAATAAAGTCTAATTCAAAAATATTCATTTTAGTAAAAGTCAAAAGCAAAGATTTTTAAAATTGTTCTATGTTCTACTGGTTAAGTCTATGCCTCTGATGCAAGAGGTCTCTGGTTCTAATCTGACATGCGTCAAATCAATTTTTTTTTTATTGAGATTTTCATCTATCAATAATTACTTTAATTAAGAAAAAATCAATTAAGATGAATTTTGATGAGGTCCAGACCTAGCCAGATCGTTTTCTCATCCTCAAAACTTGTTAATAGATTTTGTTTCATCAAAATCGGTAGGGCCGTTTTCAAAATAGAACCAAGATACAAATATATATATAAATAAATAAATATATATATAAATAAATATACAATTTTTGCTCGTTTAATAAGAGTAGATATTAATAGTTTTTACGAGTATTTGAGCCCATGACAAGTGTAAGGGCTGGCAGCCCTTAGCGAATATATTTAGTATAAATATAAATATAAGTTAGGATTAATAAGACTAAGTTTGTTTGAATGGATAATGCAATCGTTAAATAGCTGAGACAGCATCCAGTCAGGACGGCGCCAGCCTGTTTAACGATTGCATTTAATGAATCTCCCGAGCCAGAGGGTGGGACAAGTGAAAGACGCTACCCTGGGCGGGAGGGGAAGTGACGCAGGGAAGGAGGTAGTTGTCGGTGTGCGGAATGGCGAGCCGGTGTGAGGGTGTGAGTGTCGGTGGATGGGTCACCGACGGCGTCTTGGGAACGGAGAGGGGAGTCGTTGTTAGGACTGGAGAGCAAGTGGCTGGCGATGGGATGAGGGCCGGCCGCCTTGCGGGCGGGAGCTGGCGTCTCGGGGAAGGAGACCGCCCCGCGGGCTGTGTGAGGCTGCGGGCTGTATGTGAAGAGCGACGTGGCCGGTGCTGGCGGAGAGCCGGCGGGCCGCCCTGCCAGCTGTGTGAGGGCGTGAAGGGCGACGAGGCGCTCTGCGAGCATGAGCCGCTAGTGTGCGGGGAAGGAGCCCTGCGTGTGTGAACAGCCAGTGATCGGGGAAGGCGCCCGGCGGGCGTGAGTTAGTGTTCCGGGAACAGAGCCCCCGAGTGTGAACAGCCAGTGATCGGGGAAGGCTCCCTACGCGCTGAGTGACCCTGCAGCTGTGTGACCAGAGGGAGGATGTGATAGGGTTGAAATGGACAGAACGAGTGAGTACTGCGGCCGCAATGATATCTAAACTAATCTGATCAGAAATAAACATAAATAGTATATTAGTTTAGCTCTTAATATTTGAATTGTTTATTTTGGTTTTATGTCTTAATGTTTGAATTGTTTATTTTGGTTTCATGTCTTATTATTTGAACTGTAAAATTATATCTTATCTTAGCTTCATATCATTTGTCTTAATTGAACCAATTGTGAAATTAAATATTATTTTAAATTAAAATATAATCTTTGTCCTTATTCGTATTAATTGAACCAATTGTGAAATTAAATATTATTTTCAATTAAAATATACACTTGGTCCTCATTTGTATTAAGTGAACCAATTGTGAAATTAAATATCTTTTTAAATATAATGTTTTGTCCCTAATGAGACCCCCTTTCAGGTCTTACGGAAATCCAGCCTTACACAAGAAATACACTTTTAAAAATAAAATCATTTCTAATTATTTTTTACAGGACATTAAATCAAGTCCGTGAAAAAAAGAAGAAAGTATCGAAATTCCTGGAGGAGCGTCAAGAGAAATGGGACACGGCTTTGGTTTGTGCTCGGATGCGAGATCAAACCATTCGGGATCAAATTGCCATGAAGAAACATTTGCAACGAGCCAAGGTTAGTGCCCTCTCGGTTGCTTATTTTCTTTATTTTCAGGTTGAGGTTTCGGTTTAACTGATCAATACTTTGAAAATTGTTTCTGGTTAGAACTAGCAATCAAGGGCGGATCCAGGAATTTTTTATGGGGGGGGGGGTCAGAGACGCCCACACACACACAGAACTTTATTTTCAATTTTAAAATTAAAAAAAAAAAAATGTTTTTTTTCAAATTTTTTTACAAATTCCACATCTCATATTTTAAATTCATTAAAATAAAAAAATAAATAAAAAAAATTGTTATAAATTCCCTGTCGATTTGGCCGCCATTTTTTGGCCTCGTGCGTGAGACTCACGTGTTGCACTCCCGCCAGACACGGGCCTGTATGAGGGGGGGGGCGATCGCCCCCCCTGGATCCGACCTTGGGCTGACTTAAATACATAATGCGTTGCCCAGTCATGTCCTCAGAAAAACAGAAACATCGCAAAATCAGCTCACACAAATGAACAATGCTCCGGCTCACAAATCACAATAACATTTGCATTCAACAAATAAAATTATTCTTTATATTTTATTTCTTATCCTTCAAATATTTAATCTCTCATATAAAAATATAGTACCTGGAGCAACCGAGCGATGCACGGTAACCCTGACCCCCCCTCCCGAAACCACACACCTCACCAATTTGCCCACATTCGTTCATATTGATAAACATTATAAAAAAATAAATAGGAAAATAATAATAAAAAAAATAATCGTATAGGATCTGAAATAAAAAGATAAAATTAAATAAGTTTTGTTTCCAAGTTATATAAAATAAACTGCAACGGATCGTTGCTAAACTTTATCCAAATTCATTTGAAATAATAATATATTTATTCCTTTATTATTAATCAGATTTCACTTGCAATTTGCAGTTCATGTCGACTTTAATTCAAAAATAATGATCGATTCTCATTTAACAGTCGAGGAATAACCATTCTACATTCGATTTTTGACCCTTCGATTATTATTGGTAACCATTGCTGAAGATATGGAGGAATCGGCTTAAAATCAAAAATAACGATCGATTCTTATCTAATACTAGAGGAATAACCTTGTTGCATTCCATTTTTGATGTTTTGACTATTAATGGCAACATCTACTGAAAATGTGGAAGAATTGACTTAAAATCAAAAAGACTAAATTCTTTTATGATAAACAACTCAAGCTTATTATTTTTGTAGTCGGCTTGACAATTAGATATAGTTTAATTGTCAAGCCGACTACAAAAGCTGCGAAAAATGAACGAGATCCCGGGTTCGAATCCCCGCTGATCCTTTTTTTCTATAATATAAAAATCTTTTCTTCCTTCGTTCCCTAATTAAATTTTTTAATTTACCATACAGGGTATGGTCAAGTATTGTAATCGTGGATGAAAAAAGTGGATTTTTCCTTCTTATTTTCGAAATATCTCAAAAACGACTGAAATTATTTTGATTAAAAAATTTGAGCGAAACCATGGCATTTCGGTCTACAAAAAAGCCCTAATAAGTGAACATAGAAAAATTATATTTTTCGAGATAATAATAGTTTTGTCAAAATGTCTGTTAGCTAGTTAGTTAGTTAGTTAGTCTGTGCGTTGCCAAATTTTGTGGACGATCTAGCTCAAAAACTAGTGGGAATATCTAAACCAAATTTCACAGATAGTTTTGGTTCATTGAGACTAAGAGCTGATTAGATTTTGGTACATATCGACCCAAAATTAAGGGGAGCAAAGGGGGGTTAAAAATTAAAAATCTAAACCATTAGAAACTAAACCAAATTTTGTATACATAATCAGTGGGACCCCAGAAGTCTAAAAATACAAAAACTAACCGCTTAAAATGAGGACGGGGGGGGGGGGTCAAAAAATGAAAATCTTGGCCATTTACCAAACATCACATCAGAACACGTCAGCTTATTTTTTTATTTTTTTAATTTTTATTTTATTTGTGAAACACCACTATAAGCACTTTAAAAACTCCTGTCTTTAATATGTTTCACTATAAACCAACACCGGTTTCCCTAAATGTTATTAAAAAATAATCCATGATTTGTTTATAAAAATTCATTCATTCGCACTAAAAAAAAAAAACAACCTTGTTAATTTTTTAATTAATTATTTTCTAGTTAATGAGCACTTTGGAGAAATTATACCAAGACGCATTAGAACGCGATCTCAATAAAGTAGAGAAAACTTACGAGAAATTACGATTGAAAGAAATCAAGAAACAAGAGTATTGGGCACGCAAAGTGAAAATGCAAGAGAATTATTTGAACAGAGAGTAAGACACTTTGTTAATATAATAATAATAAATTAAATATTAGAGAATCTTATAGATATTGGTTTAGTTAGGGATTTTCCCTAGTGGGTGGGGGAGGAGGCAGCCGGCCGGATGATTAGCGGGCGGGGCGGGGGCTTCTCCCCCACCCGAGCGGGATCTCCGTCGGGACTCGGTTGGCTCCGCTGGTCGCTGGAGTGGGGGACCTGCGCTATAAAAGTGGTGATCCCAGGCGGGCTGGTTGGTCGGGTTGTTGAGATGGAAGACTGCGCTTCTGTCGAAATTAGAAATTATAGAGGCAGGGCTCTAGTGGAGGGTATACGCATTCTCGTAGTTAAGGAGTTTTCCTAGGAGGCCCAGCCGGCCAATTTAATGAGAAATACAGGGTGGGGCATAAAGATCTACCACATATTGAATAGGTATAAAAAAATGAAAAAAAATTTAACTAGAAAAAAGTGAATATATTTTTGAAAAGAACATAAAATATATTTTTTTTTAAATGTGTTTTAAACATTGTCAGACAAAAAAAGAGGGGGGGGGGGGGGTCAAAAATCAAAATTCTAGCCCTTTCGACCAAACCCAACCAAATTTTGTATATATATTCTGTGGACCCTCAGAATGCTAGAAATGCAAAAACTAGCCACCTAAAATGGTGGGGAGAGTCAAAAATGAAAATAATAGCCCTTTCGATCAAACTACCTATACATAATTTGGTTTGTTTTTGCATTTCTAGCCTTCTGGGGGTCCACAGAATATGTATACAAAATTTGGTTGAGTTTGGTCGAAAGAGCTAGAATTTTTATTTTTGACCCTCCGCTCTCCTCTTTCGTCTGATATAATGTTTAAAACACATTAAAAAAAATATTTTATGTTCTTTTCAAGAATATATTAAGTTTTTTCTAGTTAAATTTTTCATACATCTTCAAAATGTGGTAGATCTTTATGCCCCACCCTGTACATCATAAATGATGCCTTGTAATAATGGAGTTTCAATTTTGCTAGGGGGGGGTAATGGGGTTTTGTAAGGAGGCACTGCCCCCTTGCCCCGCCCCCTCTTAACTACGCCCATGCTTATAGATAAAAAGCCATTTAATTAAACCACTGTCTTTTGTTTTTAATTATTGTTTATTTATTCATTCTCCTTTTTGTTTGATTCAACCATATTATTCATTAAAAAAAAAAATAAATAGATTATTTTAAATTATATTATTGATATTTTATAGAACTAATTTAAGCAATATCCTTGAAGTGAAAACAGCTAAACATATTAAGAAACGTCAAAATAAATGGAATCTTGAATTAATTAAAATGAAAACACAATTAGAAGAAATCAAGGTAATAATTTATCCTTGTTAGTCAGCAAACTCTACCATCTGGATTATTTCCTGCTCAAAACTCTGTTTTTACCAAGTTTTTACCTCCCCCCCCCCCCCCCGCCTCCTACTTAATGACTCCCCTCCAGTTTCATGAAAATTACTCCTCTTTAAAGAATTAGTAGAGCTTTTTATTACCTTTTGTTGAAATTTATAAGATTGAAAAGTTTTTATTTTTCCGAGAGTAGCAGAGCTGTTGATTCGCAAAGAGAAACAAAGAGGTTGTCCTTTGCTTAATACAAATAAGCATACCCACCTATATAAAATATACCATATATAGTATATCTATATATATAAATTGCCCGATACAGTCACTCACTCAACATCAAAACAGCCAGAACCACTGGACATAGAAACATGAAATTTGGAGAGGATATTACATCTATGACATAGGGGCTCACTAAGAAAGGATTTTCGAAATTCGACCCCTAAGGGGGTCAAAGGGAGCAAAGTGTGTTTTCACTGATTATGCAATATCTCTTAAGGACAATAAAATATCTACTTGCTTTTTACTTATAAAAATACTAAATTAAAATATCTAAAAACTAATTTCAGGATTTTTTGAAATTCGACCCCTAAAGGGGTCAAAAGGGGCAAAATATCTTTGCAATGTGTTTACACTAATTATGCATTTTCAATTAAGAACGATAAGATATCTACTTCATTTTTACTTAATAAAATTCTAAATACAAATATCTAAAAAGTAATTTCAGGATTTTTTGAAATTCGACTCCCAACTATCCAAAATGTGAGTGGGGGCAAAAATTAAAACTCTCTCCTATCTTGATTAAATTTTGTAGAGTTATTCTTTATTACTTTAAGAAACTATTCCTGTAAAAATCAACTACTAAAATTGACTGTATGGGGGCGAAGGTGGGGGGGGTGCAAATTATAGAAATTTTTAGCTTAACTATAAGTAAATTTAAGTAATTTTAGTAATTTTTTTTTTTTTTTAATAATTATAAGTAAAGTCACCTTAACTATAAGTAAATTTGATAAAAGATACATTCATTCTCTCACGCATTCACTACACGTTCATGTCTCGTCCACTCACTCATTACACACGATACATGAAATGGGAGAAATCATCCAGAAATGACTCTTCTAGTGAAATTTGTTTTCCCAGTTGTTTGTCGTGTAGCGGTCTTCTGTGTCCAGGACATGGTTCTTCTTTAGTCTTCTCTAGTCGCTTGTAGATGACTTTTTTCGTATTTCTCCATCTCGTAGTGTTGAAGTGATTTTTTGATGAGTATGGCCGTTCCTCCATATATAATATCCTGTATATATAAATGTTTTTGTATTTTAGTATATTATGGCACATCCGAAATTGAGAATTGAATTAGAAGAGAAAAAAGCAAAACTTGCGGCAGCTTTACAGCTGAAAAAGAAAGAAGATAAGAAAAAATTGAAAGATAAAGAAGAGGATATAGGCTCTGAAGATTCCAAAGAGGTAACTCAAAGATAATACCATATAAGCCAAATAGTATTATAATTTCAGACAAAGCTTTATATCTGATTATATTAAACTGTCATACTATAGATATTTGTCTAGATTAATTTGTAACAACGCTTAGAGAAATTTCTCTAAAAAAATTACCCTCTTGCCTAGAATCGAACCGACGAACTCTTGAACTAAGGACATGAGCTCTAGCCATTAGACCAATGTAACATTAATATTTATAACTTGATTTCTGTTACTAAAACTATATATTTTTGATTTAGTCTTTGTGTCGAGATAATATTGTATTCATTTGAACTCGAATGAAAATGAAAAATCACCAATAGATTTTAAATTAATGAAACATTAAATATATATATTAATTAACGAGGCAAATTTGAAATATAATTGTCAGCTCGGATTTTAAACTGATGGCTCCAATCGATTTTCATTAACCAGGCAAATTTGAAATATAATTCTAATTTGGACTCGAATTTTGAAATGAAAGACTCCAATTCATTTTAAATTAAGAAACATTAAATATATTGATAATTGTTCCTCCCCCCCCAGGCCACTCAAAAATTAAAGATGCGAAACTTTTAAGAGACGATGTATTTTCGGTAGTTTACGGGTATACATTTGGAGTGTTATTTTTTAAGAGGAATAAGATATTTGGACCGAGACGCTGCCCGCCAGGGCATCCAGCCCGGAGGGCCGAGCTTCGAGGGCGTGCCGAAGGCACGCACGAAAAGCTCGTTTAGTAATATTTATGTTCAAAATACATACCTAAAGTCTCGAAATTTTATATTTGGCGCTGGCCACGGAGGAGGGGGTGATCTACCCCCCCAAGGGCAGGGCTCATTGGTTGATGAACGGCAACGACAAACCCTTTCTTATGGCAAACTAACCGTAATTAAATATATTTCATATGTTTAATCAAGAATAATGTTCTTTTTTAATTTTTTGAAGTACTTATTTACTCCAGTTAAATTGTTCTCTAAAGGCCCCCTCACGTGAAAGTTTTGGGGTAGTTTTGATTTCTTGATCCTATATGTTTTTAGGTGTGCTAAATCTGAATCTGAGTTTTGCTAACAAAATTTTGTGGTCAAAAATGCAAAAAAAGGTAAAAAAAATCTTGTATTTTGCTTATATATTAGCTCGAAAACTATCAACTTTTCGATTACTTGGACCAATCTATATATATATTAATTCTTTGCCCGATACACTCACTCATCATCAAAACAGCCAGAACCACTGAACATAGAAACATGAAATTTGGAGATGATATTACATCTATGACATAGTGGCTCACTAAGAAAGTATTTTTGAAATTCGACCCTAAGAGGGGTCAAAGGGAGCAAAGTATGTTTTCACTGATTATGCGATATCTCTTAAGGACGATAAAATATCTACTTGCTTTTTACTTATAAAAAAACTAAATTAAAATATCTTAAAAGTAATTTCGGGATTTTTTGAAATTCGACTCCCAACTATCCAAAATGTGAGTGGGGGCAAAATTTAAAACTTTCTCATATCTTGATCAAATTTTGTAGAGTTATCTTTTATTACTTTAAGAAACTATTCCTGTAAAAATCAACTATCAAAATTGACTGTATGGGGGCGAAGAGGGGGGGGGGGGGGCAAAATATAGAAATTTTTAGCTTTTTTGTACATTTACTCTTTATCTATCTAAATATTTGCCAATATCTAAAAAATAATTGAAAAAACATATTTTTTTGGGAATGGAGTTTTTTTTTAAATGAATTTTGGAGACCTAATAGTCACATGTCGAGACGCTGCCCGCCAGGGCCATTGCCTGGAGGGCCGAGCCGTAGAGGGCGTGCCGAAGGCACGCCTGGAGCAGCTCGTATTATGATAAAACTCTTAGATTTATAGATATCCAGTATTTTCCATGACAGGATATGATTCGAATCCTCAAAAGTGTCATGGAAAATTCGGGAAATCTATAAATCTAAAAGTTTTATCAAAAAAGTGGCCCAGCCCACCTCGTTATACCATCTGTGCGGATAAATATTTAGAATTTTTTCGAAAATTAAACGGACGATTTATCATTGGGGGTGACTTTAATGCGAAGCACACTCACTGTGGATCGAGACAAACCAAGGGGCGGGAACTGTACAAGGCTGCTGAGGATCGTGTCTACGGGCAAACCTACTTACTGGTCAAGTGACCCAAATAAAATACCAGATCTAATTGACTTTTTTGTAATGTATCAACAAATTACATAGAAATTGAAGAAGTGGACGATCTGAGCTTCGACCACTCACCAATCTGATTAATAATCAGTGAACATATTATAAAAAAAAATTAGAACTCTGTTGTAATAAATAAGCATACCGACTGGCATAAAAAACGCCTTCAGCATCATGTCAACGAAGAAGCGTCCAAGCTCCTGAATGTACAAAAAATAATTTTTAAGAAAAAAATAAAACCGACTTCAAAAAATTAAATGCAACAAATAAAATACACTAAAAGGCATAAAACAATTATTATCCTATTTAGTTACAACTAAACGACGAAATTACTTTTTGAAGTCGGTGCCAAACATATACCTTTTATGAATCGCACTCGACGGATCTTAGTACGTTTGGAGAGTATGCTCGCTTATAGGTATAGTTTGTTTGGTACCGACATCAAAAAGTAATTTCATGTTAATATTTCGTCGTTTAGTTGTAACTAAATAAGATAATAATTATTTTATACCTTTTAGTGTATTTTATTTGTTGCATTTAATTTTTTGAAGTCGGTTTTATTTTTTTCTTGAAAATTATTTTTATTTTTCTCTTTTTAGTGATGTTATTAATAGCGATCATATCATCAGAACTTGACCAAATTAATATGCCACCATCCCTAAGATACCCCCTTTCCAATAAAAAAGAATCATCGAAATCGGTTCATAAACAAAGAAGTTAGGCCTAAACAAACCTAACAAAAAAGGTCTAATACCTATGAAAAAATGGGACCAATCGGAACTGAACCCAATGCAATTTTTTTTTTTTCAAAATCGGTTCACAATTGGCGGAGATATGAGGTAACATAAACACAAAAAAAAATTCAGTCGAATAGAGAACCTCCTCCTTTTTTAAGTCGGTTAAAAATATAACTAGAAGACCTAAACGGAAGAAACCATTTGAGTTAGCTGAATAGCCAGAACTCTGAGAAATCCAAAGGGAGAAACTTAGATTATATAATTTTAATATTTTTATGTCAGACTTAAGCAGATTGTTAGTTTGTATGAACTAGTTTTTGTATTATATTGAATAATAATAATAATAATAAAAATAAGTGGTCCGAATAAACGTTCAAGTTAATAAAATTTCCTAGAGAATGAGATAAGAATCAAGTTTCTTGGATGAGTGGTTTTCATTTTAAGAAGAAAAAATTGCGATTTTTTGCAGAAAATTGCAGTTTTTCAAAATGTCAACCTCATTGCGGCACGGATTATCATTATCCAACTAAATTGTATCAAATTTAATCTAGTTTAAAAGTGTATAGAGTGGTCTTTGTCGAAAATGTGCTCTTTCATGGCCAAAATGGGAAAAAATCGAAAAAAAATGCGAGTTTTGGGGATTTGAGGAAAGAGAAAAAATATGCCAATATTCAACTAGCGCTTGAGCCCGAACGGTTGGTCGGAGAAAAAAATCTAAATGATGAAATTTGTAGGGAATTTAATGAACTTTCATTTTGAATAAGGAAGGTTATTTACAAAAAGTTTATAGTTTTCGAGTTATAAGCAAAAAACCGCCAAAAAAGGAGATTTTTTTTCCTTTTTGACAATGTTCCGTCACGAAATTTTGTTAGCAAACCTCAGATTCGGATTCAGGACATCCAAAAACATAAAGGGTAGAAGAAATTACAGCTACTCCAAAAATTTCCGGGTAAAAGCACAATTTATCTGGACTATTTGTTTTAATAAAAAAAATTCCCACTAAATATTTTGCTTTGTGGATTGACCCCCCCCCCCCCCATGAAAATATTCTGGCTACGCCCCTAATTACAATTCTAATAATTTGTTATTTTCAATTTTTCAGATGAAATTCAGCAAGAACGTTCCGCAGCCCGTGCAGGTTGCAATTATTCATCTGCTTAGCAGTGTTCTACATAATTATGTCTTGAAATTATTAATAAAATCAATTAAAGAACTGCCACATATTATCATTGAAACTCAAATTAAACTAGTACACCAATATTATAATCAAATAAATAAACCATTTCGTTGGGTTTGTGGAAAAACTGGCAAAAAATGGCCTAAGTAAGTTGTAATCCGTTAATCATATACAGAGTGTCCCTTATCACAATGATAAACCGTGAACACGGGATAGGCCAATGTAGGATGGTTCAGAACCTAATTTTTTTTTAATAAAAGTCTCATAGTTTTCGAGTTATAGGCATTTTTTTGAAAATGGTGAAAATCGCTACCCTGGCCTTAATAATGACATGCTGTGGCTACAAATTTACATATTTTATTCTAATTTTTGTTACGCAATCCTGAATAATCCTGCTATTTACCAGAATTAAATAAAAAAACAACAATAAGTACTATACTTTTAAGAAAAAAAAAAATTTGCCAGACTTATGTTTTAAAAAATTTCATCAGCTAATTTTGATTCATATGTAAAAAAAGTCTAATAAATTAGCATGGCAAGTTATTTAAAAAATTGGCCCATTTAGTCGAGATTTCAAAATGGTACAGCACTTTGTACTTAATTCTTTAGAAAAAAAATATTGATATTTTTTTGTGCAAAATTAGCTAATTTAAATTCATATTTTGATAGTGTTTTTTTTGTTGTGCGCGGCGAATATATTTTTCCTTATTATAATACAATTATTTTAAGGGTAATATTTTGGCAGCCGGCTTCTCTTTTTAACACGCTTTTATTAGTTTCACCTGTATGTTTGTTTGTATGTATGTAATTGACTCGTTTGGGCTCGATTTTTTTTTATTTCATTTTTATATTTATTCAATATACGGGAATTATCCCGAAAACAATATTACATTTTTACATCCTTAAATATTAGCTTCACTTTTGTTCTGTTAAATTCCGCAAACATATTCTCTATAAAAATAATTAAGACTAAAAAGTAAAAAATAAATTATATTTTTAAAAAAAAACTAAAAAAACACGCTTCTAAAAAGTACAAAATAATGTAACATAAAGTCAAAAAGCGTGGGCCACATTTTTTTTTTTAATGCAATCGAATGCAAGAAGGGGTGCACCAGTAAAGATGTAGCCCCTATGGATCTCGAAAGACCCTTGCATTACCGAAGAGAAGGGAAAGTTGATTAAGTGAGAGGGTGTAGACGTAGGTGTCTATGCACCCTGGTTTTGAAGGTTTGAAGATCATAGGTGCTGGGAAAGATAGAGGCTGGGAGAGAGTTCCAGTTCCTTGAAGTCATGGGGATATATGTATTCGCCAATGAAGTGGTCCGGCACTTTTCCAATTTGACCGCAAAGAGTGTTGGGAGTCGGCAAAACGTGTGCTGCGTGCAAAGCATGCTTTGGGGGAATTATTGATTTTATCTCATCAGAGCACCTGCCGTGATAGTATCTATAGAAAAGGGAAAGGGCAGAGACATCTCTTCGATGAGCCAGCGAGTCGAGGAGTCGGTGAGGGTAGAATCGTCAATTAGCTTGACGGCTCGTTTCTGAATTGCATCAAGGGTAGCAAGAGAATATTTTGAGGCTCCTCTCCACAGATGAGAGCCGTATTCGAGACAGGGGCGGATTTGGGCCTTGTAGATGGTGAGAAGTTGTGGGGGTTTGTAAAATCGCTTGGACCTGAATAAGAAGCCAATCTTCCTTGCTGCAGATTTCGCCACAGAGGAGATGTGTTCATTCCAAGACAGGTCAGATGCGACAGAGACGCTCCAACATGGATAGGCTGTCACACATTTTCAGGGTATTCGAATCGAAGTGAATATCAGGGAAATCTCTATTTTCGCGCCTAGAAATTAGACAACATTGAGTCTTATTTGAATTAAAGTTAACTAAATTTTGAGAGCCCCATTTATTCAGTTTGTCTAGGTCGAGAGTAATTGAGGAGGCAATATTGATTCGATTATTCGGGAGAGAGGGTTTGCCGTGTAGAGTGCTATCGTCGGCGTAACAATGAGTGGGGTTTGCCGTTTGATCAATAAGGTCGTTTATATAAATAAGGAAGAGTGTGGAGGAGATTACAGAGCCTTGGGGAACACCAGAGTTTGTGGAGAACGATTGTCGAAATTAATTAAAAGTACATGCTTCTGCGGCCCACACTTTTTGACTTTATGTTACATTATTTTGTACTTTTTAGAAGCGTGTTTTTTAGATTTTTTAAAATATAATTTATTTGATGCTCAAACGTGCTTGTAACAATAGACCAGTGGAAAATACATTTTTCCACTTTTTCTTTCTTTGAACATCAATAAATTTAAAGTGGCTTGTCACATTTGGGCTATTAAATAATTCCTGTCAAATGGCTTTTAACATGTCGATTGTAAATTCATTGGGTTTTTCATTTTTGCGTAGGAACTTTCCGAGAGACTAAATTCTAAAAATAGGCGGGCGCAATATTTTAAAAATGGCCTGCTAATTACGAATTTAGCCAATAAGAAGTTTTTGGGAAATTCCGACTCGACAAGCGAGCAGGCTTGAGTTCAGTCAGAGAGTTGGACAGTCAATCCTCAGTTGAAGCTGCTTGAGGGCAGTTGTCAGTTGTCAATTGATTTGGGTGTTGGAAGATGCGAATCAGTTGAGAGACACAAATTTGAAGTTCTCTAAGCCATCAGCGAAGAGAAATGTATACTATAATTAACTAAATAAAAAACCAATATGAAATCATACTCTCTTCTTTTAAATACATCTCTCCTACTTCAATTACCATCAAATCAGCATCAAGACTGAAACAGGGCAAATTGCTTGGGAACGTTACCAAGACCGTTCTGCGAGGAACATTCTTCGAGATAAATCTACAAATCGTCAACCTTTCTCTGGTCAAGAAGGGTTGCAACCAAAAATCTAAATGTTGTCGTAACATTTTATTTAATATGTTAATCAATTATGTCGCATCTTAATTGAACTAATCTTTGGCTATTATAGACATTAATACTACAGTTCTTATTACTACGAGTTTGTGAAATTTTCTGGAAATTTGAACTCCAGGAGAGGTGACATAAATTGGCCTCCACGCAGTCCTGATTTAACCCCTATGGACTTTTTCCTGTGGGGTTATCTCAAATCCAAAGTTTACGTCAATAAACCGACTTCCCTGGCATATTTGAAAGAAAATATCCGTCACGAAATGACAACCATCACGGAGTCTACCTGCCGATCCGCCATAAGAAATTTTACTGTTCGATTAAATGAGTGCCACGAACGCAAGTGTTTACATTTAGACGATATTATTTTTAAGAAATAAATTCCCAAATTGTGTACTTTAATAATTAATAAACATTTTTTTGATAAGACTGCTTACTTTTTTTTAATCGATCCACCAAATATAAACTTTCTTTTGAGTCACCCTGTATAATAGCTAATAATAAGGCCATTAATAGCCAAAGATTAGGTCAATTGATGTCATAATTGATTAACATATTTGTGGGAAATTAAAATTAAAATGAGTAACAAACACATACATATATTGAAATAAAAGATTAGCCATGAAAAGGATAATTGTAGCCATAATAATAGCTATTGATTAAAATGTTTTTTAAAATATTAAAGTAGCTCTTAAAAGAGCTAATTAGTTCAATGCTTTTTCAAAATAAGAATGATGTTTCAATATGTATGTATTCGCCCTTACGCTAGAATCTAATGAAGGATAAATAAATGAAAGTCCACTTCCCTTTGGAGGTTGAAATGAAAATGGACTCAATGAGCCAGCCTCGGGGTGGTTGCAGGCCCCAAGGGCCTGAAGTCGGGGAAACGGCGGGTCGCTGGGCCCCAGAGGGCCTTCCATGGACCAGGCTTGCTATTCAGAGATTGAAATGAGACTGGCTGAGAGAGGCAGGTACATGAATACTTACGGAGAAAAGGCAATTACATTGAGCGCTGTCGGCCAATGAGAACCGGCTTGATGTCGCCTTAAGTAGATAGTACCTGGAGGCACCGAGCGATGCTCGGTAACTTCTTCCTTTAGTTAAAATCTTTATTTTAATATTATTTTTAATTTAAAATTCTGATACAAATCATCATCATTGAGTATACAGTCCTAAGACTGGTTTGATGCAACAATCCGTCTCCACTCGACTCTGTCCCCCGCCAGCTGTTTGACCTCTCTAAATGTCTGGCATCCCATATCCCCAATTATTTGGTTGAAATATTCTAATCTGGGTCTTCCCCTTCCCCTTTTCTTTCCCACCTCCCCCTCCAAGATATCCCTAAGCAGTCCCCCATGTCTCAGTGTGTGCCCCATCATCTGACCTCTTCTCTTATTCAGACTCTTCCACAAGGTTCTTCTTTCTCCGATTCTTCCAAGAACTTCTTCATTTGTAATTTTATCCATCCATTTGATATTCTGATAAAATGGTCGATTTTTATTTGAGAGCCGTTTTCAAATTAAAAAAATACAAATATATCTATATAGTATTCGACCACTGTACCCCCCACCTCGACCCTGCTCGACCCCACCCCCGAACCTCGCCCTACCCCCGGATCCCTCACCACTGCCCCCACCCTCTGCACCCCCGCATCCACCACATCCACCCCCGCTCCGCATCAAGATCGCTTTCTCATCCTCAAAACTTGTTAATAGAGTTTGTTTCATCAAAATCGTTAGAGCCGTTTTTAAAATAAAAAAATAAATACAAATACTTATATATATATATATACCTGGAAGACCGAGCTTTGTTCGGGTTTAGTTAATGATTGACAACAACACACCACAATCACAATACTTCTTCAAGGCCTTTGAGAATAAAGGATTAACCCAACCCATTGTCTGTCTGGGTACAATAGTAAAAGGAAAATCCTTTTTAAAACCTTAAGAATGGAATTTTTCTACCTGAGAATAATTAATTTGATTACGATAAAACCTATCAAAAACTATTTTGTCAAAGATGAGACCGTGACAGATCGAATTGTCACCCCAAAAAACCCCTAACCCGTGAATTTAATCAAAATCGATAGAGCCGTATTCAAAATAGAACAATGATACAAATATATAAACAAATATACAATTTTTGCTCGTTTAATAAGAGTAGATAAGAATTAAGACGACAAAGAGACAGTCAGTTCTAATTTGATGTTTTAAGGCAGTTGTACGTTGTTAGTTCTAAGTTGTATTTTGATTGCACGAGTTGTATTTTAAGAGCTGATTTAATCAGTATGTTACGATTTAAAGATGACTGTTTGCACGACGAACCCCTAGGCGGAAATATGTAAAACTCCTCTTTTTGTAAATAAATACATTTAATAATAAATACGTGTGTTATTTAACTCCTACGAGCCAATTTGGTGAAACCCACCCCCTACATATTAAATAAAAAAAAACTATCAAAATATGAATTTAAATTAGTTAATTTTGTCAAAAAAAATATGAATATTTTTTTTTTCTAAAGAAGGGAGTACAAAGTGCTGTACCATTTTGAAATCTTGACTAAATGGGCCAATTTTTTAAATAACTTGCCATGCATGTTTACTAGACTTATTTTTTACATTAAAGCTGATACAATGTTAGCTGATGAAAATTTTTTAAAACATAAGTCCGGCAAAAATATTTTTTTTCTCCAAAAGTATAGTACTTATGATTTTATTTTGAACTAGCTGACGCCCGGGCCTTCGATAATAATAATTTTGAAAATAAATTGAAAATGCAAATAATTATAGAATAGGTATTAAAAAAAGTAAATGAATTATATATTACTTGTCAAAATTGTTCCTTTGACCAAAAATAATATTGACATTTGAAAGATTTCCAAAAAAGCTATTATCTTGTTTGTTTGCTTTTACCCCCAGAGAGGCGCTGGTGTTGTTTCCTCAAAAAAATGCGTGGCACAGGTGTTATATCTATAAAAACACTCGTGTATTTGAATGGAATGTTGTGTGAAAATTTCAAAGAAATCGGTGAAGAACTTTCGGAGATCCTTCAACGTATCACTTAAGCGTAACAGTACATTTTTATTTAAATGGATTCTTGTCAATAGCAGGATTATTCAGGATTGCGTAACAAAAATTAGAATAATAAAATATGTAAATTTGTAGTCACAGTATCTCATTATTTAGGGCAGGGTAGCGATTTTCACTATTTTCAAAAAAATGCCTAAAACTAGAAAACTATGGGACTTTTATTAAAATAAATTTTTATGCTCAGGACCGTCGTAAATTGCCCTATTCCCTGTTCACGGTTTATCGTTGTGATACGGGACACCCTGTATAAGAAAAATGTTGAGAATCTCTCTGCTAGATAAATCTATTGGAAAATATTTTAAAATTGTATCATTTTAAGGTGTAAACATGTGTGTATAACGGAAAAAGATGATGCAGAAGAGGAACAGGTGATGATGCAAATGACCAAAGAGTCTAACTCGATGACGACAATAGAGTCTTCGGAACAGAAGAGAGCAGCAATTAAGGCGAAAATAGCCCATTATGATATGGAGAGGAGAAAATTGAAAGTCAATGGCGGAAGTATACACTCGACACAGACATTGAATAAAACCAAGGCGAGGGCGAACACGTCTACTGTCAGTTTTGGTATTCACTCGCTGATTGGCCGACGAGATGTCACCGATCCAGCTCAATTGAGAGATTGCAAAAAACGAATACCCACACCTGTTGTAAGTTGATTTCGATTTTTTTTTTTTTAATTTTTATTAAATAGGGTGAGTCACGGGAAACGGGTGTTTTTAAGGAAAGCATAACTCTGCGAATTTGTCAAAATAAAATATTTTATTTTCATAGGGACAATCACTAAACTATGCCATTATAGTCCAAGAGCTGGTGACACATTTTTGAGTACGGATTTGACCCAACTAGAAATAATGCGTAATAGTACCGTCTATGATAGTTGTACAAGGAATGGCCAGTCTGGCTGGTCTAAGCAGGTGGACCAGGTACTGCGCATGGTGTGAGTGCGGTAAAAAATACATATGTGTTAAAAAATATTTTTGACCCACAATGAAATTATAAAAATTGTAGCGGCCCGCTCTCGCTCATGGCGACGAGCCTTGAGACACGGCCGCTAGATGACTCAGTCGGATCGTTGCGTCGCTTTTGCATGAGTGAAATATATTCAGCCATGCTATAATTAAAGCGACTCGATTTCGACTGAAGAAGCGAACCGATTCGAACATTCGGATCTGGAGGGGCCACCGCCATCCAGCAGCCCCTCCCCTGCACACACCCATGAGAACACGCAACCTACAACCTGCACACGCAAGATTGTTAGGACCCCATCGACTTGATGGGGGGCGCGGCACATAGCGCCACACAGCACTCACCTCACGAGAGCCCTAACAATACTGGTGACGCCCGACGTGATTTGCAAAGCAAGCAGCCTCTTGACCCACCAGCTAGGTGGATAGAGCCTTGCCCGGCTGACTTAGTCGGTAATCGGCAATCACCCAAGAAAGAAAGGGTGTGGTGTAGCGGCCCGCTCTCGCTCATGGCGACGAGCCTTGAGACACGGCCGCTAGATGACTCAGTCGGATCGTTGCGTCGCTTTTGCATGAGTGAAATATATTCAGCCATGCTATAATTAAAGCGACTCGATTTCGACTGAAGAAGCGAACCGATTCGAACATTCGGATCTGGAGGGGCCACCGCCATCCAGCAGCCCCTCCCCTGCACACACCCATGAGAACACGCAACCTACAACCTGCACTCAACAGATTGTTAGGACCCCATCGACTTGATGGGGGGCGCGGCACATAGCGCCACACAGCACTCACCTCACGAGAGCCCTAACAATAAAATTATAATTTATAGTCAATTATAAACATAATATATTCACTCCAGACCATTTGAATGGTGGGACGTGGAACCAGACCACCCAAAGTGTATTTTTACAACATGAAAAAAAATAGCATGATGCTATTCATTGTGGGTCAAAAATATTTTTTAACACATATGTATTTTTTACCGCACTCACACCATGCGCAGTACCTGGTCCACCTGCTTAGACCAGCCAGACTGGCCATTCCTTGTAAAACTATCATAGTCGGTACTATTACGCATTATTTCTAGTTGGGTCAAATCCGTACTCAAAAATGTGTCACCAGCTCTTGGACTATTATTGAATGCTTATACCTAAGCGAAAAATTATATCTGACAAATGATGGCCATTTTCACGAACACAAATTCGAAGGCGGTAATAAAAAAATAAAATAAAGCCGACTTCAAAAAAATTAAATGAAACAAATAAAATAATAAGAACTCAAAAATAAAATAAAATGCACTAAAAGGTATAAAATAATTATCTAATTTAGTTACAACTAAACGATAAAATTGTTACATGAAATCTCTTTTTGAAGTCGGTGCCAAACATGTATATTTTATGAATCAAACTCGACGGATTTTACTTAGTACGATTGGCGGGTAAGCTCGCTTATATAGTTTGTTTGGCACCGACTTCAAAAAGTGATTTCATGTTAATATTTCGTCGATTAGTTGTAACTAAATAAGATAATTATTTTATACCTTTTAGTGCATTTTATTTTATTTTTGAGTTCTTATTATTTTATTTGTTGCATTTAATTTTTTTGAAGTCGGTTTTTATTTTTTTTTTTATAAAAATTATTTTTATTTTACTCTTTTTAGTGATGTTATTATTAATAGTGACTTAATATAATACCTTGCATGAATCTCGTAAGAGAAAGCGTCGGGCGAATGAATCAGAAAATGATAATAAAATTTAATTCATAAATATAGAAATTCTCTCGAAACATTTGCGGGTTTTAAATGAATGTTTTCAGATTTTTTATAAAAGATTTTATTTATTTTAATTTCAATTATTTGCTCATAAGAATTGGAGATTTACGTTATTTCGTCATTGATCATAACATCAGAACTTGACCAAATTAATATGGGACCACCCCTAAGGTAGCCCCTTTCCAATAAAAAAAGAATCATCGAAATCGGTCTCGCTGAAAATACATAAAATAAATAAATAGTTAGGTATCTTGACTACCTTGGAGCTATACTGATCCAAACGCAGAAATAATCATTAAAATCGGTTCATAAACAAAGAAGTTATGCGCGAACATACTTAACAAAAAAGGTCCAATAACAATGAAATTTAAACGGGACCAATCGGAAAGCATACTGAACCCAATGCAAAAAAAATCATCAAAATCGGTTCACAATTGGCGAAGATATCAGGTAACATAGACAAAAAAAAAATCAGTCGTATTGAGAACCTCCTCCTTTTTTGAAGTCGGTTAAAAAATGAGCTTCATCGCTCATTATGATGGTCAAATCTTCATTTTTTCTTCAAACATGTCAATCTAGGCAAAAAGTGAGACGTTATTGGTAATCTTGCTCATTCAACTGTTGGACTATCATAATTTTATACGGGTGAAGCCCTAGGTCTTTGTGTAAAATTCGCTGCACAGTGCTTTGAAGAAACTTTGGCAAGAGTTGAGACTTTCGAGAGCGCCGTGACATGTTTGAAGAAAAAAATAAACTGCAACGGATCGTTTGCTAAACTTTATCCAAATTCATTTGAAATATTAATATGTTTGTTCCTTTATTATTAATCAGATATCACTTGCAATTTGTAGTTCATATTGACATTAATTCAAAAATAATTCTCATTTAAGAGTCGAGGAATAACCATTCCACATTGGATTTTTGACATTTCGGTTATTATTGTAACCATTGCTGAAGACATAGAGGAATCGACTTAAAATCAAAAATAGCCATCGATTCTCATCTAATATTTGAGGAATAACAATTCTACATTAGGTTTTTGACGCTTCGACAATTATTGGTAACCATTGCTGAAGACATGGAGGAATCGACTTAAAATCAAAAATAACGATCGATTCTCATCTAATACTAGAGGAATAACCTTATTGCATTCAATTTTTGATGTTTTGACCATTAATGGCAACCTCTATTGAAAACGTGGAAGAATCGACTTAAAATCAAAAAGACTAAATTCTTTTATGGCAAACAACTCAAGCTTGGTTTAAAGTCGATTTCTCTATGTCTTCAGCAATGGTTACCAATAAAAACCGAAACGCCAAAAATCCAATATAGAATGATTATTCCTCAAGTACTAGATGAGAATCAATCGCTATTTTTGGTTTAAAATCGATTTCTCTGTCTTCAGCAAAGGTAACGGATAAGAAAACAACGCAGTTGCTATGGTTACTCATAAAAATTCCTCCCAAATTTTTAGCATTTCACAGAAGAGAAGCCTATCCATTCTTACTTAAGCAAGGCTAAATGAGCTATATTAAAACTTTCAAATGAATAAATTTTAAAGAACTTAAAAAATTAAAAAAAGTACCATCTTACTCTAGAGTAAAGTACTTTAAAATATAATTTTACTAAAAACTTTATTTAACCTTTTTTGTGGTCCCAAGGTACTTAATTAGGATATTAAATTTCATCAAAATTGGTTAAGTCATTTTCAAGATATTTAGAAAAAACTAAAAAAGTACTGAAATAAAGTACTAATGTTTGTGGGCCGATATGTACCAAAAACTAATCAGCGCTTCATTTGTTAAACTAATGGTAGGTTTTCAATTTCATTTCAATCGGTGCAACGGTGTGGAAAAAATCGTGGGCCAAAAAACGATAACATACATCCATCCATCCATCCATACATACATACATCCATCCGCACGCACTAAATGAAAAAATCGCACTTTTTAGCCTCTCGACGAGACCCCCTGTAATTTTTGGCAAAACCGTCACGTGCCAAAATTCAACCTAATTGAATACTACAATTTGTGACTTTAATTGAGTCCATGGGTTCCGTAGTCTTTACCTGAGGACCCTTTGAAGCCACGCTTGCCCCGAGAGCGATTACAATACTTTACCCATGCTTTGCATTGGATAAAGTAAAAATGAAGAATTGACCATTATAATGAGCGATGAATCTCATTTTTATCGCCTTCAAATTTGTGTTAGTGAAAATAGCCATCATTTGTCAAGGTATAATTTTCGGCTCATAAGGATTCAATAATGGCATAGTTTAGTGATTGTTCATATGAAAATAAAATATTTCATTTTGAAAAAATCGCCGTTATGCTTTCTGAAAAACACCCGTTTCCTGTGACTCACCCTATATAAGGGGAATTAGCCCAATTATACAGGGTGTATCTGCAACTGCGTACCCAGCTTTTGGATTAGGGGGATAAAAGAGAATTCTGGATTAAAAATAAATAACACAACTCTACAAATTTTTTTTTCCTTGTCCTAAAGTTTATTTCATGATTTTTCTATTCATTGTGCACCAAAATAAAGGAAAAGTACCTATATTCCGTATAAAGTTTGCTTTTGTAGTGGTTATAATAATAATAAACGACGAAAAAGGCCATTTTGACCTATTTTCGAGTCCCATCAGATATTAAACAGCAATATTTGAAATCAAAAATATTTTGTTGACGTAATAGAAAACAGCTTCCTCTTTGATTTTCAAATTACCACTTGTTTGTAACTCAATTAGAACTCGAGTTATAACTAAAAAAGTAAGACCATATGTTTTTATATATGTTTATTATCCTTTATAATCACGTAGTTTTAGTTTTTTAGTTATAACTCGAGTTCTAATTGAGCTAAAAACAAGGCGTAATTTGAAAATCAAAGAGGAAGCTGTTTTCTATTACTTCAACAAAATATTGTGATCTCAAATATTGCTGTTTAATATCTAATGGGACTCGAAAATATGTCAAAATGGCCTTTTTCGTCGTTTTGACCGATAATATCTCCAAAACAAGAGCTAATCGGTAATTTTTATGGTGATTTTTGAATTCAGCAGGTGGAAATACATAAGAATCAGCTATTTTTGAGCCCGAGACATTTTCATTGTTAGGCAGTGTAATCATAAATGTTGAATCTTATTTTAATTATTTAATAACTTTTAAGGAGTTCGGTGTTGGTTCTAGGTGAATTGCACTCTCTCATATACCTTTCAAGTTGTACCTTCTCGGGTACTTGTCCATTCGTTATTATAATAGCAGGTATAGATCCTTTCAGCCAGCTCAAATCTCAATAGAAAATATTAATTCTTAGAGAACAACTTCTCTTCTTCCCCTATTTTTCCTCCCATATATTTAAAAATTTTTAAAAATTGTTACTTGTAAAACTATTTTCCAATATATAATCAGTTTTCTTAGACTCCTGATGATGGGCTAACCCCGAAATATATCGAATTCAAAACTCAATTTTTGTTTTATTTCTTTTTTGTGAAACCTACCTCGTATCTTACTCAAGTTTTATTATTAAATATTAATTTTAATAAAGTTAAAAGATTTTTCAAAATTCGAATAAACCCCGCGCGAATTTTAATTCAAAGTTAAATATATATTTTACAATTTATTAATACATTTAGACATTTATTCGCTCTTAACTTCTATATAAATTATTCAAAATTTAATTTATAAACAAACATTTAAAATACCAAATCTAAGAAAAATTTAAAATAAGATTCCTATCACTAATTTGACTAAAATTTGAGGCGTCAGTTTTGTTTGATCGCATCGGAACGGCCTGTTCTATTAAAACCTGCGACAAAGAAACATCTCATTTTTATATCCAAACACCTTTTTTTAATATATGTTGTTTTTGGAGCTTTGAGTGTTCACTAATAGTCGCAATTTGGTTTTATAGAATAAGCATTTTCACTGACCTCGAGGTAAGACTCTTTTTTTATTGATTCTAATTTATGTTCAAATTCCTTTGTGCAAATTTCTAATTGGTATTCTGTTTGTAATTATAAATTATTTAGAAAGGTCCGAACCGTCTGGGGACAAGCAACTATTCGTATTAATCGAATTGATTGCCCTCAACAAAAAAGTCGCATCTCCCAGCTTTAACGTGAAGAGAGCGTCAAGACAAGCAACTATTCTTATTAATCGAATTGATTGCCTCAACAAAGGACGCATACCTCGGCATCAAGTCGGAACAAAGCGCCATCTTCAAGGCCGTCGTCACAAGAAAAGACGCCACCACACTTCATCTGGTCAATGAGACCACTTTCTTTATTAAAATTTATTATATTACTTCCTTTTTTTCATTAAATAAAAAAATTGTTATCAATAATTGGTTTATTCTTCCCTGAAATTCCTTCATAAATCCATAAATCAGGGTCATTTGAAAAATAGATAATTTATTAATCTACAGTCCACTAATTAATCGAAAACACAACAATTTAATTGAACACTAACTTTTTTAAACCCGAGCTTCAGAAACTTAATTTTTTTTAAGAAGCTGATAGCTCCAACGTCTATTTTCATAGTTATTTTTAAATAAGTATATACTTACTTGTTTTGCTTAATTATAAAGAAAAAATGTTGAAAATTTTTTGCAACTCAAAACTCATTTTTGACAGAAAAGTCATTTACATAAGTATGTTATAATGAAAGACAGTCCATAAATTATTTAATTTTATTTAATTTTCGACGTTTCGGAGACATTTTTTCTCTCCTTCTTCAGGGTATTGAATGGTTATTGATGGGTGAGTATAACTCGGTTCCCATTTGTCTCTCCTTTCAATGTAGCAACAATATTACAATATTTTCCAACATTATACATAAGTGTACTTGGTTATTTATAACTATGGTATAATGTGGGAAAATATTGTAATATTGTTGCTATCATTGCAAGGAGAGACAAATGTGAACCGAGTTATACTCGCCCATCAATAACTATTCAATGCCCTGAAGAAGGAGAGAAAAAGCCTCCGAAACGTCGGAAATTGAATAAAATAAAATAATTCATGGACTGCCTTTCATTATAACCTACTTATTTAGCTTACCAGTCCGTCTTTCTAAGAAAATAAATAAAATTAAAGTCAGTTACCCTCCTTTGTGCTTAAGAACGACATTATATTACCATATATAAACATATTTTTATTTTTTCTAAAACTGTGTAAATACTCCTGCCGAGAAGACATTTATTTACTCAATTAATAGTTTAATGAACAAAAACAGAAGACCTATGTTATCGGGAGTTTTTTCAGGATGCCCTGTATTTCGATTTCGCAGGGCTATGGCGGATCGAGAGCAGGAGCGGTACGATCCAAAATTTTACCCCAAGCAGGGTTAAAAATAAATGAAAATATGAATAAATAATCATAAACATTTTTTTTATCATAATCAAGTAACGATTGAAATAAAGGGTTACCAACAAATATCCCACTATTACTGTAATTATCAATAGAATAAACAAAGCATGGTCATGGAAAAATGTAAGTTGTTCTATTAAAGGTGCGGCTCTGTCTTGAAGCCCTAAATTAGCTCATGTAGCCATTGATCGTCTAATTTTAAGAAAGACATTCATCTTGTATTTGGGGCTTCAAGACACTTTCTCTGCCACCCTAAACCCAAGTACCCATCTATCGAGTCGACATGCAAACAACCAGTTCTGAATATCTATGCTCCCCAGGTGGATAGTTTTGGAATCACTCCAGAAATCTTGATAAATTCTGGACAAACAATACTTCTAACCATGCTCTATCAAATTACTCATCATCATTGAGTATACGGTCCTAAGACTGGTTTGATGCAACAATCCGTCTCCACTCGACTCTGTCCCCCGCCAGTTGTTTGATCTCTCTAAATGTCCGGCATCCCATATCCCCAATTATTTGGTTGAAATTTATAATCTGGGCCTTCCCCTTTCAATTTTTCTTTCCCACTTCCCCCTCCAAGATATCCCTAAGCAGTCCCCCATGTCTCAGTGTGTGCCCCATCATCTGACCTCTTCTCTTCTTCAGACTCTTCCACAAAGTTCTTCTTTCTCC
>JALMQS010000225.1:26187106-26206817 GCA_024734495.1 Forficula auricularia
TTATCGCCTTCAAATTTGTGTTAGTGAAAATAGCCATCATTTGTCAGGTATAATTTTCGGCTCATAAGGATTCAATAATGGCATAGTTTAGTGATTGTTCCTATGAAAATAAAATATTTCATTTTGAAAAAATCGCCGAATTATGCTTTCCTGAAAAACACCCGTTTCCTGTGACTCACCCTATATAAGGGAATTAGCCCAATTATACAGGGTGTATCTGCAACTGCGTACCCAGCTTTTGGATTAGAGGGGGGACTAAAAGAGAATTCTGGATTAAAAATAAATAATACAACTCTACAAAAATTTTTTTTTCCTTGTCCTAAAGTTTATTTCATGATTTTTCTATTCATTGTGCACCAAAATAAAGGAAAAGTACCTATATTCCGTATAAAGTTTGCTTTTGTAGTGGTTATAATAATAATAAACGACGAAAAAGGCCATTTTGACCTATTTTCGAGTCCCATTAGATATTAAACAGCAATATTTGAAATAAAAATATTTTGTTGACGTAATAGAAAACAGCTTCCTCTTTGATTTTCAAATTACCACTTGTTTGTAACTCAATTAGAACTCGAGTTATAACTAAAAAAGTAAGACCATATGTTTTTATATGTTTATTATCCTTTATAATCACGTAGTTTTAGTTTTTTAGTTATAACTCGAGTTCGAATTGAGCTAAAACAAGTGATAATTTGAGAATCAAAGAGGAAACTGTTTTCTATTACTTCAACAAAATAGTGTGACCTCAAATATTGCTGTTTAATATCTAATGGGACTCGAAAATATGTCAAAATGGCCTTTTTCGTCGTCTTGCCCGATAATATCTCCAAAACAAGAGCTAATCGGTAATTTTTATGGTGATTTTTGAATTCAGGAGGTGGAAATACATAAGAATCAGCTATTTTTGAGCCCGAGACATTTTCATTGTTGGGCAGTGTAATCATAAATGTTGAATCTTATTTTAATTATTTAATAACTTTTAAGGAGTTCGGTGTTGGTTCTAGGTGAATTGCACTCTCTCATATACCTTTCAAGTTGTACCTTCTCAGGTACTTGTCCATTCGTTATTATAATAGCAGGTATAGATCCCTTTCAGCCAGCTCAAATCTCAATAGAAAATATTAATTCTTAGAACAACTTCTCCTCTTCCCCTACATTCCCCCCACCACATACATTAAAAATTTTTTTTTAAATTCTTACTTGTAAAACTATTTTTCCAATATGTAATCAGTTTTCTTAGACTCCTGATGATGGGCTAACCCCCGAAATATATCGAATTCAAAACTCAATTTTGTTTTATTTCTTTTTTTTGTGAAACCTACCTCGTATCTTACTCAAGTTTTATTATTTTAATTATTTCTTTACAATTTTTTTTTATCAGCCCTCAATGCTCCAAATTGTTGAAAGTTTGGCAGTTGAAGGTGAAGACAATGATGATGACGATATGGTGATGTTCGATGATATGCGAATACCAATCAATTCAGAAATCAAGAAATTCCGCAGATGGGTCGGAAATCAAATTCTAATACGAGCCAAAAAAGCTATAGACGAGAATTCACGAATTATGTATAAGTAAGTTTAACAAATAGATTAAAACACACGGCAGTGTGTCAGCCAAGTTCGGAAAAACGGGCCATGTGTATATTTACACGAACCATTTCAAGCTACTTTCGACCCCCCCCCCCATAACTCAAAAACTATTAGACCTACACATTTGAAATTTTGCAGGTCTAATAAGGCCCACTGGAAGACCTAGAATCCAAAATTTCATGAATAATTCTATTATAGTTCTTGAGTTATTAAGCTCTGAAAAGTGCCATTTTTAACACTCACTGACTCACATATCAAAAACCTAGAGAACTTCCGCTGATCCTAGAATACTGAAATTTGGCATACTGGTAGAGTTTGGGCTACAATTAAAGGGAAGTGGGTCAGTGGTTAGAGTATCGGGCCGCTGGCACTGAAATACGCTGGTTTGAGTCGCGGCTCATCTTGGAAAGCAATGGCAACCTACCAAGAGTATAATTGCCTAGTAACCTCTCCAAACTAGCCGTTCGGAACCGACGTTAAAAAGTAGGTCCCGCATATCTGTGTAAAAACAGCTAAACACACTCAGCACAGGTATATGTGGAGAGGAGCCGAAACGTCAGAGAAACCTGATATGGCACTTGAAAGTACTCGTTACGCTAATTTTGTCCATGAGTAGATGACACCCTCTTGTGATTTTCTTAGGAAATTTAGATGTCTCGGCAGCTTGAACTCTATCATATTCGCGAACTATTGTTTAAAAATCACTGATTGATGCTAATCTAAATAATCTGACGTGTTCTGATGTGGCCATCCACTTGACTTTACCGTACATCCTGGCCCCTAACTTATATTTAATATTTAATAAAATTATTTATAATCATGTAGGGGGGGGTTAGTTTTTGCATTTTTAAACTTCTGGGACCCACTGATTATGTATACAAACTTTGGTTGAATTTGGTAAATGGCCAAGATTTTCATTTTTTGTCCCTCCGCCCCCCCCCCCCCCATTTCGGGCGGTTAGATTTTGCATTTTTAGACTTCTAGGGGTCCACTGATTATGTATACAAAATTTGGTTGAGTTTGCTCAAATGACCTAGATTTTTAATTTTTAACCCCCCTCGAGGGTCAATATCAAAGATCTAATCAGCTCTTAATCTCAATGGACCAAAACTACGCGTGAAATTTGGTTTCGATATTGACACTAGTTTTTGAGCTAGTATCGTCCACAAAAATTTGGTAACAGACAGACTAACTAACAGACATTTTGACAAAACAATTATTATCTCGAAAAATATAATTTTTTTCATGTTCACTTATTAGAGCTTTTTTGTAGACCTAAATGCCATGGTTTCGCTCAATTTTTTTAATCAAAATAGTTTCAGCCGTTTTTTAGATATTTTGAAACTTTTCTTTTTTCAGGACCTAAAATGAATGGGTGAAATTTAACTACTATATATTTTTTTAGATAAATAAACTGATAAATCTTTTCAAAAATTAATGATATCTGACAAAAAACTTAAATTTGAAAAAGCTGCCAAGTTCGGTACAAATGGCTTCCCCGACAAAAGAGTTGAGATCTAAACGGGTAACAAGTTATGTTAGGTGTCACCTTAGGTTCTGACCTTTCTTGGAATGACCATATTATCACAGTAGCAAAAGCTATAGGATGTAGGCTTGGCTTTACTTTTCCGAACCAAACGCTCATTCACCCCAACTAAACTCCTTATATTATACAAGGCTCAAATTTGCCCCTGTCTTGAATATTGCTCGCATTTGTGGAGATGGGCCTCCAAGCATTCTCTTAATACCTTAGATGCAATTCAGAGGCGTGCTATCAGACTTATAGGCGATCCCGCATTAACTGACACTCTCGACTCCCTGGCCCATCGTAGATTTGTCTCCGCCCTTTCCCTTTTTTATAAATATTACCATGGCTTTTGTTCTGACGAAATAAAATCGATAATCCCACCAAAGGCTTCATTTGCGCGAAATACACGATTTTATAAGATTCAACACCCCTAAGCGCTTAAACTGGATACTAATCGAACAAACGCATTCGCCAATTCGTTTATCCCTATGACATCTAGTGACTGGAACTCTCTTCCCCCGACCGTCTTTCCAGCAACTTATAACCTTCAATCTTTCAAGACCAGCATTCACAGATTCGACTCCTACCCAATCCCTAAATCTCATCTTATCTTCACGATACAAGGGTCCACCGTGGACTATAGTGGTTGTACCTTCTTGGTGCAACTTCTTCTTGTATCAATATCATTATAAAAAAAGTTCTATAGCAGTTGCTTAAATTATAGCTATAGGGATGTACAACGTTCTTCAATTGATTTAAAAAAAAATTGTTACGTTCTTTGATATTAAATTTATAACTTGGCAAGTTTTATATTCAACTACATTGTTTGTACTTTATTTTTTTTTACACTTTATTTGTTATAATTAGAACCAATTATTTTACATGAATTAATGTATTTGAACTTCGACTTCGGAGATTACTTCCCCACCATCGACTGTCCTTGATCATTTTTTTAGTCCTTGTTTTTAATAAGAGGAAAAAACTAATTAAATAAAAAAACCTCTTTTCCGATAATTATTCCATTCCCATTTCTGTTCTCCATCTACATTGTTTGTAGTATAAAATAGAACAAATAGAAAAGTTAAATTTTAAACTTGAATTAAATATCATCACATTAAAAGTAATTTATTGACTATTATAACATTTATAACTTGCCAAGTTATAAATTTAATATCAAAGAACGTAACAAATTTTCTTTTAAATTAATTGAAGAATGTTGTACATTCCTGTAGCTATGATTTAAGCAACTGCTATGGAACTTGGTACCCGTTTAAATCTCAACTCTTTTGTCAGCGGACCCGTTTGTACCGAACTTGGCCCCTTTTTAACCGACTTCAAAAAAGGAGGAGGTTCTCAATTCGACTGATTTCTTTTTTTTGTCTATGTTACCTCATATCTTCTCCAATTGTTAACCGATTTTGATGATTTTTTTTTGCATTGGGTTCAGTCTAGTTTCCGATTGGTCCTATTTTTTTCATTGGTATTGGACCTTTTTTGATATGTTTGTTCAGGCATAACTTCTTTGTTTATGAACCGATTTTAATGATTCTTTTTTTATTCGAAAGGGGGCATCTTAGGGGTGGTCCCATATTAATTTGTTCAAGTTCTGAAGATATGATCAATGACGAAATAACGTAAATCTCCAATTCTTATGACCAAATAATCGAAATTATAATAAATAAAATCTTTTATAAAAAATCTGAAAACATTCATTTAAAACCCGCAAACGTTTCGAGAGAATTTCTATATTTATGAATTTAATTTTATTATCATTTTCTGATTCATTCGCCCGACGCTTTCTCTTACAAGATGCATGCAAGGTATTATATTAAGTCACTATTAATAACATCACTAAAAAGAGAAAAATAAAAATAATTTTTTATAAAAAAATAAAACGCAACAAATAAAATAATAATAACTTAAAAATAAACTAAAATACACTAAAAGATATAAAATAATTATCTAATTTAGTTACAACTAAACGACGAAATATTAACATGAAATTACTATTTGAAGTCGGTACCAAACATATACATTTTATGAATCGCACTTGACGGATTTTACTTTAGTACGTTTGGCGGGTATGCTCGCTTATAGGTTTAGTTTGTTTGGCACCGACTTCAAAAAGTAATTTCATGCTAATATTTCGTCGTTTAGTTGTAACTAAATTAGATAATTATTTTATACCTTTTAGTGCATTTTTTTGATTTTTAAGTTCTTATTATTTTATTTGTTGCATTTAATTTTTTTGAAGTCGGTTTTATTTTTTTTTATAAAAATAATTTTTTTCACATTTAAGTTTTTTAAGTTTAATGTGATTCAACATTGTTTTTAGTTTATATCAATGTATTTCAGTATTCTTTATATATACAGTCGATTCCGCTTAATATCTCAGGATTGGATGAAGGCAGTCCTGAAATAAATAAGAGACTATAGTAGTCCAATTAAATTGTGTTTTTAGCCGGAAAGTTTTGTGGTAGTTGTAATTTAGTTGTAATGTTTTTGTGTGTGCTGAATCCGAATCTGAGGTTTACTAACAAAATTTCGTAATGGAACATTGTCAAAAATGCAAAAAAAAGATAAAAAAAAATCTCATTTTATGGCGGTTTGTTGCTTATAACTCGAAAACTATCAACTTTTCGGAAATAACCTTCCTATAAAAAATGAAACTTAATAAAATTTCCTACAAATTTCATAATTTTGGTTTATTTTCCGACCAACTGTTCGACCTCGGCAGCTCACCCCCTATATCACCCAAAAACTCGTACTGTTTTCGATTTTTTTCCATTTTGACCATGAAGGAGCACGTTTTCGACAAAGACCACTCCATACATTTTTAAACTAGATTAAATTTGCTACAAACACAGTTTCATCTTAATTGGAAAATGGTAACCAGTGCCGCAATGAGGTTAAAGTTTTGAAAAACTGCAGTTTTTTGCAAAAAATCGCAGTTTTTCAATCATAAAATGAAAACCACGCATTTAGAAACTTGATCTCTGTCTCATTCTCTAGGAAATTTTATTGACGTGAACGTTTACTTAGACCACTTTTTTTTATAAAACTTAGATTTATAGATATCCTGCATTTTCCATGACACTTAAAAATTCAGTTCATATCCTGTCATGGAAAATACTCTTCTTCTTCGTAGTCGCCTTCTTCTTATCAGAAGTTGCGTGGACTTAATTAACTCCATGCTCCCACAATTTTTATTTTGTGGAGCACCCTTCTCCATCTAGAGCGATCGCGAGCCTCCACAGTAGCCTTCCGGAGACCAGCGCCAACACCTACACCTATCTGATCGGTCCATCTGGCCGGTGACCTGCCTCGTCTTCGTGAACCCTCCACTTTTCCTTGGATCACGATTCGTTCAAATCCATCATTGGCACGGGTAAGATGTCCAAAATATCTCATGACCCTTGTGAGCACGATACTCGACAGCCGCTGATCAGCCCTGACTTCACCAAGAATCGAGATATTTGTTCGTCGCGCTGTCCAGGGGACTCGTAGCATCCTCCTCCAACACCATAGCTCGAAGGCATCTATTTTTCTGCGGTTGACCTGCTTCACTGTCCATGTTTCTGATGCGTATACCATGACAGGGAAAACCAGCGATTCGACTAAATTTTTTTTGTATTAGTATATGGAAAATACTGGATATCTATAAATCTAAGAGTTTTATCAAAAAAGAAATTAAGTAAACATTCAAGTAAATAAATTTTCCTAGAGAATGAGACTAAAATAAAGTTTTTATGATGAGTGGATTTCATTTTATATAGGAAAAACTGCGATTTTTGCAAAAAATTGCAGTTTTTCAACACTTCAACCTCATTGTGGCACAGATTACCCTTATCCAATTAAGATGAAACTTTATTTGTATTTTAGCAAATTTAATCTATTTTAAAAATTTATAGAGTGGTCTTTGTCGCAAACATACTCCTTCATGGTCAAAATGGGAAAAAAATCGAAAAAAGTGCGAATTTTTGGGTAATCCGGGGGACTGCCGAGGTCGAAAACTTGGATTTTGCGCTTAATCTCGAACGGTTGGTCGGGGAAAAAAACCTAAATAATATAATTTGTAGCAAATTTTATGAACTTTCATTTGGAATAGGAAGATTATTTCCAAAAAATTGATAGTTTTCGAGTTATAAGCAAAAAACGGCCAAAAATGAGATTTTTTACATATTTTGCATTTTGTTAGGAAACCTCAGATTCGGATTCAGCAAACCCAAAAACATAAAGGGTCGAAGAAATTACAACTACCACAAAACTTTCCCGCGAGGAGCCCTTTTTAAAACAATTTAACTCAACTATATTTCCAACAAATCTTATATTATCTTATCTTATCTTATATTATATTCTTTCTTAGTTTTTAAGGAATTTGGTGTTGGTACTTAGTGAAACATTTTTTAAAATTATTAAATGAGCAATTCTTGTATATATACTATATGGTATAGAATCGGTTTCTCAAAAGCGGCTCTAACGATTTTGCTAAAAATTGGTATACTTATCAAGTGTCATGAGTTATTAGTCGTGTATAAATTTTAATCCGATTGAAATAAAGGAAGGGGTTGTAAATTAGGAGTGTCGTAATATAAATATTTTAATCATTCATATATCGTCTTCGGTAAGTCGCAGAGCCTTGAAATTTGAAACTTAAGCTAATTAGAGGCAAAAAGTTACCGAGCATTGCTCACTGTCCTCATTAACCGTCGACTGTATTATAAATTTCCAAAAAATAGTATATATATATATGTATTTTTTTTACATTTAATTGATTTTATTTTTAGAAATGAACTGCGGGATGTGACATCTCATGATGTGTTAGATAAACTGGCTCATCGCTTTTTAGTAAGCACCTGCGCTGTTATAATTGAAACCAAACAAGCTGATCAACTTTGTGATGTTTTGGTAATTATCACACTCTAAATTCTTTTTAATTTTTAATTTGTTTCAAAATCATCATTTTAGAAATACTACCCACATGGAAAACCGAGCCTGAGCGGGTACTTTTTTTGTTTTTTATTATTTTTGCTTATTACTAGCTGACGACCGGGCCTCGCGAAGGGCGTCACGTTCCGAGAATCTTTATTATATTAAACGAGCAAATCTTGTATATACTAATATACCCGATCGGTTTCTCGAAAACGGCTCTAACCATTTGGATGAAATTCACGGGTTACGAGGGTTTTGTGTTGGCGATTCGATCTGTCACGCTCTCATCTTCGGCTAAGTTGTTTTTGATGGGTTTTTTGCTAATTGAAATAACTATTCACAGGTTGTTGTGTCGATAAAAATGTACATTTACATTTTTATTCAATTTCGTTTTAATTATTAATTGGTTTTTCAATTTTAAATTCTACTCTTTTCAGGTTCGTGAATTGTTTATGAAATTAAACGAAATGCGCACGGAAAATTTGAAAAAACGTCAAGAACTGAGTAATAAAAAGAATAGTTCGACTCTTACATTCCAATTTATGGATAGCGAGGATGAAATTGAAGAGGCGGAAGTGGTTGTGCCCGCAAAACAAGTGCGTATTAAGTTTTTTGACGAAGAGTCGGAAGCGCTCTCAGAGAAGGAAACGAAAGGGGTAGCCGAGTCAAAGGCGCAGGCTATTAAAAAAACAGAACTATTCCAAGCACTGTTCAAAATGAATGCGCCCAAAGAGGGGAAGGAGGAGGAGGAAGACCAGGAGGACGAGGAGGAGGAAGGCCAGGAGGACGAGGAGGAGGAGGAAACTGACAAAAATGAATCCGATTATATGTAATTCGGAGAATTAGAAAATAAATAATTATAATAAAAACCAATAAAATGGCTTGTATTCATTGGCGTAGTTAGGGAATTTTTCTAGGGGGAGGGGCAGCCGCAGTGGCGGCGCCAGGCTTTGAGTAAGGTGCGGCGACAGCACAACCAAATTTTTGTTGAAAAACTGCAATTTTTTCCAAAAAAAATCGCAGTTTTTCCTTCATAGAAGATAATTACTGGTCATAGAAACTTGATTCCTATCTCATTCTGTAGGAAATCTTATTGACTAAACGTTTACTTGGACCACTTTTTTGATAAAACTCTTAGATTTATAGATATCCAGAATTTTCCATGACGCATGAGAATTCGGATCATTTTCTGTCCGGAAAATGCTGAATAACTATAAATCTAAGAGTTTTAACAAAAAAGTGGTCCAAGTAAACGTTCAATATCTATATGGAACTCGCGGACGGCAGAGGGCGTTTCTTTGGTAGGGATGAATCTCATTGGTCGCTGCAACTGGGGAAAAAGAGGCGTCTGACTCCTCATTGGCTGCCCTGCTACTGGTCTCAGCCAATGACGAAGATTTGGGGGCGTGTTGCTTTTCCCAGGGAAGCCGCTTGAAGTGGTGAGGAGGTCACTGGCCCTCTATTGTTTGGGCTCCTTTAAATGGGACCCTTTGTGTCTCAGCATGAGGGCAAATGAGCTTCCTGTTAATTGCGTTTGAGAAAAGGAACAATCTCCTTTGAGGGCCTGTGGGTGAAAGGCTTTCTTTGTTATGGCTTTTGTGCAGGTAGCCATTGTTTGGTGTCTTAATGTGTGAGGGAACAAAAGCCCTATTGAATGCATCAATTGTTGTTGTCCGAAGGCCATTGGCATGTCGTCAGAAATGCATCTGTTGTATTTGTTCCAAAGGTCATCGCCCGTCGCCACAAGTGCTTTTCATTTTATGAAGGAAAAACTGAGATTTTTTGCAAAAAATTGCATTTTTTTTTTCAAAATTTCAACCACATTGCGGTACGGGTTACCATTATCCAATTAATATGAACCTTTGTTTAAATTGTAACAAATTTAATCTAGTTTAAAAATATATAGATTCTAATAATAAATTGACTACAGAGAGATGACCCTTCACGCATGCCAACATTAAAGGAGTAGAATTATAATAAGTGAGTGAATCTACTTCTGCTTTTTTTGATAATAAATATTCCATAATTTGCAAATGACCTTTCTCTGATGCATAATGCAAAGGATGATAATTTAAACAAACTCTATTAATTTCATTTAAATTTAAGGGATTTTGGGCAATATAGTACTTGACCCCTGGGAGAGAGCCTTTCTCTGCTGCTTCCCATATATTATTAGTATTATATCTATCCATTGGTTCATCAGGTATTAATTTTTCTTCCAATTAATTCAACTAAAATTAAATTATGATTCTATATAAAATAATAAATAACAAGTCAGGATTTCAAATATAATTATTTCACTAATAATAATGCCAACGTTTCGATATTATACATTCACTTCATTATTCTTTTTTAGAGATTAGGGCCACATGTGAACATTGAAAACTATGGGCGGGTCGGATATAACATATTATACGGAAATTATCCTATACTACTAAAGCGCATTTGAGCCTGCATCTGTACCTATGTACCTATGTCCGTCCACCTAGGGGGTGGGAGGTGGGGTCCAGGGGGAGGGGGATCCAGAGGTGGCAGGTACGGGTATTTCTGTTTCTGTACCTATATCCAGGGGGCTAATAAAGGGCATTTGTGCCTGTATATATACCTATGTTTGTCCGTCTCCCCAGGGGGTGGGGGTTTGAAGGTGGGGTTCAGGGCGTGGGGAGTCAGGGATGTGGGGATGCAGGGGTACTAGAGGGCCTGTGTCTGTACCTATATCATCATAAACTACTAAAGGGCATTTGTCCCTGTATGTTTGTATGTCCCCAGGGGTGGGGTTGAGGTCCAGGAGGTACAGGGTCCAAGGGTGGGGATTCATGGGGTGGGGTCCAGGGGGCTACTAAGGGGGATTTATGCCTATGCCTGTACCTATATACACATAGTTATGTCGGGTTGGGAGGTGGGGTCCATGGGTGAGGGTTGGGATCCATTGGGAAAGGTGGATGCGGTCTCCATTGGTGGGGTACTTAATGGAATTTAAAAATCCTTTATTAAGGAGAAAGAAAGAAACGTTATACATAGATTAAAAGAAATCGAGCGGACAAAACTCTTAATTGAAACATAAAAAAAGAAAAAAAAAAGTCTCGTAACAATATTTGCTGCCATAAGGGGTTGTGTTTTTTTATTTTATAATCAAAATGTAATTGAAGTAAAAGCATAAATTTAAAAGAATTATTTTAGGAGATAGAAATAATGTTCGGCAACCCTCAAAAAGTTTTTTACGAACTCTCATTTGGCCAATCCTTTTTCTTTATAGGGAGTGACCCCCCTCCAAAACTGCTCCCAATGCAATATATTCTGCTAATTATAGAAAGAACAAAAATAATGCATATCGTCACAAATTTTATTGAACGATACGAATTTTGCTCTGGGTATATATATACTGAATAACAAAATGCTTATTTACTGTTAAGGAGGTCCTTTTACCGCCAATGTTAAATAAAAAATATTAGATAACTTAATTTTTATATTCGTTTAAGTCTTTATCTATGCTTTGGTGAAGTTCCAATCCCACATTAGCGAGCAAATTTTTGAAAATGTAAACATTTTCTTAGAGTCTTATGGAAAATTAAGATCTTGACACTTTCTCTTACTACCGAGGGGTGAACCGGGACCTAATATGCTTGACACCTACTTCCACTTATACTTCCAAATATTTCCAAGTACTTCCAAATATTTTCAAGTAATTACAAATATTTCCAAGTACTTCCAAATATTTCCAAGTACTTCCAAAATACTTCCAAAAAGGTGTACACCTACTTCCAATCGCGGATCACCCCTCGGGTACTACTATTAGTTTAATAGATAAAGTTAAAAAAATGTAAACATTTTCTTAGAGTCTTACGGAAAATTAAGATCTTGACACTTTCTCTTGATTTATAGGTACTACTATTAGTTGAATAGATAAAGTTAAAAAAAACTAAAAATTAGATATTTGAAATATGTAGGTTTCTTTTTTCCAATAAAAAATATGATTGGCCGACGAATTTACTTAGATATTTAATTTAAAAAATCAAATAAATGCTATGTTTGGAATTAAACATAAACAGTATTAATACAATACATTGCCAAAGCATACAAGACTTATTATCAGCTGATTTGAATATTTCAAACTACATTTTGTATTTTTTTATTTTTTTTTAAATTGTTTTTATTTCAAACATTTACGGCTTTCATACTATTTATTTTTTAATTCTATTATTTTTCATTTGTATTTTAACTTATTTTATTAAATATTAGATACTACACTTCTTTTGACTCAAATGGAGCGAAAGGACCTCCTTAAGCCACGACAAGAAAACATTGAAGTCGATGTCGTTTTATGTTTTGCTGGGAATGAAAATTAATTTTAGTTATAATATGAATCATAAGTATCTAATATATTTTAACAAATTTACAAATCGGTATGATTTGTTAAAATATATGAATTAATTGATAATAAAACATTTAAATAAAATGATTAGTTACTGTTTAAGCAACGTTTCCTCATTTAATTTTTGGACTTTATCAGGATCAACAAAAATCCTTTATCATTTTGACCCTGACGAAATCCTAACAATTAAAGGATAAACAGTGTTGCTTAAACAGTAAATAAACACTTAATTTATTTTATTCATCAAATCTTTTAATAATAAGCACACCAATTTATAAATTTGTTCAAGAATAAATATTACAACTAAAATTAATTCTTATTTATTTCCAACTAAACCACAAGAAAACATCGACTAACTATACATATTTAAAATATAAGTTTTTTCTTGTCGAGCTTTGAAAGATATTGTTTATTTCTTTCTGAAGATAGATTAATTTGAAATTTGAAGTGAAAACCTAGAAACCCAGTCGAGAATTTTATAGGTCATGCTCTGATTGATCTATACTATATTGACTTCTCATATAGTTTAAGAGAATCATGCTTACTTTAAGCTTCTCATTGACGTTAATCTTAGAGAATTTGATCTAAAGTTAACTTTTTAACCATTTTAAAAACACATAACAAATATGTTATTTTTATTACTTTAAGTTCAACTTGATTTTTTTAAAATTAATTTAACTAAACATTCTAAAGAGGACATTAGACTGTACTTTTAAATATTGAAGGAGACAATAAAGAGTGTGTCTTCTGCTGGAATTATAAATTTTATTTATTTATAACGAAACTATTAAATTTATAATTCCAGCAGAAGACACACTCTTTATTGTCTCCTTCAATATATAAAAATTATGCTACTCTCCGGCAAAAAAACTTTCAATTTAATGTACTTTTAAAGTTTTATCACCCCATCTTTTTTTCAAAGATGCAGAGTTAGTCTATATAGTAGGTATTTACATCTAAAAATATAAACTTAATTATTATATTTTTATTTAACTTAATTCGTTTAATTAAATATTTTTATTTAACTTAATTCGTTTAATTAAATATTTTTATTTATTTTGTTTTGCTTTTTTGCCAAATGTAATTTTGTTTTTTTTTATCAGTTAGACTCAAAATACAAATTGTAGCCTAGAGAGATGGAATATTTTAAATCCTCCTATGATCACGTATGACTGTAATGAAAACATTATGATTCAAAAATAGCATGGGATCTTACATTCACTGTATAATTGTACCATATATAGGTATTAAATATTGATAGATATCATGGCTATATGACGTATATATCACGTATGTGTGACCTAGATGTATAATAAAAATACAATTCGTTTACCATAAAAGTATGAATCATAACGCGTATGTGAACATCGGGAGGATCTCATATAAATATTAATGAAAATTTTGTCACATATTATAGCTTGGTGATAGAAATAAAATAACCTTTATGCAATATTTAATAGTAATATTAAGAGAAAAGAATTTCTTTTAAAAAATTATGATACATTTTCGAATAATATTTTCTACTATCTGATCTTTAGTTGATTGAATTTTTTTGAAATTTCTATCATTACTAAAATTACATTTTTCTAAATTTTTTTCTTTATTAATAACTTTAAGATTAGAGAAATCGAAACATCTTAAGTGCTAAATTCTTAAAAAAAGAGAAAAATTTAGAAAAAAATGAATAAATAGTAAATAATTAAAGTGTTATTTTTAACCAATATCTGATACTTATCTACTTTTTCAAAACTTTTACGATCAATCCACAATATATTAATATATTTAAAGGGATTGAGGCGACTGTGGGTCAGTGGTCAGAGTGTCGGGGCGCTGTCCTGAAGTATTCTGATTCGAGACTGAGTCTCGGCAGATGTTTGTAGTTGACACCTCTTGGAAAGTAATGGCAAACTACCAAGAGCATAATTGCCCAGTCAACCTCTCCCAACTAGTTGTTCGGAACCGGCGTTAAAAAGTAGGTCCCGTATATCTGTGTAAAACAGCTAAACATACTCAGCACAGGTATATGTGGAGAGGTGTCGAAACGTCAGGGAGACCAGATATGGCACTTGAAGAAGAAGAGGATACTTAAGATTTAGTGAAATCTGAATTATATATTGACGATTGGTTTGAAATTCTGGCAATTTATTAGTGTGAATAAAATAGTACAAGTACTTTTTTCCATTCTTTAGAATAATCCATGAAGCCTGATTGATAAATAATAATAATTCTTGAGAAATAAATTCCAATTCCGGCTTGTTAGCGGGGTGGCGGCTTTCGAGTCGGCGATAATCCATTCCGCTGCCGTCGCCGTCGCCCATCTGACTGGTCGACTGCCATCGAACCCAAACCGACAATTATTTATCAATCAACATCTCTATCAGTCAATGGATTGTTTTTAAATTTAAGGAAATATGACCATAGGGGAAATTATTAACTTAGGATTTTGAAAATATACTTGGTTCCTCCCGAATCGAATTCATTAGAAGAAAAAACTTAATACCAGTGATCTTTTTTTTAAGGTCCGATCGGTCTCAAAATGAAAACCAGGGTGACAATCAAAACTGTATTATTTGGAACATTTAGATAGATATCTTTCCAGCTATTCTCTACCTCAGAGCTGTCCAACCCGTGGCCCGTGGGCTCATGCGGCCCGCAATGAGTGTGACCCAACATAAAATCATAAACTTCCTTAAAACATTGAGATTTATATGTAGAGATATATTTATTCCCTTTTCGAAATATGAATCTACATTTGTCACAATAGGTGAGGCTTTTTTAAGAATAAAAATTCACTAAAAGCAAAATTAAAACCTCAACTATATAAAGATGAAAAAAAATAATGAAGTTTCGAATATTTAAAAATTCTTCTTCTTCTCATATTTTCATTTTCTACGCAACAACGCTAAGTCAAAACAAGATCCATTGGCACTCCGCATTCCAATATTTATAATTAAAAGTGCGAAAATGTTCTGTTTTCAGAATTAGAGTGAAAAAATTAAAAAAAAAGTCTTGTTACGATGTATGTTACTTAAGGAAAGTGATGGTTAAAAATGATAATGGCTAGGGTGAATTGAAATGGTCCAGTTCGTTAATGAAATTATTAGTATGAAGAGGTATTTTTGCTTTGAATTTAATGTAAATTTTTTCCAAATCTTCTGTTTATTCCATTAAAAGAATTTACGTAAATGTATAGGATGAGCAGAAATGTCAAGAAACTGAAAATAACTCAAAATTACAGTAATCTTTATTTTAAAACAATTGAACACTTCACTTGCCAAATCAATTAACTCCATAAAACAAAAAGTGGATAAATGCGATGAAATATAGTTAGAGAAATTTGTTTTGAATACAGTTAGGAGTCAATAAAGTGCTTTAATATTAAAATTTAAAAAAATTCAGAAAGTGGAGTTAGTCTATTTGACAAGTGAGGCATTCAATTATAAGGCAAAATGTAGAATAAAGTAGTTAGAAATAACGAACAAGAAGATTACCATTTGCCTACAAATTATATAAACTTGAAACCATTTTTTATTTATTTATTTTTACTGATATTGTAAACATATCCCTCAAATTTGCACATCAGTCTTCCTTCCTTCCAAATCTGGACATTTATAAATACTTTTTTGAATGTTCATATGTATGTGGCGTGAATAAATTCAACGATTATGCCTCGAATTGGTGCTCTAAAATCAGCATGCTTTGAAAGAGAGAATTGAGCAACAGTTCGAGACATAAACATTGAGTAGTACATATTATAAACTGAAAAATGTGTAGATTTGAGATGATTTATAGTACATTTCTTTTCAATAACAGTAAAAAGAAATTTCAATTCAAGTGTAATTTTTTTTTTTACTTTTTCACCCTTTATGCAAATTTTTAACTAATTTGTACATATTTTATTATTTCTAGCTACTTTATTTAATATTCTGTTAATTAAATTAAAATAAATATCACTTTTGAACGATTTCAGATTATTGACTTTCGCATCATAATGCACATTAGCGGGAATACTGTTTACAGAATAAGCAATAGTTTTTATGAAGAATTAAATATTCTCATGAAATTAAAATTAAAAATCTTGTTCCAATAGTGAACCTATGATAATCTTTTGTGTCATAAAAAATGCAAATGTGTGGCCATCTTTTAAGCAATCATTAATTTTTCGATGCTATTAACTCAATAAGGGATTTTATGTTCTTTCTTGTATTTCTTGGTTTTATATGACTAAGAATCAGGAAAATTCAATTTTTCGCATATGTATTAGATTTTTTTTGGAAGATGTTAGCTAACACTCAAAGTCCCTTAATTAATTAAGTCTTAATAAAATTTTACATATTAAAACGGTTTGGTCAATCTTGTTGAATAATCATGCCATTCTCATTTGATTTTTAAAGAAATTCGAAATACTCAGTAATCTTTATTAAATATATATTGTATGTCTATGTGTTAAATTTAAATTTAGAAACCGGGATATTTCACAAAAGAATATTGAATTTTTGAGGGAAATACAGTTCTAGCTTAAAGGGTAGTTAAATATTTGGCCTGGATTTTTTTTGGCACTTGGCTTCAATTCCTACAGGGTTGAATACAACCTGGTATGTAATACAAATTAATCATAATATCTGGTAGAAGTAGACTCTCTCTCTTGCTTTTAAGTTTGCTAGTATCGGCAATTCGAACTTTTATATCATACCAAAATATTGTTGAAATTCAAATATATTTTTCATGGAACAATTATCGACTATCTTATATATTTTTCAAGGGAAACAATTTGAAACCACCCCTGTGAAAAATTTCCCCAGGAAAATTACAATTGAGAGTATTCTCTCCATAGTAATCGCCGAGTATGGCACTTGAAGAAGAAGAAGATATATTTTTCATAAAACCACAAGTAACAATATCCCTACTATGATCATATTACCTTAAATACAAATGAATTAAAAAAAACGAATTTTAACCATATATTTTCTTTAAAAATTGTGCTTTGTATTGTACATACGCTCTGCATTTACTAATATAATAATTTATGTTTGTTTTTTAGGGTCGGTTGTATGTCGTAGTAAATGCTTTAACACAACAGAGTAGATGGTAAATGGATGGACTGGAACTGAAAGTGCCTGTCATCTGATTGGCCATCCCAGTCCCTCCATTTACCATCTACCCATTTGTTAGTGATAAAAGCATTTACTTTGCCACCCCAGCCCCTCCATTTACCATCTACCCTTTGTTAGTGGTAAAAAGCATTTATCTGCGACATACAACCGGCCCTTAATCAGCTAAACCTCGTTCCTATGTATCATAACAAGTGAGCTTATATTATTCTTTACAATTCTAAATTACTTCAGGAGATTTTTTTTGTTTATTCATGTTGGAAAATTTCTTAAAATCAAAATGATTTTTTCTGTCTTTCTGGGTGTCAATACTAATGATAACTCGGTAAAGGAATTTCATTAAAAATCCATTCTGGTGCCAACTTGTTTGTATATATCCAATAGAAAATCCTGATTACTTTTTGAGCCTTTGAACCTTTATATTTATGGGATGCGTTCAAATAGATATACTTTTTTTAATTTATAATATTTTCACTGTTTTTTTAACAGTTGTAACTATAATAATAATATGAAATTTGACACACGATTTTATATAAATAAGCTGCATTTTTGTCCATTTTCAACATCCTAGCCCAAAAACAAAACATTGTCTCCATAAAATCGTGAGACGTTTTTCATAATTTTCAAAAAAAATCTATTTAGTAGTACTTTGAAAAAAAAATTAAATAAATATGCCATGTACCTTTCTTACTTTTTAATAAAACATATAAATTTAAAGTTTCGTTACAGTGAAAATCATAGTTTTGCAAAAATCTCGATTTTGATTTTTTCTTGAAAACAATATTTCCATTATACGAGGCATGTTTCTAAAGTAAGTACCGTTTTGAAATAAAAACAAAAACAAAAAACAAGTATACTTTTCATAACAATTTTATTTTCACATGAAAGCCTTTTTTTTTTTTTTTTTTTTTTAATGATATTGATTGAGAGAAGGAGATACACCAGAAGGGGTGGATCCCTTAAAGAGCCTGTATGTGGCCGGGCCCCTCTATCGTGAAAAGAACAGAGCAGAAGGAAAAGAGGCCGGGATCAGGAGCCAATCTCAGAAACTTAGATACAATTCAATGTCCGGTTTACCAAGGTTTCCAGGGGGCTTCGAGCAGTGGTAAATTCTCCGCGCGATACATTCGGTTAAATTTATCTCTCCCCTTTACTTTTGTCAAAAATTTCGACGTTAGTTTCCACCAATATTAAGGCATTTGGTAGCATCTTTCCACGAGATTTTTTTGTATTCCCTCCTCAAAGAAGTCTGTCGCCTGATTGAATATCCACTGCAACTTTTTCGAAAATTTAATCGTTCGGTCACAATTGTATAAAAAACACCTCCTTGAAATTAGAGGAAACAAATCAGATGAAGTTTCGCAAAATGGGTTAGCAATCAATTTTAAAGATAGCCACACGAATGTTCATGACGAGGGACGAAGTGGGCGACCTTCTGTCATTATTGAAGATTTGTTGCATAAAGTTGACGAAAGAGTGAGAGAAAACAGACGGCTTACGATTTCGTCGTTATCTGATTTGTTCCCTCTGATGTCAAGGAGGTCGTTCTTTGCATGCAATTTAGTGACTGAACATCGTGACTGAAATATCGAAAGTTGCAGTGAATGCCCAATCAGGCTGTAGACTTCTTTGAGGAGGAATACAAAAACCTCGTGGAAAGATACAATAAATGCTTTAATATTGGTGGAAACTATGTCGAAATGTAGATTAAGATACAGGCTTTCATGTGAAAATAAAATTGTTATGAAAAGTATACTTTTAAGTTTTTTTTTTTTTTATTTCAAAAACGGCACTTTAGAAGCATGCCTCGTATTTTAGAAAAATGTTTTTATATGTAGCGTAGTGGAAATATATATTCACACTTGATATTATGTATTTTCACTTTCTTTGTCTCAGAAACGAAATATATTTTAATTTTTAATTAAATTAATTATTATATAATAAATATTATTCTGTGTTATTAGCATTAAGATTGTCCAATCTGAAGTTCATTGAATATGAAACATGAATCAGTATTCCGTAAACGCCGATGTACGAGGAGAGGCAGAAGAAATCAACCCGGCCAAGGGTAAGTATTCTTTTAGTTTTTTATCTTCCCTTATTCCATTATTGATTATTACTTATCTTCCAGAGTAGCAGCTCTCAACCGTTGCTACATTTACTTCTTGATTTCAGGTG
>JALMQS010000225.1:26206917-26301343 GCA_024734495.1 Forficula auricularia
TTGTGTAGACCGAAATGCCATAGTTTCGCCCAATTTTTTTAATCAAAATAGTTTCAGCCGTTTTTGAAATTTTTTCGAAAAAAACTAATAAAAAAAATAACACTTTTCATTCACGATTACAATTTTACCATACACTGTATTAAAAATTGACCATTTTATCTAAAATGTAATTTTTCAAAATTTTCTATCGTAAATTACTATAAAAAGGTTCGAATCAACTTTTGATTTTAAAGATTATTCATTTTAATTTTTCGAACCTCCCCATTTTTAAATAAACGCTAACGAACCTCGCTGAATTTCAGCCTTCGTGGTTTCCTATGCGTGAAGATTTAATATTTTCAATTTTTTGAAATCGCCCCTAGTTTTGAGTCCCTTAAGAATATTCAAGATACTTATTTAAATAAAGCCTTCCGTTTACTGAATTTTTGATTTATTGGTTTGGAATTTAATATTTTTAGTTTTTTAAACATGTCCCCATTTCACAAGCTATATAGAATATTCCTACACTCTTAAATAATGACCTATGCCCCTAAATTTCAGCTTTCTTGGTTTTTCTGACTGAGATTTAATCATTTCAATTTGATCGAAAAACTTAATTCACATATTTTGAATCCAGAAAAGCCTAACTTAAACCTAAACTTGACTAAAACGTAGTTTGAGTTTCGTTTATTTGGGAAATATGTTTACTCCTAGGAGTAGGTAGACATGACCTCTCTGATGCCTAGATTGCTTTTTTATCAGACTATTTTTTTTAATTAAATTTCTATTGAACGTTTATTTATAACCTATAAAATTGCGTTGTATACTTCAACACGAGGGGTGAACCGCTGACCTAATTTCGTGTACACCTACTTCCACTTTCACTTTCATTTCTAAGTAGAAGACAATAGATGAAGGAGGGCATTTTCTAATGAATTCGGAAAATAATTCCACATAATTCCAAAGACGTGTACACCCTAATTCCAATCGCAGTTCACCCCTCGCCTCAACATTTCAGGGGCTCTAACACCCTAACCACCTGTCTGACTACGGCCATGCTTACGAGTGTTACGACCCTCTTTTATAGAAACGCAACGGTCTTCCTCCATTAAATTAAATAGAAATAGCCCTAAAAACAGAAGCCTTTTAATATATATTTATTAAAGCTTGTTGATATAAATAAGGTCTCTAAAAGTATAAATCCTGAATGAAAATAATTTTTTAGGCTAACGATGCGCTGAGCTAAAAATTTAACTTTCTTCTCGAATAAATAATTTAAAAAAAATTAAATAATTCTAGAACCTGAACAACTTCATACTCTTAAAGTATTTTATCATCTAATTTTTGGGACTTTTGATAGAAAATTAAATTTTATATATTATAAATTTTAAATAGTGGGCGAAAATAGCTTTTACTTTGGCTTCCATTGATAATGAATTTTCTCTTCATAAGTTTTTTTTAACCGTATTAAATTAACTGCGGTAAATGCAGGGGTGATCCATAGAGAGGGGCGTTAAGTACATAGAGCATGTCAATGAAATTTCTGCGTGGGGGGGGGGGCTAGAAAATTGTCGCATTTTAGTATTTATGCTAAAAATAAAAGCGGTCAAGTCTTATAACTTTAACAATAAGGTTGAATAAAAAGGTCTTATAATTCTTTAGAACTGCAGTCAAAATGGGGGGGGGGGTGTTTACTTATCATAACTAAAATACTTTGGCGTACGCAATACCATTTTTGGAATTAACTAAGACTTTTCAAAAAATGGATTTTCACCACTTTGGCTTCAGCTTGCCTCATATATAGAAAATTATATCGTTGGTTCAGAGTGTAAAACCTGCCAACTCCACTTTTTAGCATATATCGTCGCCTTAGAAGAGTAAACCTGCTAACTCACAACGAGAAATTTTACAGGAGAAAAACAAACAAAATTTAATATTGTTGTTATGGAAAAACTATTTTTCACATTTTTTTTCTACAACACTATCGTAATTTTAAGTAGCAGTTTTACTTGGATGATGCTGTATCTCTTTTTCTTTCGAACGGTATTAATATGTCATATTTGATAAAAATGAGTTAGCAGCTTTACACTCTAAGCCGACGATATGACATATTAATACCGTTCGAAAGAAATGAGATGCAGCATCGTCCAAGTAAAACTGCTACTTAAAATTACGATCGTAAGTTGTAGAAAAAAATGTGAAAAATAGTTTTTTCCATAACAATATTAAATTTTGTTTGTTTTTTCTCTGCCCTGTAAAATTTCCTTGTTGTGAGTTAGCAGGTTTTACTCACTAAGGCGACGATATATTATTTTCTTCACTGTAGATGTGACTATAGAAGATAGGAAATATTTTATTTGAAAATAAATTTCCAAGACTTTACCTTCATCTTCCATCTACTATCTAATATTTCCCATGAATATTCAAAGCGGTTTTTCATTATATATACCTATATTATAATTAAAATTATATTTATAAAATATAACTTGAATTACATCAAGCAGAAAACATATATTCCTTATAAATTAAGCAAATCTACTAAATCTTTTATTAATCTTAAAAAATAATTCTGCTTTCTGCTTAAAATAAATATTTTTATTTTTATAATTATGAATTAAATAAAAACTACTACTCTCGAAAAAATCTCATTTTAATAGATATAATTTAATTTTAGGTGGATCAACATTATTCCGAAACTCTTCGTCCAGTCACCAGTTCAATCCCTTCAATTAATATTGACCTAAATACGAAAGGTACTCTGATTCAAACTTCAGCCACTGGAATTGAAGAGAGATCGAAAAATTGAAAAACGTCCATCATTTTCCTCTCACTTATCCGAATGGTTGAATTTACTTAAATCTAAAAAGAAATCTTCGAAAATACCTGAAGAAAAAATCAAATCAATTACAGATGGAGTGGAAACTCATTTACTCGAACTTCAAGAGAAAAAATTACTTCCTTATTATAAGAGATTTGAGAAACAGCCTTATGAAGGAGATAACATTCCCAGGATATTTCTAAAGCGATCGATGATCTCGAATTCCTATTGGTCAAGCTCCATGCCAAGGCGTCTTGAAACAAATGAGCGCCCAGAAACCGTTCGAAGAAGTTTCACCAAGTATTAATAGAGAATTAATTACCCCTCTTGATCGTTATAAATCTCTCTGTAAAGTCGCGGAAATAGACGCTGGCCTCTATCAAGCTTTTGAAAGATTGTCTGATGCTAAAGCGCCAAACCAAAAATCGAATTTATTCTGAACGGGTTCGAAGTTCCGTTGAAAGATTTCCATGACATCATTGAAGGAAGAACACCCAATCGTTCATTGATCAAAAACTTTGACACCATGCCCTCTGAGCCTGTTGTGCTTACAGATAAAGAAAAGTATATAAGAGACGAAATAAAAGCTTTTAATATCGAAACTTATCAATATCCTGAAGAAGAGTCTATCCCAAATAGTGATATTGAAACCTGGAAAAAGAAATATCTTATTGAAAGTTTTCGAAATCCTAATCCTTTGGCATATACAATGAATTATAATTTTCCAACAAAGCAAGTGATATCATTTTTATTACAAATTCAAACTCAATCGTAGAAAATAATGAAAATATTTCTAAAAAAGGTAAAATGGTGCAATATTTAACTGGGCTATTAACTTTGTTCCGTAATAAAGAGAATCCAAAGTTAATTACAAGATCATACAGTAGTAGTAGTGGTTGTAAAGATCCGTGTAATGATCCGTGCAATGATCCATGCAATGATCCATGCAAAAAGACTCAGAAATCCCAGAAAGTGGTTTGTGAATCATCATTAGATTGTGGTAAGGATGTGGGATATTTCAAACCACCTAAAAAGAAGCCGCCATCATGTAAATCTGAGAAAAATAAAGGAAGCAAATGTATGTCGATGAATAATTTAATGCCGCTGCGGAGAAAGAGGATGATTACGTCAGAACAAAGAATGTTTTCTACAATGATATGCAGACATATGTCCACTGATGGGAAGCCTAATAAGCTCAAGGGAAAAATATCCCATGTCTCGAATGGGCCATTGTCATATGTGCGAGCCACGAAGAAATAAACGATTGAAATTATTAGTTTGTAAGGACGGGAAGCCAGTAATTAGAAGAGAGATTCCGAAAAAGCCAGAAGCTTTAGATCAAGAAGGATTTTGCAGATTTTGTGAAAGCAGAAAAAAAGATGATTTATCTAGCCGGCATTGCAATCTCAATAAAAAAAATGAATGTTCTGGTTTCCTGACCCCGAAAGTGCCAATGGCCTGTCCACCAAGAAGATTTATGAGTCAATATTGCGCGAGTAAGCCACCTAAATGTCCTCCTAATGATAGTGATTGTCCTCCCAAAGAATTCCCAGATTTTTGTGCGCCTTTAAAGCCTCCATGTAAAGTAAAATGCTTAAAATGTAAAAAATGCGAATTGCTTCCATTTAAATTGCCTTGTCCTGAGCCAAAATTGCCTGGATTTTGTAAAAGATATCCTCCTCCCCCTAAACCACCATGTAAAATTAAACCAACTCTCCCTCCACCCTTAGTAGTTCCTTGCAATTTAGATTATTTACCAGGTTTTTGTGAAAGTCTTCCTGGTAAACCACCTAAAGCAAAAACAAATTTGTATCGCTTACCTAAATTATTTCCACAAGAGTGCGATCAATTGCCTGAACCAAAATTTTGCGAACCCTTAAATTGTCCATGCAAACCAAAAATTGTAAAATATTCTAAGCCTATTCCTCCAGCAAAAATAGATAAGATTCAAAAACTTCCCGATCCTGATTTTTGTAAAAAATTATGTCCTCCTGAAATATGTAAACCCCGAACTTGCCCAGGTTTGCCTGAAATTGAAATTGAATGTCCTGAACCGAAATTACTTGGATTTTGTCAAAAACTTCCTACTCCGTGTAAGCCCAAACCGAAATGTTGTCCCAGACAAGTAATTCCCTGTATTGTAAAACGAGTCGATCCTGTCTTGAAGGGATTTTGCGAAGAATTGAAAAAAAACCGCCTCCAAAACCAAAATATAAACCTATGCTGCCTCCTCCGGTGCCAATTCCGCAGGTGTGTCTGTTGCCAGGGTTTTGCAAACCATTACCAAAGATCGAGAAATGTGAAAAACCTTTAGTTCCGTGTTTACCTCAACTCATAGAAGTTTGCGAGCCAAATTTACCCGCACCAAATTTTTGTAAAAAAATATGCTGTCCGCCACCACCAAAACCACCTAAATATTGTGGCCCTTTACCACCCGTTAAACCACCACCCCCTGTTCTTCCTAAACTCGAGGGGTTTTGCAAACCCTGCTGTCCACCGGTTAAAGAAAAACCCAAATTAAAATGTACACTTCCCCCTGCGAGAAAAGAATGCGAGTGCGATCCCTGCCCTACTTGTTCCTCTAATAATAAAACTAATAATTCATGTTAATAAATGTTAAATACTTATGAAAAGTAATAATAATAATAAAAACAATCCACAGGTAGCTGCTCATCAGTGAATTTTCCGCAGACTACTTTGAGGTTGGATGAATCGCAAAAGTTTTCACGAGAGTCAAGAAATGTTAATGAAAAATCGTGAAAGTTTTGTTGATTTTATTTGGTCATTTTTTGGATTGTCAGAAGAAACAGGACAAAAAATTGACCAAGAAGTGGAAAAACAATCTCCAGATGAAATAGAAATTTTGAATAGTGGAAATTTAATAAATAACAAAAAATGGTCCACCGCTCCAGTGAAAGAGCAATGGAGATTGAATCTTTATGAACAGTCTTTGAATAGAGAAAAATATAATTAGAAATTTTTCTACGAGAGGAAATACAGATGTAAATAACGAGAATACATCGATGATTAAAGTATCTGGAATAAATGAAAAACAAACAACACCTAAAGAATCAAATTCAAAAATTGACGAAGTTTCTTTAGATTTGTCATCAAAACAATATAAATCTTTAGAAAATGAATTGGAATCATTTTTTAAAAAGCATTTAAATGAATCAAGAGACGATGTAGATGCAACAAAACGTGAGATTATTAATTTATTTAAAAATGAAGGCGAAAAATCGAAAAGCTCTTTTAAACCAATTGTCATTTTTTGATAAGCAATTAAAAAGTGAATCTGAAAAAGACAAAGGAATTGTTGATCGGATCAAGGAATTGTTTAATCGAAAATCAGATTCGAAGCAAAAACCTCAACAAAAACCATCGAAAAAAAATTTATATCGAATTAATGATAACATTAATAGAAATGAACTTTTAGCCTTAAGTCAAAATGAAATCCAAGAAACTATTGATAATGTTAAAAGTGAACAAACCAGCTTGGAAAAGACGTTAGTAAAAGACAAAATCATTGATAAATTTCCTTTTAATAACGTAGAAAGAGTGAAAAGAGATGCCTTCAAAAAAAACCTTCAGTTTCTAAAAAAGTGATTAGTAATGAGCCATCTTCAAAATCGGATGATGAATATTTGAGTATGGTGATGATAATGAAAGACGATGAATTGAATAATAATATTAACAATCAAAATGATATGCAACATCGAATAAGTTTTGGAAAATCGAATCCAGCTGCTGTCTTGTGTCGAGTTCGTTCCTCCAAGCGATTAGAAATGAACGATTTTATGGATTATGTGACAGACGAATTGGATAAAATTTTACCCGAGGGTCCAGGATTATCCCAAAATATTCATACAATTTCCAAGCCTTATCAAAAAATTCGAGAAGAATTAATCAAAGAAGAAACGGAGGGATTAATATTAAAAAAAGCTAATCAAAAAATGAATTACAAAAACAAAACAAAAATTTCTGTTAGTCCGCAAAATAAAACTACAAATATGAAGATACAGCCAAATAAGCGAAGCTTTTAAAATTTCTAACTTAACTAGTTAAATTTTTTGTAAAAATTCTAGAAATTTTCAATAATAATAAAATTTATAAATTAAAATGATTCAGTTAATGTTATTTTCTAAGTTATTTTAATATTTATAGTGATAATTATTCAAGTTTCTGGGAAATTATTATACCTGGTTAAAGAGAACCCTGCTAACTCCAAAAAACATTTTTTTGTTTGAGACACAGACACATGTATACATTTTCATTTAGAACAAGAATAATAAATTGAATATATAAATAATAAGTATCTTGAAATTCCTTTTTGTTATTCATTATTATTTTGTAAAAGCTCATACTGCAAAATAACATTTTTTTTTTATCGTGGTGAAATGCTTTTACGCACGCTCTTGGTGAGAGGGACTACCCAATAAAACCCCACACTTTCAACCCCCCCCCCGGAAACCGCCGATAAGCATTACCTCGGGGAGGGCGGTGTCTTGAATTTAGCTTATATTTTTTATTTCTTCTTCTTTAATGCGCATGATGTTTCTTAACATGTCGGCCACAGTTATCCAGTCTTGGCTTGATCTCAGCAAGAGATCAGCTACATTATATTTTGTTATGTCGGTATCGCACTTCCTACCAGCCACATATCTTATATGGGTCCATCTTGGACAGTGAAATATTGTGTGTTCAGAAGAGTCCTCTTCTTCGCAATACCAGCATTTGCTTGTAGATCTTTTCTTCATCTTATATAAATATGTGCCAAAGACACCGTGACCAGTAATTGTTTGTGTCACATAAAAGTCTACGTTTCCCCATTTCCTGTTATTCCATGTATGGATATTTTGAATGAATATCTTGGCCCATCCTTTATAGTTTTGCCATTGCTCTTCCCAGGCTATCATCATGAGTTTCTTTGCCTCTTCTTTGTACGATTTCCCCCGGTTATATATGGCCAGTGGCGTAGCGAGAGGGGGGCAAGGGGGGTTATCATGCCCCGGGCGCTACTCACAAAGGGGCGCCAAATGGTCCGCAAAACAAAAAATTGCTGGATAATTTTTATTTTTATTATAATTGATTTCTGGAAAATATATTTTAAATTTAGTGCCAGTGTAATATAATAAATGTTAATTCGTAAATAAAAAGGAAAAAAGGAACACTAATAGTCTAAATCAAACTGTAATAATATATTCATAATGAAATGGCAAGTCTTGATGCTTAGCAAACGAGGAAGTTGCTATTGAAGACATATGTATGCGAGCACTTAGCCATGTACGGGTGTGAAACCTGGACAACCGGAAAAGCGGAGAGAAAGAGATTGGAGGCCCTCGAAATGTGGTGCCTCAGAAGAATGATGAATATCAAATGGATGGATAAAACAACAAATGAAGAAGTTCTTGGAAGAATCGGAGAAAGAAGAACCTTGTGGAAGAGTCTAAGAAAGAAGAGGTCAGATGATGGAGCACACACTGAGACATGGGGGACTGCTTAGGGATATCTTGGAGGAGGTGGGAAAGAAAAGGGAAGGGAAGACCCAGATTAGAATATTTCAACCAAATAATTGGGGATATGGGATGCCAGACATTTAGAGAGGTTAAACAGCTGGCGGGGGACAGAGTCAGTGGAGACGGAGTCTGTTGCATCAAACCAGTCTTAGGACTGTATACTCAATGATGATGATGAAGTCTTGATTTCTCAACTACATTTTTTGTCTCAAATTTAAAGCCTAGCTTAAGCCTATGACTTTATTTATTAATTAATTTGCGAGTATATTTTACATATAATATTATATGGTTTTCGAATGGGGGGGGGGGCGCTAAAAAGGTATCGTGCACCGGGCGCGAGTTAAGCTCGCTACGCCACTGTATATGGCTATTACATTTTTGGGGTTAGCAGGTTTTTTCAAAACAATATATTTCTAGGATATCCCAATAGAACTAGGGTTGTTTTTTTAATAAAATTCGTAATAATGCCTATATATATATATATAATTTATTTGAAAGTTTATATAGTAATAGGAAAATAAGGACAAGTTTTTATGTAGATTTCACATTTAAATTTGAGATTTCTTTATGTAAGGATCAGAAGAAAAAAATATTCTATTCTGGTTTTAAAAACAGTGTTGCCTCATTCTATTTATGTTATTTCTGTTTTATATCTAATGTAATTGTTAATATAAAAAGAAAAGAAAGAAAAATTGTTTTTGTGAATGTGCCAAATTTGTTTTGAAATTTAACTTCTGATGATCTTCAATGGTAACGAAGATGACAAGAAAATTTAGACGAATGTGTGGCATAACTATTTGAAGCCCTGAAGAAGTCCGCAAAGTCGATGAAACGTTGGCTGATAAATAAAAAAGTCGCATATAAAAACTTGTCCTTATTTTCCTATTATAAACTTTCAAATTAATACAAATTATGGACAGAATTGATAATAATATATAATTTATTTGAAGGTCATTTTCATTCTCTTAAGAACCGACGTTTCAGAGAATCTTTATCTTTAGGATTTAAAAGGGTCAACGCAGGAAACATACAGGGACTTCCTTCTTCTCTCCTTCAGCAGTGCTTGAAATTTGCCGTTTCTTAACACAACGATCAATAGAATTGTTTTCTTACAACGATTTTTAATAGTGTATTTTTTTTATTTTTCGAGGAACATTTGAAGTGGCATCACGGATCGAGAACTATGGGATTATAGAATATTTTTGGAGTTGAGGTTTTTGAGGCTTTGGGAAACAGTATAAATTTTTGAATAAAAGTTTATCATCATCTTAATAAATAAATAGTTTATTAATTTGGGAAATTTCCTCCTTCTTTTGCAGATGCTCACTCATGGCGAAATTTTTAATAACACTTGCATACATATACTAGATCAGTGGTTCCCAACCTGGGGGCGATCGCCCCCAAATGGGCGATTTGGGTTATCAGGGGGGCAATAAATAAGTGGGGGCGATGAGTATTCAAAGGGGGAAAATTAAAATAGTACTGTATAGTAGAAGTTGCCGTGATTGATAACAAAGCAGTTTTCAAACTTCATTTATTTTTTAAATTTTAACTGTCAACTTTCTTAATTTTTCCAGATTCCAATTTAAAAATGAAACATGTTCTCCTGTTTTTTTAAATGTACGTCAATAATCTTAGTTAATTATTTCACTTCTTTGTTCTTAAAAAAATCTGTAAAAAATGTACATATTAATTGTTTTTTTATTTTATTTAAGTGTGAGGAATTATTTAACGGAGAGTGACCGGATAAAACTGCTTTGGTTGTTTTTATATAGGGTAATAAAATTGTTTAAAATAAAACTGCTTTATTATTTACACTTTACTTCAAATTAAAATTAGACATACAATGAAAATGAAAAGGGGGCGATAGGTGTTAGTCAACCTCCAGAAAGGGGAGATAGGCCACAAAAGGTTGGGAACCACTGCACTAGACGATTCTAGCAATAGGTTGAGGAATATTTGCTTTGAGCTTATTAATATAGTGTGGATTGTTCGAAGATGCCCTCTTATGTAAGAAAGAAATTTAAAAGCTTAAGATCACTGCAGTACTGCTACAGTTAATCTCTTAATCTCGCTATTTCGACAAATAGGACTAAAAAACTTGTTTTTCGAACCGAATTTCTAAAATAACATGCCATTAAGATTCGTTTCATATAATAAGGACACAAAAAATTTATTACGGTTTACGGTTCCTGATAACACGATTAGTAAAAAATCTATATTGGTTATTATTACGAAGTGACGTAAAGGGTTTTCACATTCTTAAATTGAGTCGGTTATTCCTGGAATCGATCCACAAACGTGTCAGTGTTATAAAAAAAAATTCGCCAAAAGAGTGACCAGTTGCAAAAACAGGGAACAAAAACACATAAGACAGATTTTATATTTAGAACATAATTTCCATATTTCTATTTGACGTTAAAGTCGGAGAATTTTTTAAAAATTAAAAAACATTACCAGGTTCTAAATTGGACATCCTTTAAATTCGGTACCCCGCGTTTTCAGCCCCCGACAAAATATACAAAGGACAAAATATCTCCCGACATAATATCTTCTGACAAAATATTCCCCAGTATAAGGGAGAATACAAAAGAGATTAAGTGAGAAGCTTATGTGTTAGTCTACTTTCGAATAAACACACACAAAATCCATGATAAAAGGGCACAACACGGTCACAAGCTTATGTGTTGGTCTTCAGATCGAATTTCATTCGGATTAAACGTCATAAGGATCAAATGTTGAAGATCTATTGCCGCGATTTATTATTTTTACTATCTATAATATGGTATTTATCATCTATATTTACTTATTTATCGTCTATGTTTACATTACACAATTATTGATTGTTTGTTAAAAGTGTTATTAATTATTATTATTATTATAATATTGGGCGAAAATATAGCGCCCCAAACACACCCCGCCCGACGATTGCCTGGTTCGGTTTTCAATGTGTGTTTGATTAGAAAAAAAAAATGGGGGCCCCAAACACACCCCGCCCGACGATTGGCTGGTTCGGTTTTTAATGTGTGTTTGATTAGAAAAAAAAATGGGAGCCCGAAACACACCCCGCCCGGACTAAACTTTCGGAGGTTCGGTTAATATATATTAACCGAACCGGAGTCGATTTGCATTACTCATAAGATTCACGCGATGAAGGGTTATTTTGTCATGAGATATTTTGTCTGAAGGATATTTTGTCGGGGGATGTTTTGTCGGGGGCTGAAATGTCGCGGAATCTTAAATTCAGCAGTTTTAAATAATTTTGAATAAGTATTTGAAATTAATGGTGTTTCATAAAGAGTTAAAGATATTATTTAAAAAAATATTAATAATATTAAAGAAAATTGAGGATTTTAATTTAAAAAAAAAATACAATTTAGAATTGTAATTTAGTTAATTTATATAGATATATAAATTATTTAAGTATAAAAAAATGCTTTTTATAAAATTTTAATTCTTCTATACTTTCTTTGATGTCATCTAAAGCGCGATGGCATAATTTCTTTTTTGGACATGAACGATATACATTATAATTCCATCTCCTGGAAATATTTAATTATCACATAAGAAAAGAATAATTTTTTATAATAAATAAAATTATAACAAATGTATATTTATATATGTATACCTGGAAAGTTCCTTAACAGTGGAAACATCTACTATTCTATAATGAAGATATTCATTTACTTTAGGCATATATTCTTTAAGAAATTCTCTATCATAATGCACACTGTTCCCAGCTAAAGGACATACACCTGGAATAAATAATATTTTAGATTAGAAGATATTTTTAAATTAAAAAATAATCATTTCAAAAAAAGTTTCGGGTTAAATCGCTATTACTGGGGAGAGAAGAAAATTGATAATTAAAACTTGAGTGCTCAGGTATTATATCAATGAACAATAACTAGTAGCTATTATGAAATAAATGACATTTTTTTGAAACAAGTTTTTTCTTTTTGGAATTCTTAAATACCATGCTCAGAGCAAATTAAATTTTCAACACGGTGAAGAGGATATAATGGTCAAGTTAAGGTAGTTGTATCGCGACAATACTAGCAAAAAGTTAATGCTAGAGTATATAGAACAAAAAATAAGGATTCATAATTCATAAGCCCAAAATTTATTGCTCTTTATGTACGATTTCTAGCCAATCCCGTGCTCGTTTGACAAATCTGGCAACACTGTCCGATCTTGTATATATTTTATCATAGAAATTTCAGATTAAGTACATTTAAAAAAGAGATTTATAAAACAAAAAGTTCTTAATAAGCGATTGAAAGCTGTTGTTATTTTATCCTTTTACTGTATTTGATTTAATTTTTGAGTTCTTATTATTTTTTTTGTTGCATTTAATTTTTTTTGAAGTCGGTTTTATTTTTTTTATAAAATTTATTCTATATCCAATCGGATAATTGAACCCATGAAAAATAAGAGATAAAATATTTCTAATTAAAAGACAGATGATGAACCTTCGAAACTATAGTCCAAAATAAATAAATTATAAATATACATATCTTTATTGGATATATATTATATTTATTTGCACTCAAGCAACAACTCTGATATTCTAGGAAAAACAAAATCTTTTCAATTAAATCAAGATATCGTCATTAGAAGTGTAGAGTAAGCAAAAAATTAATAACTATTCCCCGATTTATCAGTTCCAAGGGTGTTTGTTTTACTTGGAGGAAAATAGAGTAAATAGACTTCACATGTGCGGAAACAAGACTAATTAGATCTCCTAATATAGAAAGGATATAGAAAAGGATGTTTTGTTTTTTAACAGACATACACCTTTGGGTATATGATTTTGTAAAAATGTTAAAAGATCGTTTTCAGCTTGAGAAATAGATGTTTGGCTTTGTTTTGATGCTTGAATTAGACCACTCTAGAAAAAGAAAAATAAAAATTATTATGAGAAGTTGATTATTTTTTTTAATTATGAGAATATCGAACTAATAAAAAAAGACGAGTAATTAAAGTATTTTAATTTTTGTCTAAGTTTTAGAAAAAATTGTCTCAAGTTGTTGTCAGAAGACACAAATAAGGGGGAAAAAGTAAGTAAAAATTTCAAGTTTTTATTAAAAATGTTTCACTTTGAATTGAACCTAACTCTTTAAAAATTAACAATTAAGGAAGTTCAGCATCGATTATTCATGCAAACCTTAGAAGGAGATTCGACCTCTTAAAGAGAAAACATTAGCAGTGCTAATTTCCAGCATTTTCTATGAGATTCCTTTGTCATGGACAGGCCAGCCTATCAACCTCCTCATTTCCCGTAATGCCAGTGTGACTAGGTATCCATAGAATTTCAATTTCTTTCCCGTCAACCCTGAGTTTATTTAATTCCTCTATAATATCTAAAATAATGTAGGAAGGGTTTTTGTGTTTGGAAACCATTAATTGCCTTTAAAATCCCCAACGAGTCAGTACAGACCAGAAATTTGTTATAATCATGAACATTTCTAATATATATAAATATTTTTGCTCGTTTAATAAAAGTAGATAGATAGATAAAAATATGTGTTCAATCATTCTATAGCACATACTAGAGGCTTAGTTTTAGGCTGTAATTCAATAATTGATCGGATTTACATGTAATTTAAGACATCTAAGGCTAGGCACACATAGTCGATTTTCAGTGGAGCGATAGTTTAGTTGATAGACATAAATATATTAAGTTTAATGTAGGTGGATACACAACTACAACTGAGGATCAACTCGATTATTTAATCAAAAGCGATCGATGAGGACTTATGATAAAAAATCGAGCTTAGTTAGTTAATTAGAGTTGGTTATAAATTGATAATGCATCACGATTTCAAACCAACAGAACTAAATTGTTGGGTCGACTGAAAATCGATTGTGTGTGCCTAGCCTAAGGCTTTTTGAGTTGATGGACATAAATATATTAAGTTTAATGTATGTGCATACACAACACAACTGCAGATCAACTCGATTATTTAATCAAAATCGATCGATGAGCACTTATGATAAAAAAAACGAGGAACTATCGTTCAACTACGGTAATATCACAGCTGCATATTAAAGCGCACAGACAATCGAAACTTTAGTTGACCACTGAATGTTTGACTTATATCTCTTTCGAGATTAAATTATTTAATCAATGCCCGAATGCAAAAGAAAGGAATTAAAAAAGTTGACTCGATGTCGACACCGGAGTGTGCATACAACACGATTCATCAACGATTAAACAGTTGAGCTGGTTATAAATTGATAATGCATCACGATTTCAAACCAACCCAACTAAACTGTTGAGTCGACTGAAAATCGACCGTGTTTGCCTATTTTCTTTATTGGGCCGCGCAGGAGGGGACCTCCTCTTACAGACAATAAGTTACAAATACCTATGGTACAGTGGCATTTTACAGGTAAAGTTAAAATTTCATAGGGCGGGCCATTATCTGACTTGGGTAAAATACCCTTATCACTGGAATTGATTTTTTTTTCAGACTGATTAATTGTGACTCGCCCTATATGTCCTACTATTAAAAGAACTAAGACGACTCGGCAATCTCTCTGTTAACTGGAAGGTAGCATACCAGGAGGAAAATAAATAAATAAAATGGTTATATCCATTTTTTAAAACACAAATTCAGAGTATAGATATATGATTATATACTTAGTGATAAATCAATATCCATATTAATAGTAAAGCTATAATTAACAATTTTAATAAATTATTTATAAATGTTAAGAAATTTATTTATTTATTTAATACTTACATCGCCATGCTGTTTCATACACCATTCATTCATATTTTGTAAAATATCATCAGATTCGTGAATAATTATCTCAAGAGCTGGGGCTTTTATATTTAAATTAACATCTGTGATAATACATGCAACTTCGAGAATACGATCTTTCTTAACGTCTAATCCTGACATCTGAAAAAAAGAGAGTTAGTATATTTATTTATTTTATTAGAGGCTACTATTAAATGAAACTAATATCGAGTCTGAAAAAATATAGATAAGCTGCTAAGGCACATCAAGCGCTTTACCAAATTCTGTTACACAAGAAATAAATATATGGTATTGTCCTCTTGCCAAAAAAAATTGATATTTTGTGTAGTTTTTTCTAAATATCTCAAAACTGTTGAAACTAGTATGATTTAAAAAAATGAGCAAAATCACGGTGTTAAGGCCTATAAGGTAGAGTGAAGGAGAGAGAGTAGGTACTATCCTTTGATAAAAACAATCAGTAAATGTTTTAATTGAATATCATATAAATCCGTGGAAAAATTACATTTCCACTATATATTTTTAATTGACAAAGAGAACATTTTTCCCGTTCATTTGATGTTCAATTAAATCATTTACTGAATGTTTTTATCAGAGAATTGTATTTATTTCTAGCAAAAATTCAATCAGGATTTTAGTATATATACAGGGTGTTTCAAGAATAGTAAATATTTTAGGGGCGTGGTAGTATAGACGAATTGCAATAAAAAATGCCATTTAACATGTGTCCAATTTTTATTGAGTACAGAGATACAGCTGTTAGTATGTAACCCAATACGAGATACTCAGCATGTGTAAATACGTGCAGCAAGTTTACACGCTACAGTACAGTAGACTTGGTCAACAAATCACAATGAAAACTTCAATGTAAACTAAAGCACAACTTCACAACTTGAACATCAACACTACTGCTGTCATTCGATAAATATGCCCAAAAATACGTGTACCAAGACACGAAACGAAAACGCATTGAACTCAGCTGTATCTCTGTACTCAATGAAAATTGGACACATGTTAAATGGCATTTTTTATTGCAATTAGTCTATACTACCATCTCCTAAAATATTTACTACTAGCTGCAAGGCCCGCCTTCGGCGTCCCTCTTGCTAGCCAGGGGGCACGCCCCTGGACCCCCAACCCACGAATCCCATCCTCACCACACTACACCCCCCCCCCCCGACCCATCCAGCACCCCTACCCCCGCACCATGAACCCGTGCCCAACCCCCGCCCCCATACCACAGAACCCAAACCTCACCCCCCACTCCCCGAAACCCACCCAGCACCCCAACCCCCGCCCTCACCCCACCCACCTCGGGCCCCCAACCCACGAACCCCAACCTCACCCCCCACTCCAACCCACCACACTCCACGAAACCCACCCAGCACCCCAACCCCCGCCCCCACACCACCACTTCAACACTCTAACCTGCATCCCCCCACCTCGGATCGGACCCCCACCCCGTAACACCCCACTACGCCACTGGACCCTCACCTGAACCCCCCATCCACCAACCTTGCACCACCCCCGTGCCCCCCCCTACTCCGCCATACTCCCTCACTCCACCGCCATTCCACTCCGCGCATCCCATGCCCTAACCCACCCCCACTCCACCCCCGCACCCAGTTTTTGCATTTCTAGCCTTCTAGTGACCCACAGATTATGTAAACAAAATTTGGTTGAGTTTGGTCCAAGAGCAAGAATTTTCATTTTTTGACCCCCCCCCCTTTTAAGTGGTTAGTTTTTGCATTTCTAGCTCTCTAGATACCCACAGATTATGTATACTAAATTTGGTTGAGTTTGGTCCAAGAGCAAGAATTTTCATTTTTTGACCCCCCCCCCCCATTTTGGGTAGTTAGTTTTTGCATTTCTAGCTTTCTAGAGTCCCTCAGATTATGTATACAAAATTTGGTTGAGTTTGCTCCAAGGGCAAGAATTTTCATTTTTTGACCCCCCATTTTGGGTGGTTAGTTTTTGCATTTCTAGCTCTCTAGAGGCCCAGAGATTATGTATACAAAATTTGGTTGAGTTTGGTCAAAGAGCAAGAATTTTCATTTTTTGACCCCCCCATTTTGGGGACGCCCCCATTTTGGGTGGTTAGTTTTTGCATTTCTAGCTCTCTAGAGGCCCACAGATTATGTATATAAAATTTGGTTGAGTTTGGTCCAAGAGCAAGAATTTTCATTTTTTGACCCCCCATTTTGGGTGGTTAGTTTTTGCATTTCTAGCTCTCTAGAGGCCTACAGATTATGTATACAAAATTTGGTTGAGTTTGCTCCAAGGGCAAGAATTTATATATTTTTCTCCTTCCCCCCTTTTTGGGTGGTTTTTGGGGGGAATTTTTTTAAACAAAAGTTGTCAGAAATCACATCCCCTACAACTTTGCTCATTATAAAATTTCCCGTAGAGTTAATAGTTTAAGAGTTATTTGATAATTTTCATTCGTGCACCCCCAAACCCCCTTTTGGGGGTCAAAATATCAAAACGTTATATAGCTAAAAACGTAAGTTAGAAGACCTCTGATACAAATATGAAATTTCATAATAATCCCTTCAGCCGTTTTGACGTGAATCGTGAGCAACTTTTCGCGGAAACCACTGCAGACAGACAGACAGACAGACAGGAATTTTGTTGAGGGTGTTTTCGTTCATAACTTTGCTTGAAACGTGTGCAACCAAAATTTGGCGTGATTTGGACCAATGTACAGACAAAACCTTAATTTTATATATATAGATTCCTCCTGAAACACCCTGTATATTGGAAGGTAGAGTCCTCGATACTTCATTGGTTTATGTGCTTTCAAAATTCAGCTGCTTTTTCATTGGCAGATACAAGATCATTTATTGTGCCTGTGCATTGTGAATGTTTCTCCAAGGTTTCTCTAGACTAGAATTTGTACCTTGTCTTGATCACTCCAGATCTAGGGAGTGGAACTGTCTCCTTGCCTTCTATTTTTCCGAGTCTTTCAACCTGCAGTTTTTCTAGGGTGAACACACAGAATCTCAATTCTTTTCGATAATATCCCTAGTACTAAAGTTGCTGCTGATTGTATAAAAAAAAAACTTCGACCTCTTGACGTGGTATGGTTTAATACCTGAAGACATCAATCGGTTGAGAGATTTCACATTAAATAGGTGAAGTGGAAACCAGTCTCTTTTTCTTCTTTTCTGTCATCAGGGTTTCAGGTTCTTGTCGCCATAACAGTTCTTTTCTCCAAGCTTCTGGGGTAACTGACTATGTGATCTTAAAGAAACTGCTCCGTGAGTCTTGATATTGCAGTTATTCGTAAGAAGGATGGCACTATTACACCGAGAGGATATATCTTCCCATTTGGGGTTGGTTTGAGAAATTTCCATGACGATGGTTGCAATTTCATTGATATAGATTTCCATCTATAGCCTTTAGCTTAGGTAGAGTTTCTCAACACACACTAAGATGTTAAGAAGCAGAAGTCCAAAGGGGTCCAAATATTAGTCAGTTTCTATGGTATATACTATTTATATCTAATATTTTATTTATCTAAATTAAAGTGCATATCTAAATTATATGTTTTTTATTTATAAAATAAAAAATTTTGTTTAAAAATGATGGAGACTTATTTAGTAAAAATTATATTTTTATTTTTTTGGAATATGTAAAATAATGTCTGTTGTCTATTAATTGTTAAAGTTAATATATGTTTAAAATAATAAATAATTTTGCTTACTACTTGAAATCTTCAATGATATTTCATAATTCCGGAAATCGGCAAGCGATTTAGCAAAATGTTGTTTATTTCCATAAATAGATAATTTTACAAATTAGACATAACATACACATATATAATTATTTTCCTCTTGGTGTCCCTTTGAAGGTGAGGATCTTTCACATCCAGGTATCTTGGTGTGTTTTTGATGTCTTTAGTTTAGACGTAGTCTCCTCGTGGCTTAATTGTCTCAAAATGAAATACACAAACTTGGGTTTGGTTTTAGAAGGGTACAAGTTCCTCAATGTGGTCAGTTAGTTTTCACCATCCTCACTTGTGCTGTTTGACTTCAGTGATGAATTAGCTGGTCGTTTGTATAATGTTATAGAGCAAGGGAAGAAGCCCGTTTCCTTGGGATAGACCAATCTTCAGAATTTTTCAACGACTGTTTTGTTCTGGATTGAAACGTAAAAGTCTAATTTAAATAATTCTGATGAATAATTGAATGTAATGGAAGGCAGCCCAGAGGTAGTGAGGAAAGAAAAAATCAACACATATCAAACAAGGTGCAATTTATTGGAATCCTTCCTCCTTTCCTTTCAAACCGACGTTTCGGAGGATTTTCCCTCCTTCTTCAGGGTTTCAAAGGGTCAATGAATGAAACAAATAAAATGTTTCCTTCTTCTCTCCACAGTAGTGTTCAAAAACTTTCTTCATTTTTAACCTCCTTTTTTCTTAATTAAGAAAAGAAGGAAAAAAAATGTTTTTCTATGCCTTTGTTAAAAATGAAGAAAGTTTTTGAACACTACTGTGGAGAGAAGAAGAGAAACATTTTATTTGTTTCATTCATTGTTACTGAAACCCTGAGAAGAATCCTCCGAAACGTCGGTTTGAAGGAAAAGGAGGAAGGATTCAATAAATTACACCTTATTTGATATAGTGTTAATTTTCTTTCCTCACTACACTCTGGGCTGCCTTCCATTACATTTCAGTTTATATTTCTACCAGTCCGTCTCTCTCCAAAGAAAATTTCGTTGCAAAAAAATTCTGATGACTATATTATAAGTATTTTCTTTGGGAGACGGCCAGATAGAATACAATAGAGATCTAATAGAAAGACAGCTTAAGGATAATGAAAAGTACAAATTCCGAATAAAATATTTTTTTGGAACCTCATTTTCAGTCTTTTTAAAAACATGTTCCAATAAATTATTTTAATTGGAAGTTGTAGTTTTCAGTATCCTTGAGCTGTCTTTCTATCAGATTCACATGAATGTTTAATAGTTTTAAGTCTAAAAAGATCACGAGAGATTGTCTTCTACTAAATCTGAGCTGTTTATTATAAATGAGAAGTGATGTATTCACTCGCTCAGGAATTGAACCTGGGTGCCAAAAGGCAATTGGGGCCAAAGACTACCATGTCTTCTTCTTTTTTTCGCAATCTTTTAAATAGACACACGTGTCTGTTTATCCAATTTGTTTCAGTCTTCGTGGTCGTAGCTTTCCTTTCATCTTTTCTTTGGTCTGCCCCTGCTTCTGTACCCCTTGGACGGTTAAGCAGAACAATCTTCGGGAGACGGTCGTCAGACATGTTCAGCCCAATATCGCCTTCGATCATTAATCCATTCAACTATGTATATCTTTTATCCCACTTCGCTTCCTTAGTTCTTCACTGTAGATTCTGTCGCGTAGCGTCTTCCCATCTTACAATTCTCATTTGGGTTGTTCGGAGTAGTTGTTGTGTAAGAACTGTATCCGCCCTTGCTTCATCATGCCACATATTTTATTACAGGCCGAACGGAAGATTTGTAAATGCGTGTTTTGCTTTCCGGGGACATAAATTTGTTCGTCCATATTAAATTATAAAGGCAGCCGGAAATTCTTGCGCCTTTAAACACTTGCGACTTCACTTCGTCCTTTAAATTTCTTTTGCTTGAAATTTCCACGCCCAGGTAGCTGAATTTCGATAGTTGTTCTATGGGGATGTTATTTAATTGTAAATTACAAGTAGTCTTTGTTTTAGATATAGCCATGGATTTGGGTTTTTTTTTTGAGATTTTCATATTGAGCCGATCACAGACTCTTTGAAATGTATTCAGGAGTGTCTGTAGATCCTCTTGACTTTCTGCTAATAGGACTGCATCATCTTCATAGCATACTACTGGAATTGAAATATCTCCCATTTTGTATCCTAGATGTTTTGGAAGTTGGTCGATTATTTTGTCCATTATTAGATTGAAGATTGGGACTGAGAGAATCACCCTGTCTCACTCCGCTGCGAATACCAACAGGATCTGACATCTCATTATTGCATTATTGGCTCTAAATATGGTAGAGTTATTAGTGTTCAGGTCTTGAATTATTTTTATGATTCTAGATGGAACATGTGAAGTGGACCAATCTGACATATTAAATTGAGGACAATCTTCTTGTGATTTCTTTCAAAAATTTTAAGTCTGCAATTTAAACTTTTATAGGTCACTGAATGAAAGTTTTTCACAAACTAAATGATAAATTAAAATGTGAACAAATTAAATCAATCTTAACGAAGGCCCATGAAAACAAAATAAAAGTGATCCAAGCAGCGCCGGAGAGAAGAATGGTGGGATTGACATTATGGAGCCAGTGGCAACTCAACCTTCACAACGAAGACGTCCGTAACATGTCCCGCGTGAAGGATATGTTGGTACATGTCAACGAAGCCAAACACAAGTGGGCTGGCCATGTCATGAGAAGGAGGGATGATAGATGGAGAGCCGCGTCACAACTATGGATACCCCGTCACGTTAAAAGACCCCTTGGCCAACGACCTATACGCTGGGGTGACTCTGACAGAGCAGACGCTGCGTGATTAGGCATTGGGCGACCCTTTTAAAGGATAGAGAAGGATGGCGCACAAGTTGGGACTCGCGTGCACCAAACCGCCGCACTGAGGAACGAGTCGCCAAGTAACCAAGTAAAGTAAGTAAATAGTTTCGAGAGCTTTGCCCTCTTCATCAGTCTATTACAATTGATTCACAGGAATTAATGTATGAATGGTAAGTGAGATTTACATGTGGTCTGTAAATCTCACTTACCATGCCTACATTAATTCGTGTGAATCAATTATTACAGACTGATGAAGAAGGCAAAGTTCTCGAAACTATAGTCTCGTTATAAATAAATTTAAAATTAATTTAAAGAATACACTCTCTTTTATTGTCTCCTTCAATAATAACAATGACATCAAAAATGAAAGCAAAGTAAAAAGAATATTAATAGGGGATTTATGTATTTTGATTTACATCAAGCAGAGGATACACAGTGATTAATTTTTTGATAATAAATTGAACAACTCTGTTTATCCTTGGCAAAGAAAACCTTTTATTACATTTTTCGAATAATTTGAATTAAAATATTATTTGTTTACCTCCATATCAATCCAAACTAGATCTTGTTTTGAATTCATTTCTGGGTTTTTAATATCTGAAATCTCTCTTGTTTGATTTGTAGATTTTTTATTTGAATTTAAAGAAGTTTTGTCCATATCAATACAACATTGCACATATTGACCATGTGTTGTACTATGTGTATTATGTGGCTGTAATCGAGAGATCATATTTTGAATGAAATATTTAAATAGTGACATTTTTAGATTTTCTAGAAATAAACTTTCATTTATATTTTCAATTTATTTTGAAATATATATTTTAATTTTAAAAGAATTCAATATATAAAAATTATTACAGCTTGTCAATAAGATTCAAATATTTTTATGACTAAACATCTAAATTGTATTATAATATTTAAAAAATATATCTAATTTATTTTTAAAAAACATTTTAGAAAATATCACAGTCAATAAAATGTGAAATAAATTTTAATAAGATATAAATAAGTTTATAAAGTTATTCAAATTAACAAGTGGTTGTTTTTGGCGGGAATAAATGTCAATTTGTCAATGTTTATTTTGATTGGAAAATTCATTCAAGAATGGATTCTGATTTAGAGTAAAAAAATGAATGATATATTAAAATGTTAATACTTCTACTAATTCATTGATGTTTTTTTATTCTGTTTTAGAAAATTCTAATAATAGAACATGGAAAGATGTGGATGAAATATTAGACCTTGCCAAATTAAGTAAAAACGATTTAAACTCTAAAGTGGATGTCATTTATTATCCCACGGATAAAATTGACCATAATTATAAATTACTTCAAATAGATAATGAACTCATTGAAAATTTTATTCCCGGTACAAGGTAGATATAATAATTAACAGAATGATATACAGGGTGTATTGACTGACCCATTATACATATAGGAAAATAATCACGAGTAAAACACATCTTATCTTATCTTATTATATTAAACGAGCAATTCTTATATATACATTCGTTTTCGAGATATACATTTATAGAACCGGTTTCTCGAAAACGGGTCTAACGATTTGGATGATATTCACGGGTTAGGGTTTTGTGTTGGACATTCGATCTGTCACTGTCTCATCTTCGGCTAAGTTGTTTTTGATGGGTTTTTTGTTAATTGAAATAATTATTCACGGGTGGTTGTTTGAATAAAAATTTATAATTACATTTTTTTCAATTTTCTTTTAATAAATAAGGGAAGGGCAGCATTAGTTGACCATTTCGACATAAAACTTTAATTAATAAGGATCCAGATGGAAGGATTCCCTTGAAAAAAAATCTATGGACACTAGACAGCAGGACCTGTCCATAGATTTTTTTCAAGGGAATCCTTCCATCTGGATCCTTATTAATTAAAGTTTTATGTCGAAATGGTCAACTACTGGTGCACGGTCAACTACTGCTGCCGTTACCTTAATTGGTTTTTTAATTTAAATCCCGCAAAAAGATCAGGTACTTCGCCAATCTACACCTAAAATTTTTGAGATAAATCATGAAATAGAATAAATCAGTTCCCCTCTGTCAAAAAACAACTTGAATAGGTTCGGTTTATGATCTCGGTTCGATTAGATAAAAAATGCGTTCCCAAACAAACCTTGCCAGAGGGAACTTATTTATTCTATGATTTATCTCAAAAATTTTAGCTGTAGATTGGCGAAATTTAAAAACCGCCAAATCTGTAGCTGCGGTGGCGTTAATACGTAAGTACCAGAGATCATTACAAATATTATATAAATATATTAAAATTTAGCCAATTTAATTGATTAAAGGTATTTTTCTATAAAATAATTTATTAGAATATCAATTTCATACTCTTAAAAAATCCGACATTTCGAAGGATCGTACCTCCTTCTTCAGGATTTAAAAACGGTCAACGAAAGAATCTCCGTGTATTTTAATATTATTTTTAATTACAATTACATTCAAAACTTTTGGGGCCAGTAATAATATGTCTTGATGATGGCCATAGCGGGTGTAAACGTTGGCAAAAATATAAATTAAGTTTTATTTCAATTTTATTTTATTTTGGGTGCGATTAAAAATCGACCTTTATACCTGAATTTAAAATTAAAAATAATATTAATATATCGCCCTTAACTGAATCAAAAAATTAACGAGCATCGCTCGATGCTCCAGATACTAATATTTATTTGCGAATTTCCAGTGTCATAGATAGCCTTTGGAGAGGTCCTATGCTAGGTGTTAATTCGTACCCTATACTTTTAAAATAAATATTAATAAAGCAGGTAGTATAATGCGTTTTTTGTAAGAACTTAATTTAATTATTATAGAATTCAGCAATTTAATTTTTTGCCATCTTTATTATGCGTTTTTTTTTTATTTTAGAACTTTTTTATGGCCCCCCCACTGGCATTGGCGTAGTTAGGGAATTTTCCTAGAGGGGGGCAGCCGCAGTGGCGGCGCGAGGGTTGAGCGAGGTGTGGCGACCGCCCAACCAAATTTTTGTTGAAAAACTGCAATTTTTTGCAAAAAATCGCAGTTTTTCCTTCATAAAATGAAAATTACTGATCCTAGGAACTTGATTCCTATCTCATTCTGTAGGAAATCTTATTGACTTGAACGTTTACTTGGACCACTTTTTTGATAAAACTCTTAGATTTATAGATATCCAGCATTTTCCATGACGCATGAGGATTCGGATCATATCCTGTCCGGAAAATGTTGGATATCTATAAATCAGAGTTTTAACAAAAAACTGGTCCAAGTAAACGTTCAAGTCAACAAAATTTTATAGAGAATTGAGTTTGTGCTTTTCAATGTATGAAGGAAACACTAGATTTATTGCAAAAACTGCATTTTTCAAAATTTCAATCTCATTGCCACACGGGTTACCATTATCCAATTAATATGAAACTTTGCTTATCTTGTAGAAAATTTAATCTAGTTTTAAAATGTATAGAGGCTTCTTTGTTGAAAACGTGCTCCTTCATGGTCAAAATGGGAAAAAATCGAAAAAAGTGCGAGTTTTAGGGATATTCAAAAGTGATCCTGGGGGCTGTTTTTGGATCCCCATTAAAAATCGAACTACTAGACCAATTTTGCATTTCTTTTTTTAATCAACGCGAAAATTTGTCCTCTTTAATTTACTATAGAACGGTTATTTATAAAATATGAACTGTTTTCGAGTTATAAGCGAAAAACTGGAAAAAGTCCGAAAATTTCGAGGTTTTTCGGCCGCCAAAAGTTGTCCCCCAGACTTTCGAGGTCGCAAACTTAGATTTGGCATACCCACACCATACCAAACGATCCTAGAAGAAAATCTTTTCCCGCAATTAATATAAGCTGAAACCCCTCTATTTACTGGGCTATATGGGAAGATAATTTTTTTGAGATCTACATTTTTCAATCTGTATTGATTTTTTAAGAATAAAATTAATCTCATAGCATAAATAGTTATTGAGATATTGACTCGATTTTTCTAGGGGCGGTGCAGTGCTGCTCCTTAACTACGCACAGGCTGGGCCCTTTGGGGATGCCCCCTGTTACATCTGCCTTGTTAAGGCACTGCTAATTTCTACTTGCCTTTTTTAGGGTTCCGTTTAGGCATACTTACTAAAGAAGAAACTTAAAATTGACAAGTTGTTTTCTCCAAAATCAAAAATCATTTAATCGAATGGTTATTTTGGGGACTTTTGAATATTATGTTGAGTCAAAAATAAAAAATAAATTTTTATCAAAGGAGTGTGAGGCTGTAAAGATCTATTTAAGTAGAAATTTGTTTAATTATTTAAAATTTATTTCCATTTAAAATAACAGTGTAAGAGAACTCCAAAGTGGCCATTTTTAGGTAATTTTTGTACTAATCGACGTTTAGACTAACTATGAAAAATCCCACAAATTAATTCTCTCTTCAATAAAAATTAATAATGAATTTGATAACTCAAGTATTTTCGAAGATATAACCCTTTTACTACTGCACATCTTTTGGGTAGGGCTAAGTAGTGAATTCACCGAATGACGACGGGTCATTCAGCTATTAATATATTATATATATATAGGTACGGACCTCGGTATGCGTTTCCGACCACACTTGGGGTTTTTTTCACTCGGATACTTAACCAGATCATACTGTTTGAAACTTTTCTTTTATGTGTTTTATGTCAGTTTAAAATTAGTGGAGGAGCTAAATTATAGCCGGTTAAATTTTTCAGTGGTTCTGGCTTGATCTCTGGCCTCCTAGTATGGGAGCATGAACTCTTGACCATCCTGCACTTTTGTCCTAACATAATTAAGGAAACAAAAATTTAGAAAAAGTTGTTTTTCGTGTAAATTCCTTCTGTATCAGTCGGTCAATCAATAGTATGTATGATTATTGAATAATAATGTTATATATAAATAATTATCATTACACACAGTGTATATGTTGCAGTAAACCCCGTTTTTAGCAAGAACATTTTTACTAGTTAAAACGCGTTTCACTGAATATCCTTTGTGGCAACTAGAGTTTACTGATTTTGTTTGAGTTTGGTTCAAAGGTCTAGAATCTTCATTTTTGACCTTCCGCCCCATTTTGAGTAGTTTATTTTCAATGTTTTTTAAACGAAAATGTCAAAATTACAACCTCTACAACTTTGTTTTCTAATTTTTGACATTTTCTTTACAAAATTTTGAAAATAAACACCCAAAATGAGGCGGAAGGTCAAAAATGAAGATTCTAGACATAATAATAAAACTTGAGCAAGATGCGAGTAGGTTTCACAAAAAGAAATAAAACAAAATTGAATTTTGAATTCGATATATTTCGGGGGTGAGCCCATCATCAGGAGTCAAAGTAAATATACAATTATTGATTATATATTATAACAAATTAACTAAACATTCCTTCTATTGTTCGCACTATTGAATATATTAAGGTAGCGCTCACCCCTGAAATATATCGAATTCAAAACTCAATTTTGTTTTATTTATTTTTTGTGAAACCTACCTCGTATCTTGCTCAAGTTTTATTATTATATTAAAATGTTTCACTTAGAACCAACACCTAACTCCTTAAAAGTTAAAGATTCTAGACCTTTGAACCAAACTCAACCAACATCAGTAAACTCTAGTTACCATAAAAGTATTCACTGAATGCGTTTTAACTAGTAAGAACGTGTTCTTACTAAAAACGGGTTTTACTGCAACATATACAATTCTAAGATTTATTTGAAGCAACTACTCAATCTCATGCCAACTCTTTCACTTCTCTAAAAGTCACACAACCCATATTTTTCATTATCTGGGGAAAATACTCCAATCTAGGTCTTCTCTTTCCCACTTCGGTCTCTAAAATATCCCTTGCCAATTCTCCGTGCCTTAAGGTATGTCCTATGACGATGATTTTCTTATTCTCAGATTCTTCCAAATTGTTTACTCTAATTCTAACCAGAACTTCTTAATTAGTTATTTTATCCAGCCATTTATTTAATCTTCAACATTCTCCTATAGCTTTACTTTTCAAAGTATATCTAGGCTTTTCCAATAGTCCCGGTTTCACATAGTGGAATGATCCATACAAATATCTTAAACAACATTTTCTTTTTTTATTAGGTAAAATAATGAGAAGTATTTTATATTTTGTTCTCAATTAAGCCTCATTTTAGCTTTAGCGATTCTGAATTTAATTTCTTTGGCTTCTTCAGTCCCACCTGATTTTACTTCCCAGATTGCGGAATTCCTAAAGCTCTTCTTTGTTTCTTTATATAGATTAAGCCCTCAATCCTGCTTTTATTTATTTTCATTTTGATCCGTTCTGCTAAAGTTTGTTGATCCCTCTCAAAGCATCTCTCTTTAAATAAATGCTTCTTAGAACAGCAATTTCATCAGCGAATCCAAGCATAGCAATCTTTTGTCCATGAATTTCATTCTCTATCTATACATACATATAAAAATAAATGAATACAATTCTTTAAGAACAATCACAAACAACTTTATTAATAGCTCAAAAGGTTTCGAGATAAATTCTGCTTTTTACTTTACCATACAGGGTATGATCAAGTATTGTAATCGTGCATGAAAAAAGTGGTTTTGTTCCTTCTTTTTTTCGAAATATCTCAAAAATAAATATTTTTGTAATTTTATTACAAAATTTTTTGATAATTCTTAAAGAAGTGTATACCTTTAGATATACAATAAAAACAATCAAGAATTTAATTCAACATAATATATATGGTACATACATCAATAATAAAATATTTATTTTAGAGTTTTAATATGTGGAGATAAAGAAGACCCAGCAGTACTATGTACAGCTAAAAACATTTGAATTAAAAGAATCGGTTAATTTTAATTCAATTCTTCTTTTAAAGACTTATCAAGCCATACAGATTCTGTTGAATCTAATGAACCAAAGATATTAAAAAGAGAGGTAACTACATACATATATATTCTTATATATACCTTATATACTCACTATATTTGTATCATTGTATCATTATTATTTTAGTAGGTATAACATTAAATTATTCGTATTAACAAAAAAAGAAAAAAACATGAGTTTAACTCTCATATGGAGGATTATTTTTTTATCAGTCATCAAACATTCTAAACTATTATATAAGTAGGTTATAATGAAAGGCAGTCCATAAATTATTTAAATTTTATTCAGTTTCCTAATAACTAAGTACACTTATGATTAGAGACCGGATTTTTATGCAGTTAAAACTGCCAAAATATACAATTAAAAATGCTGAAATATGCAAGTAATATGCAGAATACGGCAAAATATGCAAATTATGCAGTAAAACATGACAAAATAAATTTTTTTAATGCACTAAAAAATTAAAATTAAAGACAAAAAGAGTATAATTTGAAGGAGTGATATGAAAGAAATAAACTGATAAAGTAAGCTATACACACCAAGTGTCAAATATGTACTTTTATTGCGTAAAAAATTGCACAAAATTCTCATTATATATATATTTTTTATTTATTTATTGTCACCGGGGACACAGTCCATTTAGACAGCACATCGGTAAAGTGTTAGTAGTGTTAGTGAAGGAGCCGAGTTTTAGCCGGTCGAAATTTTATATGCTAGCAAGGCTCGAACCCGGGCCTCCCGCTTGAACATCCTCATCAACTAATAAAATAATGCAAATAAATTTTTTTCATTCTTTCTTCGAAAATTTACTTTTAAAAAATCTGTATTTTGCGCGAAATATACAATATTTGACAAAAAATCCTTCAAATATGCAATTTTATGCAATATTCTTCAAATATGCAATTTTATGCAACATTCTTCAAATATGCAATCGTATGCAATATTCTTCAAATATGCAATTTTATGCAACATTCTTCAAATATGCAATTTTATGCAATATTACTCAAATATGCAGTATAAAATTTAACTCACAGTATCCTAGATGCATGAATCGTAGAGATAATTGATCCCCAGGGTCGTATGTGGCGGCAAACAGAATATGCAATTGCATAGGAATCCGGTCTCTATTTATGATATAATGTTGAAAAATATTGTAATATTGTTGCTATCACTGAAAGGAGAGACAAATGGGAACTGAGTTATACTCCCCATCAATAACTATTCAATACCCTGAAGAAGGAGAGAAAAAATCTCTCCGAAACGTCGGAATTTGAATAAAATTTAAATAATTTATGGACTGCCTTTCATTATAACCTACTTATTTCGCTTACCAGTCCGTTTTTCTAAGAAAATAAATAAAATTAGATTCTAAACTTTCTTATTATAAACAAGATGAAATTGAAAATATTTTTCTTGCCGAGAGTAGCAGTTCTGTTGATTTTTAAGGGAGCCGGAGCAACTAATATTTTAGAGGCCCTTCCAAATTTAAAATAAAATTGTGGGCAAGAAAATAAAATCAATGATATTCCTATTAAGTACCTTCATGTTTTTTGGATTATTACATTTAATTATTTTATAGAAGCGCTGTGTGCTTTAACATTAGCAAACTAAGACTGATGGCTAAAATGAACTTTAAAAATGAACGCTAAAATGAAGCCCCCCCCCAAAAAAAAAAAAATAAGCAAATTTACTGATTATTTCAGAATAGTCTAAAATACTCGTTATCTGGTAATTTAATTAATGAGTGTTGCAAGTCATTTTATTCCTTTCTGAGACATTGTCTGTCTTAGATAGTTTTTAATTCTTTTCATCAAAACACTAAATAATCTCGCATATTATAATATATTATGTTGATGGCTCTCCCAATATAAATAATAATAAAATAAAAATATAAACACTATAAAATGTAAATAACTCACCGAAAACAATTTGTGGAGTCAACTTCTCAGGCCGGGAATGTTATTTCGTTATTTGTAATCAATAGAGGAATATGCGCGTAAAATTAAATATACAATGGGGGATGCCCCGACAGACAGCGAAGCGGGACAACGATTTTTGTTTTTGTTTTTGTTTTTACGAATTGTAAAGTGCTGCAACTATCACAAAAACAAACAAAAAATTTAGTAGAGGAAAGCACAGGAAATAAATTTTTTCTACTCGTCCTAATTTCTGTCTTATGGTTAGTCTTAAATGTCATTCCGCTTTGCATTCCTGAAAAATTTTGTATAACATATTGATTCGTCAATTTGGGCAGCACCCCCCCCCCCCCTCTCCTGATAGGCTCTGTAAATATTTAGATTAAACCTTGTGAAGGTTTTAAAAGAACATTCCCAAAAAATCGACACATTTAAGTCAAATAAACCATTTTCTAAAAAAAGTATTTAAATATATTTATAATACATCGAAATTTTCTCGGAGAGAGACGGACTGGTAGAAATTTAAATTGAATGTAATGGAAGGCAGCCCAGGGGTAGTGAGGAAAGAAAAAATTAACACATATCAAATAAGGTGTAATTTATTGGAATCCTCTCCTTTCCTTTCAAACCGACGTTTCGGAGGATTTTTCCCTCCTTCTTCAGGGTTTCAAAGGGTCAATGAATGAAACAAATAAAATGTTTCCTTCTTCTCTCCACAGTAGTGTTCAAAAACTTTCTTCATTTTTAACAAAGGCAGAGAAAAACATTTTTTTTTCCTTCTTTTCTTAATTAAGAAAAGGAGGTTAAAAATGAAGAAAGTTTTTGAACACTACTGTGGAGAGAGAGAACATTTTATTTGTTTCATTCATTGACCCTTTGAAACCCTGAAGAAGGAGGGAAAAATCCTCCGAAACGTCGGTTTGAAAGGAAAGGAGGAAGGATTCCAATAAATTACACCTTATTTGATATGTGTTAATTTTTTCTTTCCTCACTACCTCTGGGCTGCCTTCCATTACATTCAATTAATATTTATAATACATTTGAATTAATAAAAAATGGATTAATTTGAATAAAAATGACTTTTAAGGAGTTCGGTGTTGGTTCTAGGTGAAACATTTTAATATAATAATAAAACTAAGATACGAGGTAGGTTTCACAAAAAGAAATAAAACAAAATTGAGTTTTGAGTTCGATATATTTCGGGGGTTAGCCCATCATCAGGAGTCTAAGAAAACTGATTACATATTGGAAAAATAGTTTTACAAGTAAGAATTTTTAAAAAAATTTTTAAAAATGTATGTGGTGGGGGGAATGTAGGGGAAGAGGGGGGGGGGGGTAGTTGTTCTAAGGATTAATATTTTCTATTGAGATTTGAGCTGGGTGAAAGGGATCTATCTATACCTGCTATTATAATAGCGAATGGACAGGTACCTGAGAAGGTACAACAAAAGGTATATAAGAGAGTGCAATTACCCTAATATAATGTGCAAACAATGAAAGGAATGTTTATTTAATTTATTATAACATAGATCAATAATTGTATTTTTATACACTTCCAATTGATTATTTAAAATATTTGAATTATTAGAAGGGCTATTTTTATCTCGGTGGATTCCAGGAGGTCCAATTTAAGGCCTTTTTCTTTCGAAATGAATGGGGATAGGGTTATTATTAGAGGGTGAATGGTTAGATTCATGTAAGTGAATTGCGAAGGCTGAGGTCGAATCTAAATTAATGTTATCGGATTTGTTGAGGTGGTTAAGGGCTCTTATATGCTCGGAGTAACGTATTTTGAAAGCGCGACCTGTCTGCCCAATATAAAAAGCGTCGCAATCTTGACAAGTTAATTTATAAATATATTATGTGTATGTTTATTTGCATCAAGCAGAGGACAACCTCATTATTTCTCTTTATGTATCAACAACTCTGCTACTCTCAACAAAAAAATATTTTCAATACAGTCAATAATTTCCTTAAGCGTATTTGCTGAAAATACGCAATTTTAAAGTCATTAAATAGTCAATGTAAACTCCGATAACCCGATTGTTAAAGCCTATCCTCATACTAAGCTAATTTAATTAATTTTTAAATCCAAGTGTTGCAAAATTAGATAATATATTTTTTTTAATCTATCATTCAATTTTTTGTTTTAGGTAATTGGAACTTATGATAAATTATATGAAACTCGATTATGTCTCTCAAGAACAAAGAAAATCGCTCACTATCTCAAGCCTAGTGTATATAAAGGAAAAGAATATGAAAAGGATATTGAATCATCAAACGTGCCTTTTTATACTTTTGAAACATTGCGAGTTCATATACAAGCAAGTGATGAAGATATCGAAAATGAACTTAAAAATATTCATGTTGTTAAATATAAAGGTCGATTATTTTTTTACTGATTACCATACCCATATATGGGAAGTATTATAATCTGACCAAAAACATAAATGTGAAAAAGGAGGCCAAGTTGGGCACAAACGGCTTCGCCGACAAAAGAGTTGAGATCTAAACGGGTACCAAGTTCCTTAGCAGTTGCTTAAATCATACCTTTAGGGATGTACAACGATCTTCAATTGATTTAAAAGAAAATTTGTTACGTTCTTTGATATTAAATTTATAACTCTGCAGAGTTATAATAGTCAATAACTTACGTTTAAACGTGATGATATTTAATACAAGCTTAAAATTTAGCTTTGCTAGTTGTTCTATTTTATACTACAAACAATTTAGTTGGATATAAAACTTGCCAAGTTATAAATTTAATATCAAAGAACGTAACAAATTTTCTTTTAAATCAATTGAAGAACGTTGTTCATCCCTATAGCTATGATTTAAGCAACTGCTATGGAACTTGGTACCCGTTTAGATCTCAACTCTTTTGTCGGCGAAGCCGTTTGTTACCGAACTTGGCCCCTTTTTCACATTTATGTTTTTGGTCAGATATCATTAATTTTTGAAAAGTTTTATCCTTTAATTTATCTAAATAATTACATTTAAACATTTATATTAATAATGATTAAATATTTCTCATAAAATATCTTTAAAAACCCGGTCGGTTTTTCATAAATTTCACCCTTCATTTCGGTCCCGAAGAAGGGAAAAGTTTCGGTTTTTCAATTTCCTCCTTTATGTAATAGTGCTTAGCTACCAGTATGCCAACAGGATTCTAGCTGATTGTATTTTCACTATGCTATGAATTAAGCCTATAATAATTTCACCCCTTCATTTTAGGTCCTGAAAAAAGGGAAAGTTTCAGCTTTTCGATTTTTTTCCTTTAATTGTAGCCCAAACTCTACCAGTATGTCAAATTTCAGCATTCTAAGATCAGCGGAAGTGCTTTAAGTTTATGATGTACTAGTGAGTCAGTCAGTGTTAAAAATGGCACTTTTCAGACTTAATAACTCAAGAACTATAATAGATTTATTCATGAAATTTGGGATTCTAGGTGTTCTAGTGGGCCTTATTAGACATGCAAAATTTGCAAGTGTGTAAGTCTAATAGTTTTTGAGTTATGGAGGGATCGAAAGTAACTTGCAATGGTTCGTGTAACAAGTACACACATGGCCGGTGCGTCACCCGTTTTTCCGAACTTGGCTGACACACTGGATCTTGAAGAAAAAATATTCAATTCTTTAGTTTCCAAGACTCCACAAGGTCCAAAAAAGTTTCTATCTCAAAATCTGATAAAAAATCCACAGAGACAGTGAATATTTAGTTGTTTTATTGAAATTAAATTAGGTTGGAGTTGATGGTGTTTCACAAGAGGAGGAAAATTAAATACGAGAGTCTTTAGTTTTCCTGTACATATTTGCGAGCTCTTAACTCATCGTCAGGAGAACACTCTTTGGGTAAATCGAATTACGTAAACTTTACAATTATATTTTTTAAAGTAATATCTCTTAAAATATCATCTTCAGGATGTCTACTATACAAGGATTTTTACAAGCCTTTAAATTCAAGTTTTCAATTAAATTCTTTTGAGAAATTTTGTATAAATCAAATAACTTTACGAATGTCGTACTATTATTTTATTTTAAATCATTTTAAATCAATAGACGGACAAAAGTGTCCTTATACATTTATCAAGATCTATATATAATATCACTATTTTTCATAGGGATCTCAGCCAGAAAATTATTAACAGAGATATTTTTCTGTAAGTCTCGGAGACATGGTCAAATTTTTTAGATCACGATACTGGAAGTTACGGCCCCCTATCTCAATCAAGGGCTATACTATATTCCTTAAGAGTATATGTAACTTCTAGTATAACAAACAATTGCCAAATAATAATTAAAATAAAATTATAGGAGTATCTTTTATAATTAACTAAAATCACCAAGTGTGCTTAAGATTCTTCTTTTATTTCATAAAAACTTTAATATTTAAAAATAAATTATTGATTGTTTTATTAAGTAAATTTACAAAAACAATCTAAAAACATTTAATAAAAATTTCAAAACGTTTCGGGAAAAATTAACTAATGATAACTGATACTTATTGTTATTTATAATAATTTTTAGAGATAAAGTTTAGGGAAAGCGGTGTTGGTTTATGGTGGCCACAACGTGGCTCGCGAGCCGCATGCGGCTCTTCAGTCAATCCCGTGCGGCTCTTGAACCCTCTTGAATAATACTGATTTTAAAAAGTACAGGGTGGGGCATAAAGATCTACCACATTTTGAAGAGATATAAAAAAAATGAAAAAATTTAACTAGAAAAATAACTGAATATATTTTTGAAAAGAACATAAAATAAATTATTTTTTAATGTATTTTAAACATTAGGTATCAGACAAAAAGGAGGGGGGTCAAAAATGAAAATTCTAGTCCTTTCGACCAAACTCAACCAAATTTTGTATACATATTCTGTGGACCGCCAAAAGACTAGAAATGCAAAAACTAACCACCCAAAATGTGGGGAGGGTCAAAAATGAAAATTCTAGCCCTTTCGACCAAAATCAACCAAATTTTGTATACATATTCTGTGGACCTCCAGAAGGCTAGAAATTCAAAAACTAACCACCCAAAATGGGGGGGGGTCAAAAATGAAAATTCTAGCCCTTTCGACCAAACTATGTATACAAAATTTGGTTTGTTTTTGACATTTCTAGACTTCTGAGGTATACAAAATTTGGTTGAGTTTGGTCAAAAGACTAGAATTTTTTTACCCCCCCCTTTTTTTTTTGTCTGATAATATTTAAAATACATTTAAAAAAAAATTCATTTATTTTATTTTCAAAAATATATTTAGTTTGTTTCTAGTTAAATTTTTTCATTTTTTTATCTCTTTAAAATCTGGTAGATCTTTATGCCCCACCCTGTATAATAATTAAATTACAAAAATAATAATACAAAAATTAAATTAATTTGTAATGTTACAAGTAAGTAGAGCAAAAATATATGTTTTTTCATTTTATATTTTATAAAATAAAAAATCTGTCTTTTTTTAATAAACCATTAATTAATCTCCAAACAATGTGGCTCGCTTTGAAACAGTTTTATAAATTTGCGGCTCCCAAAGTTAAGGTTCGTAGCCACCCCTGGTTTATAGTGAAACATATAATTCCTGAATTTTTAGAGAGTCTGGTGATGGTGCGTATTTTATTTTAATGAAAGAAAAGTAAAAATATTTTTTGGGAAAATTATTATTTACTATGAGTTATTCACTAGGTCACTTATTACACGATATTTATTGATTTATTATTCTTTCATAAACCAAATATTTTTCAAATTTTCAATTGATAAAGAGATAATTTCTCCCGAAACGTTTTGGATTTTTATTAAAAGTTTTCACTTTTATTAAATGTTTTCACATTGTTTTTATAAAGAATTCTATTTATTTAAAAGATTTAAATTTACTTAATGTTAAAACTGACAATTTCTATTTTTTAATTTAGGATTTTTAAGGATGCTTGAACACTCGTATCATTTTGAAGTTTTAACGAGATTATTAAATTTGGTCGAAGAAAATTCCTGGGCTTATAATCAAGTCAATAAATTGGAACTTATTGAAACATTATCTGATCTTATTCCTGAGGAAATCCTAAATGAATGTTTTGATTGGTATTCTAAACCTTTAGGTAAGCCATTTTTATTCAAATTAAACCATTTTGATTTATTATTTATTCAAATGTATTATAAATATATTTAAATTCCTTTTTTTTTTTTTTTAGAAAATGGTTTATATGAATTAAATGAATATAAAATATGTCGATTTTTCGGGCATGTTCTTTTAAAACCTTCACAAAGGTTTAATCTAAGTGATTTCTTGGAGGCTTGGCAAAATTCGGTACCAGAAGGTAAGCTGATTTTTTAAAAATATTTCCCATTTATTTACAAAAATATTTGATAAAAAAAATCGAAGAGTGCGTCTTCTGCTTGATGAAAATAGCATGATTACACAAATAGCGTTTCTCCTTGAAGAACACCCGACGGGACGACTTTTTAGGATTCTCATTAGAAAATTAAGACGTTCTCTCTGCCATTTCTTTGCTAAGGAGCCTATAAAAATAGTCCCAAAGAATAACTCTTCAAAATTTACTTCAGATGGATCAAAGCGTATACAATTTAAAAGCTTGGAAACCCACCCTTAGCTGATTTTTATACCAATAATTTCGAAGGTTCCTAAACAAACTGTAACTAAGCAAAATTTGGACCAGATCAGTCAAAGGGCCTAAGAGATATAACAAGCAAAACATTCCTACAAACAAACTCTCTCATCTTTATACCATATATTTCTAAAGGTGAAGGCAAAGCCTTAGAAGAATTAATAAAATATTATTTACATATATTAATTTCTTAAATTCATACGAATTTACTTATTTAAATCAGACTATTTGAATAGAAGAGAGCGACTCCCCAGACAAAGCCTGGAACAAACTATCCACAAACATACTCGAGGCCTGCAAAGAAGCCATCGGAACAAGGCAAATCAATACTAATGCGAACAACTGCAAAAAACCCTGGTTTACGTTGGAAGTTAAAGAAATGGCTGCCAAAAAACGTAAAGCCTACTTGAAATATATCGGAACACCCGAAAGTCATCAAGAATATGTAGCCATAAGAAACAAAACTAATTCCGGAATAGCCAAAACCAAGCGCGATTTTTGGGAAAAATTCTCAAAAGACATGGAATGCGATTAGTATGGAGGTCAACAAAAGGTATGAAATATGCTTAGGATTAGAAAAAAATTAACCAACGAATTTGTTCAAATCAGAACGATTTCAGCTGACACTTGGATAAAGCATTTCAAGAATCTCTATAAGAAAGACACCTCTAGTTACACCCAACGTGAAATTACCAACAATAACATAACTAGATGAGAATCAATCGCTATTTTTTGGTTTAAAATCGATTTCTCTATGTCTTCAGCAATGGTTACTAATAAAAACCGAAACGTCAAAAATCCAATATAGAATGATTATTCCTCAAGTACTAGATGAGAATCAATCGCTATTTTTGGTTTAAAGTCGATTTCTCTATGTCTTCAGCAATGGTTACTAATAAAAACCGAAACGTCAAAAATCCAATATAGAATGATTATTCCTCAAGTACTAGATGAGAATCAATCGCTATTTTTGGTTTAAAGTCGATTTCTCTATGTCTTCAGCAATGGTTACTAATAAAAACCGAAACGTCAAAAATCCAATATAGAATGATTATTCCTCAAGAACTAGATAAGAATCAATCGCTATTTTTGGTTTAAAATCGATTTCTCTGTCTTCAGCAAAGGTAACGGATTAGAAAACAACGCAGTTGCTATGGTTACTCATAAAAATTCCTCCCAAATTTTTAGCATTTCACAGAGAGAAGCCTATCCATTCTTACTTAAGCAAGGCTAAATGAGCTATATTAAAACTTTCAAATGAATAAATTTTAAAGAATTTAAAAATTAAAAAAGTACCATCTTACTCTAGAGTAAAGTACTTTAAAATATAATTTTACTAAAAACTTTATTTAACCTTTTTTGTGGTCCCCAAGGTACTTAATTAGGATATTAAATTTCATCAAAATTGGTTAAGTCATTTTCAAGATATTTAGAAAAAACTAAAAAAGTACTGAAATAAAGTACTAATGTTTGTTGGCCGATATGTACCAAAAACTAATCAGCGCTTCATTTTGTTAAACTAATGGTAGGTTTTCAATTTCATTTCAATCGGTGCAACGGTGTGGAAAAAATCGTGGGCCAAAAAAGCGATAACATCCATCCATACATACATCCATCCATACATCCATACGCACGCACTAAATGAAAAAATCGCCCTTTTTGGCCTCTCGACGAGACCCCATGTAATTTTTGACAAAACCGTCACGTGTTAAAATTCAACCCATATGAATACTACAATTTGTGACTTTAATTGAATCCATGGGTTCCGTAGTCTTTACCTGAGGACCCTTTGAAGCCACGCTTGCCCCGAGAGCGATTACAATACTTTACCCATGCTTTGCATTGGACAAAGTAAAAATCGAGTACGCTATGGTAGAAAAATGATAAAAAAAACTAAAAAACTAAAAAACAGAAAATCACCAGGCATTGATAAAATCACAAATGAGATGCTAAAATACGGAGGTAGCAGAAGGTATGGAAAGAATTAACAATGTTATTTCAAATAATTACAGATAAAGGAATAATTCCTTGTGTGGAAATCGAGTATTACGATACCTATTTTTAAAAAAAGCCACAAGAACGACCATAAAAATTATCGAGGAATCTCCCTACTAAGTTCTGTCCAAAAACTCTTCACCAAAATTATTGCGGATATGATAACTAAGGACATCGGGATTCGAGATGAACAACAAGGCTTCAGGAGAAATAGATCTACTATAGGTGTTATTTTCATTTTAAAACAAATCATAGAGAAGTCAAAGGAATTTAATAAACCTGCTTTTCTATGTTTTATTGATTTGACGCAAGCATTTGACAGAATACAGTTTTCAGATGTCATTAGGACACTGGAAAAGAAACCTTTGAGTTCTAGAATCATAAATATTATTAAAGATCTCAATACAAATAATAAAACTGAACTCATGATCTATCAATCCCTCACTGAAGAGATATCTGTTAACACGGGCATCCGTCAAGGTGATAGTCTAAGCCCATTCCTATTCAATACCATAATGGATGAAATTATATCAAATGTAGCAGCCCTTAAAACCGGTTATAGAATGGGAAATAGCGTGTTTAATCTAATATGTTACGCCGACGACGCAGTAATCATTGCAGAGAGCGAAAAAGACCTCCAACAAATGATCAACAAATTCCAAGCCAAAGCTAAGGAATTTAACTTAGATATCTCGATTCCTAAAACCAAATCCATGGCAATATGTAGAAGACCCACCAGATGCAAAGTTGTGATAAACGACACAAGAATCGAACAAGTCTCGAAATTCAATTATCTAGGAGCCGAGGTGAGCAGCGGAAATATATACGGCGAGGTGCAGGCCCAAGTGATGAAGGCAGCAAAGGTCTCGGGATGTCTTCGAGACGTAGTGTGGAACAATAAATATATGTCCAAGGACTGTAAGACCCGCATATATAAAACCTGCATACGACCCATCTTAACCTACGCCGTAGAAACAAGAGCAGAAACCACCAAAACCAAAAACCTACTGCAACTAGCCGAAATGAAAGTCCTGAGATCAATCTCAGTACAGATCTCAGGACTCAGTATAAGGGATAAATTTCGAAATGAAAACATCCGAAATCATCGACATATTAAAGTGGACAAAAGGAAGATGCCGAGAGTGGTAGCACGTCATGCACGAATGGACGATGAGAGACTCAGCAAACAAGCCCTACTGTCCAAACCAATTACAAAAAGACCTCTTGGAAGACCTCCAAAAAGATGGATTGACAGTTGGCAAGACTCTGGAAATTAACAGGAGAAATCCTAAATTAATAAGAAGAACTATTTGAATGTTTCCGAACACTATCCTCATCACAATATCAATCTATTAGAATTCTCTGTTGTTGGAGATGCCTTATCATTAAAAATATAATAAAACAAATAAGATTTACATTTTTTATACATATACAGTTCAAAAAAGAACTAGTTTATTTAGCCTACTATATGTATATATAAAAATTCAATTTTCATTTGTTATATTTTATATTATATATAAAGACATAATTTATCGTCCCCAACGCAACAACGGAGAATTCTGAGGAACTTGTTTTTTTCTGAGTGTGAACGATTGAAGGTGTCCGAAACGTCCAATTATTCAATAAAAAATAAAAAGATAAAAAATTATAGTTTAATTTCTTCCATTTTCCAATTTAAATAAATAAATATTTTATCTATTCCGATATCTATAAAAAGTCAGAATTTATACTTATTTAGTACCTACATCAAGCAGAAGACACATTATTTCTTATAAATAAACAAAATTTCAGGGGGGAAACCTTGTTAATTTAATAAATATTTCAGGTATGATAACAAATGAAGATCAACTACAAGGGATAGGATTTCGTGATATGAAATCTATTCCACCAGCTATGATTTATTTCCCTGAAACCGAGTTGCCTGAGGATATCCCTGAACGTCTTAAAATTATATTTCAAGTTCGTGAAAAATGGACATTGGAACAAATAACACCCTATTTGAGGTATTGAATTTAAATATAATTGTAATAGAAATATACCTATCCTATACCTATCTCTATCGGATTTCGAGATAAAAAAATAATTTGTGTTAAATATGGTCCAAAACATGATCCTAATTAAACTTAAATAAATTAGTGCGCTCAATTCATAGAAAATTGATATTTTGGTGGTAGTTTAGACAGACCCGAAGTATTTAATTTCATGCAGAGAAATCAACTCCATATCATACAGAGCGTGCTAAAATTACTATTATTTCCGTTATTTATAAAAGGGGTCAAAACTTTGTTTTTTCAAATGAGACCCCCTGTATATTCACTTCCAACAAATTGAAAGACGAAGAAAAATGCTTTAAGACCATATATCATGTCCCTATACCTAAAACATCAAGTTTTCTTAATAAAGCTGCTTTTTCGTGAAAAATTACTTTTAATGAATTTAATTTTAAGTAACCATATGACACACAGTGTTGACTATTTATTTATTTATTTTACATAATACATGGCATATCAACTACTTACTATAAGTAACTTTATAAAATTTTATTAACGGTGTTCAAAATAATCTCCCAAAATGACGGCAAATATTGATTATTCAAACGAAGTTCTTATGAAATTATTTATTTTACACGGATAAACAGTTTATAAGTTAAGTTATAAATATTCAACACTGTGTCATATGGTTGCTTAAAAAACTTTTTTCGATGGAAGCGGAAACGTAGCGATGCTGAAAATATTTTGGATCGATAGAACAGGTAAGAAAATAGAGCGTGCTAAATTTTCAGAAAAATCCTGCATTCCATTTTCCATAAACGTCTAACCTACCATCGACCGTGAATCACCCTGTATATGATTGTTTCTTTCATTCTATAAAAAAACCTAATTCTAAATCCTTATATGGTATATTGGCTAATCGCCTCATAACTGTTAACAACTCTAAGCTTAAGGCGCACACTGAGCTGTGTCACGCAGGCGACGCAGCGCAGCGCAGGAAAAAACACTGCGTCGCACAGTGTACGCGCACATTGAGAAGCAGTTTCGGGCAGCAGGTCGACGAAAGCACAGAAATAAAATGAACGCCTTACGCGAAACATTTATTTTGTAAAAAAATATAAAACACTAGCTGAGAAGCCCCCAAGCCAAGGTGCTACACCCACTGGGCCCCGCACCCCAACGCCATTACACTTCCGCTTAACCCTGCACCCCACTACGCACCCTTCCTACCCATTTCAGCCCCACCCCGGGCCCCCTGCATTCCACCCCGCACCCTGTTTTTGCATGTCTAGCATTCTAGTGGCCCACAGATTATGTATACAAAATTTGGTTGAGTTTGTTCCAAGAAGAAGAATTTTCATTTTTTCACCCTCCCCCCATTTTGGGTGGTTAGTTTTTGCATTTTTAGACTTCTGGAGTCCACAGAATATGTATACAAAATTTGGTTGAGTTTGCCCCAAGGGCAAGAATTTTCCTTTTTCGACCCTCCCCCCATTTTGGGTGGTTAGTTTTTGCTATTTTTTTATTATTTATACCTCTTCAAATGTGGTAGATCTATATGCCCCACTCTGTATAATGAAAAAAAAAAATTCGTAATTTTAATATATATATATATATATATATATATATATATATATATATATATATATATATATAATCATATTTGTTGTAAAGCATTTGTGGGTTTTAAAATAAAAAAAAACAATTAAAAAATAAAAAACTGCGCCCTTCGTGAAGCAATTTCTGTAGCGTCTCCACAAGTGGATGCAGTCGGCACGTGGGGCAGTACTGTGCTGCGGCTCAAAATGCGCACCTCTACTTGAAAACGTGGTTCACAAAAAATGCCCTGCCTGCGCTGCGGAGCTGCGTCTCCAGTGTGCGCCCGGCCTAAATATTCTATTTATATAATAAAAGTTTATATTGCCAGTTCTTCCTCCTGATTCCCACCATCCTCTCAAATTCCTCCAATTCTATATTGTAGGTACACGAACAACGTAACTACCTTTCTTTTTCTTTTTTTACACCTTTAATTATTAGATTTTATTTATTTTTTTAATTTTATTGGAATTTAAATTATATTACTTTAGACATATATTATTAATATATAAAAATATATAAAAATACCATATAATTCAAATAGAAATTTATTTATTTGTTTGTTTATTTTTTAGTCGAATGAGAACACCAACGATGGATGTTGGTAAATTACTTACAATATATACTCGAAGTGAAATGATTAATGGAACACGTTATTTTGGTCAAAAACATAAATAATAAGTTCTAATTTTTTTTTTTTTTACATTGGTGATTTTATTTATTATTATTTTTATTATTTTTGTACAGTTAATGAATTATAATAAATTAAAATATATATTTACTTTACAAATATTATCAAATTATTTTAATAGATTTGGACAAAAGTAATGAAAAAAAGCCGAGGCTTTTTATTAAAAAAAAATTCACTCCAATTTATTTTTTCTTCTGGAAGTACAATAAAATAGATAGATATATTACTATACAGTATTCAGCATACAGCAAACATACAAAAAAAAAAAAAAAAAAAAACAGAAAACTTACTATGGATTGTCAAATACATTAATTGTACATATATATTATGTAAAGATCAGTGATTCCGAAAGCGCCGTGGGTCGCTAAATAAAAGGAATTCCATTTAAAATAAAAACGGTTTATTAAGACTTTTATTTTCGTCTTTCACAACGTAAATAAAAATATACCAAAAAATAATAGTTTTATTTATTTTAGGAATTCTTTATAGCTGTAGTTATATTAATTTAGTAAGGGTTTAAATAAAAACGTGGAGCTTTCATTTATTTCTTTTTATTTATGAACTCCCGCTAACGTTTCGGTTATTTGTTGTAGCCATCTTCAGAGCGGGAATTTGTTTATATTTACCAAGGAGCTAAGGAGGAACAGCTAGGCTAGAAAAGCAGGAGTGGGGGTGTCTCCAGTCAGGACAGGCATTTCCCCTCCAGCCGCCAGTCGCAAGATGGCGGCTGGAGGGGCTGGTGACGTCATGTGGAGACACTTTCTCGAGCCAGCTCCTCCTACCCTCCCTGGGACAGGCATTTCCCCTCCAGCCGCCATCTTGCGATGGGCGGCTGGTGACGTCATGTGGAGACACTTTCTCGAGCTAGCCTTCCCTCCCTACCTCCCTGATATTTACATAAAAAAAATTTGGGATACACGACTCATCAGATAAAACTATATATACAAGAAATATACAAAACTATATACAGGGTGTTCGCCAAAAGGCCAAAAGAAATAATATTTTTAAGACTTATTGTATTTTTCCGTTTAAGATGAAATGCAAAGTGCCCGCGCTCTGAAGATGGCTACAACCAAATACTGTATATACGTAAACTATTTGCTACAATCAATAATCGAAACGTTAGCGGGAGCTCATAAATAAAAAGAAAGAAATGAAAGCTGCACGTCTCTTAATTAAACCCTTACTATAAATTAATAATGTTTTAATTAATTACTGAATATTTACTTTAGAATTAAATACAAATTAGGAACTGGTCAACTGGATATCACAGGTCTGCGATGAAAAAGTTGTTCGAAAAATTGTATGTAAATCTTAGAGATTTTCGGCTGATAAATCCAGGGGGTTCAAAAATACTATAATTTAAAATAAAAAAATTTTCAAACAAAAACCGAAGAAAGTGGATATTACGTGCCTGTGTCTCTATGTCCCCCCCCCCCCCCCCCGGAAATAATCAACCTGTTTACTCTACGACAAATTCCATTAGAAACAAAGAGTAAAAGCGAAGATCAGATACCCACTGTCAAAAAACAACATCTTTAATCTAGGCCGATCTAGAAGCGAAAATTCGAATATGTGAAAGTCGTTGCCGGTTCGATTAAAATATATTCAGTTCAGCTCGGTTTTTCGGTTCGTATACCTTCATTTCGGGCTGGCATTTAGGCGATTAGATTGGCTAACCGAACCTTACAAGGTTGAGAACACATTTTTTTATCTAATCAAACCGAACCCGTTCAAGTTGATTTTTGACAGAGGTCATCTGGAGATCGCTTTAGCCAAACAAGGTTGTAGAGGATGTAATTTTTGACATTTTTTTAAAGAAATTTTGAAAATAACCACCCGAAATGGGGAGCGGGTCAAAAAATCAAAATTCTAGGTTTTTGGACCAAGAAGAGACCCGCCGAAGGCGGACATCACAGCTAGTTTACATCAATAAGAGTCTTATATTTTAAAGGAAATTGATAATTAAGAAGGTTGTTTCGTTCGTGATGATTATAAATTATTTTATTAAATTTAAGAGAGTTCTATTGTAAATTTTTGTGAATGGTTCCATCAGTTTATTTTTGGTTTGCGCTTTTTTTAAACTACGCGCGGAAAGTTAGCGCATGCGCAGTGGCAGCAATCACAAACATTGAATAGGTTAACTGTTTACACCTACACGTGGGTCCGGGTTTTTGCTCACATAAATATAAATGAATAAATTTCATTTTGGCAAAAACAAACGATTCTCAATATTATTATACTATATATATATTGACTTTTAACTCAAATCTTAACTTATAATATAATATATACATTTAATAATTTATAATGTCTTCATTAAAACATAATTTAAAAGAAAACAGAAACCTGAAATTGTTGTTCCTGAAGTTGTCCCTGAGGTATTTAACATTTCATTATTATTTTTTTATATTATTTAAAATAAAACAAATAATGTTTCTATATATTAATTAATAGATGTAGATTTTAGTTAATTATTTTGTTATTTTATATATTATGTTAAAAAATCAAATTCAATTTTATATATACCTATATATATATTATATACTTTTTTTGAATAATTAATATCTAGACATTTATGAAATATTAAAATAGCTTACAAGGTAATACATGATCACTTGATGGCATCAAATTTAATAAATAAATAAAACTAATTAACCAAGAAGATATCGTGAAGTTAATTTTCTTATTAAACAAGAGAAAATGAAAAAGATGTGATCCATTTGGCTATAATCCAGCATCATTTGACACTTTTTATATCAAACACTGATATGGATCACCAAATGAATTTGAAATCTGAGATGTTATATATTCAATCTCCCAGTCCAGAGCGTCCGATCTGTTAACACGTGAGTTAGGTGTTTGCCATTAATTAATCATAAGTTTCGTGTATTTGATTCGAATGCAGATCGGGCGCTCTGGACTGGGAGATTGAATATAATACCTTTGAAAGCTTGTTCTAGGTCGACAAACAATAGCGTGGTTTAGTTTCCCCCTTGATATAAATAAACTTTTATTTGAAACTTTTTTTCATATAATGCACTGTTTTTGAGTTAAAAGACTCTCAAGATAAAAAAAAACTCACCCGGTATATATGAATATATATTATATAATTTTAATATAGATAATTATTAAACAAAACAGCTTACAAGATACTACATGATCTTTTTCTAGATCTCCTCAACTTTAATAAATAAATAAAACTAAAAACCTAGAGGATATCAATGAGATTGTTCTCTGTTTGATACTCATAATGTCATAATGATTCCCTATATATACATGAATATAAATATGAAGTGCTTATTGCAATACCATGACAAACCATATTATTTTTAAATAAAACGTTTTTCTTTTTATAAATTGCCTTTTATCCAGCCATAACTGCTATGAATCTAAAAATAGTTGCTATCAAAAATCTGTAGTATTGATTTTTTTAAAACTTTAAAGCCTCTTATCTTAAATTTTCAGTTTTGTGATTTATTATGCTATTGCAAGTAAGTGGTAGAGAATTGATGCAAAGGCAGCCCAAGGATAAAGAAAACAACAAATTCCGAATAAAATAATTTATTAAATTGAAAGTTTTTTGCCGAAAGTAGCAGAATTTTTATAAATTGAAGGAGACAATAAAAGAGTGAGTCTTCTACTGGAATTATAAATTTTTAATTTATTTATTACGAGACTATAGTTTTGAGTATACATACATTAATTCCTGTGAATCAATTGTAATAGACTGATGAAGAGGGCAAAGCTCTCGAAACTATAGTCTCGTTATAAATAAATTAAAAAATTTTATTGTCTCCTTCGAAATAATTTATTAGAACGTCATTTTCATCTTTTTAAAATACCTAACTATTTGGAGTATCGTTCCTCTTTCTTTAGGGCTTCAACGAAGGAATCTCCATCTATATTAATATCATAATTATAAATTGTTGTGTTTTTTGAGAGCTCTTGCAAAACACAACAATTTATTAAGTGGATATATTGATGAGGCAGTCCAAAAAAAAATAAACTGCAACGGATCGTTGCTAAACTTTATCCAAATTCATTTGAAATATTAATATGTTTGTTCCTTTATTATTAATCAGATATCACTTGCAATTTGTAGTTCATATTGACATTAATTCAAAAATAATTCTCATTTAATAGTCGAGGAATAACCATTCTACATTGGATTTTTGACATTTCGGTTATTATTGTAACCATTGCTGAAGACATAGAGGAATCGACTTAAAATCAAAAATAGCCATCGATTCTCAAGCTTGAGTTGTTTGCCATAAAAGAATTTAGTCTTTTTGATTTTAAGTCGATTCTTCCACATTTTCAGTAGAGGTTTCCATTAATAGTCCAAACATCAAAAATGGAATGCAATAAGTTTATTCCTCTAGTATTAGATAAGAATCGATCGTTATTTTTGATTTTAAGTCGATTTCTCTATGTCTTCAGGAATGGTTACCAATAATAACCGAAACGTCAAAAATCCAATATAGAATGGATATTTCTCAAGTATTAGATGAAAATCAATCGCTATTTTTGATTTTAAGTCGATTCCTCCATGTCTTCAGCAATGATTACTAATAAAAACCGAAACGTCAAAAATCCAATATAGAATGATTATTCCTCAAGTACTAGATGAGAATCAATCGCTATTTTTGGTTTAAAGTCGATTTCTCTATGTCTTCAGCAATGGTTACTAATAAAAACCGAAACGTCAAAAATCCAATATAGAATGATTATTCCTCAAGTACTAGATGAGAATCAATCGCTATTTTTGGTTTAAAATCGATTTCTCTATGTCTTCAGCAAAGGTAACGGATAAGAAAACAACTCAGTTGCTATGGTTACTTATAAAAATTCCTCCCAAATTTTTAGCATTTCACAGAGAGAAGCCTATCCATTCTTACTTAAGCAAAGGCTAAATGAGCTATATTAAAACTTTCAAATGAATAAATTTTAAAAAATTAAAAAAAGTACTCTCTTACTCTAGAGTAAAGTACTTTAAAAGTCCGCCTCCGTGGTGTAATGGTCAGAGTAACTGACTGGCAACCCGGAGGTCTCGGGTTCGATTCCCGGCTATACCCAGACATTTTTTCTGTAAGTATAGGGTCTGGTAATAAAAATTAAGTGGAGATAAATTTAACCGAATTTATCGTGCGGAGAATTTACCACTGCTCGAAGCCCCTAAAACCTTAGTAAATTGGATATTGAATTGTATCTAAGTTTCTGAGATTGGCTCGTGATCCCGGCTTCTTTCCTTCTGCTCTGTTCTTTTCACGATGGAGGGGCCAGCCCATACTGGCCTTTAGGGGATCCACCTTCTGGTGTATCTCCTCTCACATCAATATCATTAAAAAAAAAAAAAAAAAAAATATATATTTTACTAACAGAACAGTCAGGCTCAGTGATGATTCCCGTTCTCGCCCAACAGTGAGATTTTTTGTTAAAGTTAATCCTATAAGTAGCGAATGTTTGACGGTATTTCTACTTTGGTGATAGATAATAATTAAAAATGTTAAATAAAAATCAAAGAAAGTACCAAAACAATAAAAATTTTGTACAAAATAAATTATTGAAAACATTATTTTCTTGCCCTTTTTTCGGAAAAATCTTTAATTAACTCGTCGAAGGGAATAGAATCCATAATGTCACTTTCTATGGACATAATTGCTAAATGGCTAAGTCTTTCTTGTGCCATAGTCGATCTTAAAAACGTTAGAGAGACGGTTAGTCAAGTGTTTGTCTAGCTGTTTTGCCGCCTGTGTGTTTTGCACACTTTCGCCCTATAGTCAGCGCGGCCCTGGCCACTTATCTTTATTAGACAATAAAAAGTACAAATGAAAGGAAGCTTGTATTCATTTCCTTCTTGTCTCCTTTAATAGCTCTTGTTTGATGCTCTATTTTACCAGTAACATCAACAGAATTTATATTTTCAATATTTATCATTGATAGAGGACATTCTGTCAATATGCTGATTGCACTAATTGACATTCATTTCTGACATGCAACAAAATATTAGCTTTTTTTAAATTTTAAAATATTTATTTTTAAAAATACCATTAAGTTAGTTCTTTCACAAATGCAAAAATTCAAGAAGATCTTCGAAACTTGGAATATAAGCCATTAAAACATAATAAACACACTGTTAAAATTTGAAGACGATTTACCACACCAAACATGAAATTTTTTACATATGGTAGATTGGGAAAGGGTGGGAAAATGATCATTATTTTATTTTCTTTCATTGAAGGACTTTCACCATATTGATGAAAAACTAATATTTGTTAGAATATTATATTTGGAATAACTTAAAAAAAAATTGAAATTATTTACCTCAAAGTTTTGATAAAAAATAAAAAAAAACATATTTGGGCGATTATTTTTAGTGGAGGGGATATGAGTTCAATGGCTTGGAAACGATCCATTCATAAACTGGATATAGTAGTGTGAGAAGTACAGTCACTTTAAAAAAACATAACCAAACACGCAATTCTATCACCGTTCATAAAACTTTTTGTGTGGATTGTCGCGAAAGAACTACCTTAATTAAAGTATTTTCTTATAATCTTGTCGCTTTACTAAAATCTAATTTACATAATAATCACTCTACTTTTTCTATTTTTAGAGTCTTGATTTTCTGAAATCCGTGAGTAATGAAGAGGATAGCTCAGATGAAGAAGAAGAATCAAGTACTGATCATGAAGAGGAATTAGGTGAAGATCGTGATGAGGAGGATGAAGAAGACGACGACGACGATGATGATGATGAGAAAGCTTGGTTGGTTAGTGATGAAGATGAGGAAGAAGAAATAGAAGAGACAGAAGATGGAGAAAGTAATTTACAGGAGTCAGAAGCTGATGAAGCTAAGGGTAGTGGAAGTCAAAGTAAAATTGAACTTGATACAAATAAAGAAAAAGTGAAAAAAAAGATGAATAAAAAAGTAATATCTGCCAATGAATCTAGTTCAAAGTCAGAAACAACTGAAACTAAGGAGAAAATTGATGAATATGCCGAAGGGGATACTTCTGATGAAGAAGATATCCGTAATACAATTGGTAATATCCCTAAACATTGGTATGATGAATATAAACACATTGGATACGATTGGGAAGGAAAACGAATCATCAAACCAGCTGTTGGAGATGAACTTGATCATTTTCTCAAAAAAATGGAAGACCCAGACTTTTGGTATTTATTTAATTTAATTATTAACTGTAACTTTATGCTTACTGATTGTTATCTAATTAGGATGGAAGATGTCAAAATAAAATTCTGCTTTATATTAGTAAAAATTATAAAATTTGATTGCCAAAAATCCACTGATAAAGAAATGCTGCATATGCATTCAGTGGCTTAGCCAGAAAATTTTCATGAGGAGGGGGGATTAATCCACAAAACAAAATATTTAGTGGGAATTTTGTGTTTTTAGCCGGAAAGTTTTGGGGTAGTTCTAATTTCCTCGACCCTCTATATTTTTTGGTGTGCTGAATCCGAATCTGAGGTTTGCTAACAAAATTTCGTGACGAAACATTGTCAAAAAGGTAAAAAATCTCGTTTATTGCTTATAACGCGAAAACTATCAACTCTTCGTAAATAACCTTCCTATTCAAAATGAAAGTTCATAGAGTTTCCTACAAATTTATTCATTTAGGTTTTTTTCTCCGAGCAACCATTCGGGCTCAAGCGCTAAATGTTCTGTTTCCGCAAATCCCAAAAACGCGCACTTTTTTCGATTTTTTTCCCATTTTGACCATGAAAGAGCACATTTTCGAGACCACTCTATTCATTTTTAAACTAGAATAAATTTGATACAATTTTTTTGCGAAAAATCGCAGTTTTTCCTTCATAAAAAGAAAACCACTCATTCAGGAAATTTGATTTCTATCTCATTCTCCAGAAATTTTCCACTTTTTTGATAAAACTCTTAGATTGATAGATATCCAGCATTTTCCATGACACTTTTGAGGGTTCGGATCATATCCTGTCATGGAAAATGCTGGATAACTATCAATCTAAGAGTTTTATCAAAAAATGGTCCAAGTAAACAAAATTTCCTAGAAAATGAGATATAAAAACAAGAAGGAAAAACTGCGATTTTTTGCAAAAAATCGCAGTTTTTCAAAACTTCAACCTCATTACGGCACAAGTTACTATTATCCAATTAAGATGAAACTTTTTTGAATTGTTAGAAAATTTAATCTAGTCTTTGTCGAAAACTTGCTCCTTCATGGTCAAAATGGGAAAAAATCCAAAAAAAGTGCGAGTTTTTGGAATTTAAAAAACCTAAATAATAAAATTTGTAGGAAATTTTATGAACTTTCATTTGAAGTTAATAGTTTTTGAGTTATAACCAAAAAACCGCCAAAAAATGAGATTTTTGACCTTTTTTTCATTTTTGACAATGTTCCGTCACGAAATTTTCTTAGCAAACCTCAGATTCGAAATTCAGCACACCAAAAAACATATAGGATCAAGAAATCAAAAGTACCTCATTATTTTAAGGCGTTTTGATTCATAACAGCTAGTTCTATTAATTGGAAAAAAATTCTTCTTCTCTCATTTCAAATTTATGCAATCCTGCAAAAGGAAGAATTTTTTTGACTTCCTAAAAGCTTTTAACAGGGCCCAAAATTGTCTATTTATGGCTATGGGAATATTAAATTACATTGAAAGTTTTTTGCCGAGAGAAGCAGGATTTTTATATATTGAAGGAGACCATAAAAAGAGTGTCTTCTGGTAGAATTATAAATTTTATTTATAACGATCGTTATAAATAAAATTTGTAATTCCACTGAGATACACACTCTTTTGCGATAGTTAATCAATATGTAGAATTACATCTATAGTATATGTTGAAGGAGACAATAAAAGAGTGTGTCTTCTGCTACGAATTATAAATTTTATTTATTTATAACTTGAGACTTGGTAAAAATTCTGCTACCCTCGGCACAAAAACTTTCAATTTAATATATAGTAATGTGCTCTGAAACCAGTCTTAAAAATGATTTTCTATGATGATAACATGTTCTGTAATAATTAAATTAAATTAGGGAACGAAGAAAAGATTTTTTATTATAGACAAAAAGGTATTCGAAATTCATATGAACATTAGGTTATTAGCTTGGGTTCTGGAATCAAAGTGGCAAGAGATGGGGAACCAAGGCTATTATGAAGGCATCGCAGTGCGCATGCGAAGATCCTGGTTCGAATCCCGGCTGATCCTTTTGTCTATAATAAAAAATCTTGCTCTTCGTTTCCTAATTTAGTATTTATAATTAGTTCGACGCGGCCTCGTTGTGATTGGGCCCCGAAGTAAAGAAAAGTATTTTCGACCTTTGGGTTTGTGATTGATTGGGAGGCGTTTGAATATAGTTTTATAATAATTTTAGTCGTTTTCAAAATATGTTATTATTTGTTTAAATATTTCAATTACATTTTTTTTTCAGGCGAACGGTTAAAGATCCTCAAACTGGACAAGATGTTATCATGTGCAATGCAGATATGGATCTTATCGAACGATTACAAAAACATAAATTACCTGATCCTGAATTTGACGAATATGCTGTAAGTAAATATAAATATATACATTTAATTAAAATGAACTTTATTATAAATAAAATTTGATTTTTGCAATGTTAAAGAATTAAAAGAAAATAGATAGATATTATCCTTATGAGGCATTCTTTTCTAACATTTCTTCTATTCTATTAGACTTTTAAAATTAATCTCATTTAATTTTATTTTATTTTCCAGCCATGGATTGATTGGTTCTCTTCTGAAGTTATGGAAACTCCTTTGAGGAAATTCCCTGAACATAAACGTTCATTTATACCAAGTCTTGTCGAAAAGAAAAAAGTTTCCAGAATTGTTCATGCTATTAAAATGGGCTGGATGAAACCAAAAGAGAAACAAACAGGACCTAAGTAAGTAGTATTACTTTTAAATTATTAAAATATTTTTCCAATTTATAATTCACATTCAGGGTATATTTTATTTGGAATTATTCAATGAGTGCGCCTTTCTGCTGGAAATCAAGAACATTAAATTATAAGTGAATATTGATGAGGCAGTCCAAAAAAGAAGAAGATAATTTACACTATCTTTTTATTCATAAAACCGACGTTTCGGAGGCTATTCCCTCCTTCTTCAGGGTCTGTAATTAATTAAAATGGGATTTGGCCATCATTACAATCAAGATCATTACAAATTATGTTTTTATATAAATACAATTAATATATAATTATATGGAATACAATTTTTTTAATCAATAATATTCTACTCACTATTTGTTGGGACAGCATAATTGCTGATCTAAAACTTGTATAATTAAAATATAACAATGTAAATAGATAATATGTAAATAATTGTAAATAATTCTAATTTATTAAACACTTGACAAACCTTTTTAAGATTTATGAGGGGAAAAAAAAATAATGAAATAAGATAAATAAATGAATGATTTACAAAAAGTTTGTATATATATATGTAAAGTATAATTCAAAGCAAAACACATATTGTTGTACTATATAAATAAATAATTATGCGCACAACTGCTTTGCACAGGGTTTATCTGAGAGGGATTGTGGCTAATGATATGCACTTATATTAAAAAAAAAATATTTCCAAATCATTATTACATTATAATTCTGCTGAGAATGAAATACAAGATATTATTGTTACTGCCACTGAAAGAGGAGACAGAGGGGAATGCCGCATTGGATTTCCTTCACTGACTTTTCAAAGTGAGTAGAATATTATTGATTAAAAGATTGTGTTGGATATAATTATATATTAATTGTATTTATATAAAAAAATAATTTGTAATGATGGCCAAATCCCATTTTGATTAATTACAGACCCTGAAGAAGGAGGGAATAGCCTCCGAAACGTCGGTTTTATGAATAAAAAGATAGTGTAAATTATCTTCTTCTTTTTTTGGACTGCCTCATCAATATCCACTTAATTCACTTATCAGTCCGTCTCCAAAAATTACTCCAATCTTATTAAATTATAATATACATATATTTATAATTATATTTGATAGTCTAGTGTCGAAGGCTTGGAATATTCATACTCAGTCTGTAAATAGAATTTCACATGAGTATAGTTATTAACATGGACGTCAACCCCCTCTCCACCAAAAATAATACAATTAAGCTGAGGGTTTTTATTTTTTTATAAATCTCTCATTTTAGCTTAAGTATAAGTCCATACTTCTCGAGACTCATCCTCTACTCATTATACAATCCTAGTTACGTTTATTGTTACTAATTGGTTTCTCCAAACGTAGCTAGCAGGCCCGATTCTATAAATGGGCACATGCCCAGGGGCGCAAGGGTTTTGGGGCGGGTTTTACGGTTGCCAGTGTGATATTTAGAGATTTAGGGCGCCAAAATTCTGAAACTTCTAACATGGAGTGATTCTATACCGCTGGGTTCATTTTTAATTTCGTTTTGATCCAGTTTTTAAAATTGACTGGGGGCTAATCTCACAATTCTCAAAGATATCGTCTTTGGTATGAATATATATGTTTTTCATAGCGCAGAGTTCATTTCTCATGTCATTTTGACCCAATTTTAAAAATTAATACCTGGGAGGTGGGCACTAATCTCAAAATTCAACAAAAATATCTTCTTTGGTATGAAAATATATGTTTGTTTGTCTCATGAATCTATTTCTGGCATTTTTTCATTCATTAATTCAAAAAGAACGCTATTGGAGAGGAAAATCTCTGGTTTGAACTCCGGTTGATCCTTTTGTCTATAGTAAAAATTTTAATTATTTTCCAATTTTAATTTAAAATATTTACATTAGATGTATATATGCGTACTTAGTTATATCAAGCAAAATACGTACTTATTTAATTCCCATATCTTATAAATAAATCAAATCTGGATAAAAAAAATCTTTTTAATAATTATATCCAAACGCCTCCCACTCGATCGCGGCGCACATAGGAAGATCCTGGGTTCGAATCCCGGCTGATCCTTTTGTTTATAATATAGAAATCTTTTCTTCATTCCTTAATTTAACTTTTTAATAATATTTTATTTATTTTCTCTTCCCCTCAAGATTTCATATGCTCTGGTCATCGGATGATCAGGCTGAACCAATGCGCCGTATTCACAACCATATTCCAGCTCCAAAAAGAACACTTCCAGGACATGCCGAATCATATAATCCACCAGCTGAATATCTTCTGGATGAACGTGAGATGAAAGAATGGGATAAATTAAAGGATAGAGCTTGGGAACGAAAGTTACATTTTCTACCACAAAAATTTGACTGCCTCCGTAAAGTACCTGGTTATGATCGATTTATTACTGAACAATTTAATCGTTGCCAGGATCGTTATTTATGTCCCAGAGCATTTGCAAACAAAGTTAGTATTCATCTGATTTGAATTTTTTTAAAAATTAATTTAAATAAAAAATTTAATCTAATGTAAAATGTTTTTTTTCTTAGGGTTACAATTAAGCCTGAAGATCTTCTTCCAAAACTACCCAGCCCGAAAGATCTTCAACCTTTCCCAACTGTTCAATCAATTGTATATAAAGGCCATACAGATATGGTACGAACATTATCGGTGCATTCAAGTGGACAATTTTTTGCTTCAGGCTCGGATGATATGACCGTTAGAAGTAAGACCAACATATTTATTTATTGAAAAAAGCTTTCCTTTAATTTAAATTTTAAAACAAGATATTACCATTAAAATTACTACTTATATATAAGTAAAGTTTTATTGATAGTTATTTGTGACTAAAACTTCATTTAAAATTCATACAAAATATTTTTTTCCCAAAGATTAACTCAAGGCTTTTGAAACTATACCCTCAAAGATTTAAAATGTTATTTATATTAAGCAAAATATATTTAATACTAGTTGCAAGATCCGCCTTCGGCGTCCCATTAGCGTGAGGGGCACGCCCCTGGACCCCCCAACATACCAACCACCTTTCCCACTCCCACCCACCATCCCCCCGAAATCCCCCCCCCCCCCCACACACACACACACCCCGGCACCATGCGGCGTGATTTGGAGCAATGTACAGACAAAACCTATATATAGATAATAAAGGAATTTTCAAAATAATTAGTAGAGATTGTGGTGTTGGTGCAAGGTGAAACATCTTTAATAAAGATAAGAGTAAATAAATATTATATTTAATATTGATTTACTATCAGTTACTTTCTGTACTTCCTGAAGATGGGTTGATAGCCCGAAATATATATATTGAAAAAGAAAAAAATTTATTTCTTTTAATTTTTTAATTTTAATGTGAAATAAGTGACCTAGTATCCTTAACTCATAGTAAATCAATATTAAATATAATATTTATTTACTCTTATCTTTATTTTAAGGAATTTTCATTCATTAATCAAGCCTTTTTTAGGGTTCCGTTTAAAAAGTCAACGAGATCCTTGTGTCTGTCTATCAGTAACTAGATAAATTACATACTTGAAATTTTAAGTTATTATATTTTTAAAATTTGTAAACGTTATCTTCCTATATGATTACTTATTTTAACTTATAAAATTGCTATTTTTTTTACAAATTTTTAAATTATTATTATCATTTCCGTCCATAATTTGTATTAATTTGAAAGTTTATAATAGGAAAGTTATTATAAGTTTTTTCATTTTACCACAAATCAAAAATTAAATAAAAATTTTAATTGAATTTTGGAGTGAGTCGAATTTTATTTGGGATCAAAAATAAAGAATAATTTAAAAAAAAAATATGTATTTAGGTAAATTCGTTTTTTTATCGTAGTAAGCAAGCTCATTTTCGTATTGTTAATTTGTTCTTTGAGTTGTAAAATTTGAGACGATATGTATTTTGCTATTGTTCTTATTTTATCGCTTGAAAACAAGGGTTTCGGTTCTTAGTCACAGGTAAATAGTTTATAAGTATCACGTAATTTAATTTTTAATTTGGAACACTTCCACTCTATATAAAATATCATTTGAATTTAATTATAACTTCTTAATCAACGATTTGAACCTATTTTTCAAGTTTATTTTTAAAATTTGTAAACGTTATCTTCCTATATGATTACTTATTTTAACTTATAGAATTGCTCTTTTTAAGATATTTTTAAATTATTTTGAATGTTTATAATAGGAAAATAAGGACAAATTTTATGTGTGACTTTTTTATTTTCAGCCAACTTTTCGTCGACTTTGCCGACTTCTTCAGGGCTTCAAATAGTCATGCCACACATTCGTCTAAATTTTCTTGTTATCTTCATTACCATTTGAAGACCATCAGAAGACAAATTTCAAAAAATATTTGTCACATTCACAAAAACAATTTTTCTTTCTTTTCTTTTATATTAACAATTACATTAGATATAAGACAGAAATAACATGTATAGAATGAGGCAACACTATTTTTAAAACCAGAATAGAATATTTTTTCTTTTGATCCTTACATAAAGAAATTTAAAATTTAAAAACGTGTGAATGTGCCAAATATTTTTTGAAATTTGTGTTCTGATGGGTTTCAATGGTAACGAAGATAACAAGAAAATTTAGACGAATGTGTGGCATGACTGTTTGAAGCCCTGAAGAAGTCGGCAAGGTCGACGAAACGTTGGGTGATAAATAAAAAAGTCACACATAAAAACTTGTCCTTATTTTCCTATTATAAACTTTCAAATTAATACAAATTATTGACCGAAATGATAATAATTTTTAAATTATGTTCTAGCTTAATATTAAATTCCAAAAAAAATATTTTGAAATATCTCAAAAAAATAACCTAATAATAAATAAAAAATTATGTAAGTTATCGGGGAGGAGGGTAATGTTATAGTAAACGCTTTTTAGTTAATTCAGTGACGATTCCCCCTTTAATTTAGGATTTCTTTAGGCCTCCATCAATTATATTTTTTTATTAAACATTGTTCTTCTTGATAAACTAGATAATTAATATAATTAAGGTAGTTGTTTCGCGACAATTCTAGCAAAAAGTTAATGCTAGATTATATAGAACAGACAATAAAGATTCATAATTCATAAGCCCAAAACTTTTTGCTGTTTATGTACCACTTCTAGCCAAACCCGTGCTCGTTTGACAAATCTGGCAACACTGTCCGAGCTTGTATAAATTTTATCATAGAAATTTCAGATAAAGACATTATAAAGCGAGATTTATAAAACAAAAAGTTCTTAATAAGCGATAGAAAGCTGTTGCGACAAAGGCTGAAGCGAAAAAACGTCAATAAAGTACTAAAGTAAAGTTAACACACTTTTTAGGTTAAATACACGCGTTGTTGCCAACTTGTTTTTAGTGCAAATTTTTAATTATACATTTTTCATTATTATCTTAGAAACTGTGTTGTAACTATGAATTAAAATTTTTTTAAAAATGTATTAGTTATTGTTTAATGTTGGTTTAGTTTTTTATAACAATGGTAAGAAGAGTTTCTTAATTATAATTAAATATGAATGTAAACTTTCTGATTTCCCGTATAGTGCAATGTATAAGAGTCTGAAAACTCTATCTTTGGAATTTAATATCTCCGGAACTATATTGTTCATAAATTTCGTTTTGCCACCAATCAATGCAGAAGTATTTAAATAATAATCTGTCTAAATTTCAAAAAATCCTAAGAAAACCCATATGGTGAAACAACTACCTTAAGGACGATAATTTGCATTAGTAAATAAAAAATATTTAAGATTTAATTATAATGCGCAAGATTGATTTTTTTTTTTAATATCTAATTTCTTTGTTTCAGTTTGGGAAGTGAACACTGGTCGATGTGTCCGCACAATCCCTGTCGGTGGTGTCGTCCGTTGTGTGAGTTGGTGTCCCAATAAAGAACTCTGCTTGATTGCCGTTGCAGCTGACCGGAAATTGTTATTAATCAATCCCAGAGTGATTGATCAAAAAGTGTACGAACGAACAGATGAGATTTTCAAAGAACCCCCAGCAGAAGGAGAAGAAATTGGTGAGCAAAAGAAATTAACGAATTCCAATTTAAAAAATAGAAATATTTTATAGAATGGAAATTTAATTTTTATTTTATTCAATTTTTTAGTTAGTGAGAGAGTTCGGACAGCTGTTCAGTGGGATCAACCTACAAGCGAAGAATGGGACAATGGAATTCTAATTGTTTTAAACCATTTTAAAGAAATAAAACAGGTAAAATATACTTGAAATATGTGGGTGTTGATTTGATGAGATGAAATAAAAAAATATTGCAGCCAGATATATTAACAAAAAAAATAATTTTAATATTTGTCGATTTTAATCTTATCTTTATATCAGAACAAATATATGTTTTATTTGAAAATATTTTGTTTTGCCCAGAGTTGAAGAGTGATTTTGTGTTCCTGAACTGTATTGGTTACTTTTCACGTCTAAGCAAGACCTATTATTAGACATGTAATAAAAATTATACATTTCAGCTCAGATTTAGTAAATGACATACCTATACGTTTTTGAATTCAGTGAAACCTCTCAAATCCGAACTAATTGGGGCTGTAGCCTATTCGGATTTCATTTTGTTCGGATTAGCCGAAAGCAGCTTCGACAATTGAAGATAACTGATATCAAGTGAAAGATTAAGTGATATTTTGTGTGTTTCTATTATTATTTCATTGTTTTTGCAAAGTGATTAACTAAACATTTCAATAACCAACTTTTACCGTTTTTAAATCCTGGATGACATAAGTATGTAGAAACATTTACACTTTGTTAGGTATGCTAACTGTACTTACTTCTTTGTTAATTTTTCAACTATTTATGTAAAATAAGGTTATAATGTAGAATATATACATAATTGTTTAATGACTAAATAAATAAGTATCTTTTTTGAGTTCGGATTTGAGGGGTTTCACTGTAATTTTTTATTTTAGTAAATAACTGAACTCTGTCTCGTTTTACATGATTTCTATTTGCACGATTTTTCGCGGAATATATCTACCGTGTAAATTGAGGAAATGTTTTATTTGACCTTGCAAGTGGGAGAAATTAAAACGTGTGAAATTATTTTTCTGCAAAATAAATGATAAATAATTAAAACAATTTGATTTGCAGGTGTCGTGGCATGTACGAGGTGACTATCTAGCAGCTGTGATGCCTGAAGGACAAAATCGTTCTGTACTTATCCATCAATTGACTCGGCGACGATCTCAAGTACCGTTTGCAAAACCGAAAGGTCTCGTTCAAGCTGTTCTCTTCCATCCCAAAAAACCTGTTCTCTTCGTAGCCACACAAAGAAATGTACGAATATATGACCTCAAAAAGCAAGAACTTATTAAAAAATTATTAAGTAATGCTCGGTGGATATCTTCGATGTCAATTCATCCAGGTATTAATTATTCCTTTTACATATTATTATTTACTACTCAAATGTTTGCGCATCATTTAATTTTAAAAAAATTCAAAGAAGAGTCATGCAGCTCTATTTGATACTTTATTTAAAATTCCTTCTAACGTTTTAACTTTAGATTAAGGAGGTCTTTTCACTCCAGTTGAGTCAAAAGAAGTGTAGTATCAATATTTAATAAAATATGTTAAAATACAAATGCAAAATAATAGAATTAAAAAATAAATAGTATGAAAGCAGTAAATGTTTGAAATAAAAACAATTATAAAAAAAAATTAAATACAAAAGTTAGTTTGATTTATTCGATACAGCTGATAATAACTCTTGTATGATTTGGCAATGAGTTGTATTAATACTGTTTATGTTTACATCCATTTATGTGATTTTTTAAACTAAATATCTAAGTAAATTCGTGGGTCAATCATATATGTATTTTATTGCAAAAAAAGAAACCCGCATGTTTCAAAAAGCTAATATTTAGTTTTTTTTAACTTTATCAATTCAACTAATAGTAGTTTAATTCAAGAGAAAGTGTCAAGATCTTAATTTTTCATAAGACTAAGAAAATGTTTACATTTTAAAAAATTTGCTCTATAATGTGTGATTGAAACTTCACCTAAGCATAGATAGAGACTTAAACTATTATAAAAAATTAAGTTATAGTAATAATCTAATATTTTTTATTTAACATTGACGGCGAAAGGACCTCCTTAAGGTCATCTTCAGACCTACAATATCAAAGTAACAATGGATATTTTTAATCATTTAAACCATTAGAACATAGTTATTAAATAAGTGTCTATGCTGTTTTCGAAGATTTTTTCCAATTCTAAGAGTCAGGATTGAAAGTTCCTAAAATTCCAGAATTTCACTGAGATATTATAGATCAATTTATTTTTAATGAAAAAAAGTGAATTGAATATTTATTAAGGTTGCTCCGACATTAAGGCAATGTTGAATTTAAAATCTGAATTTTTAATATGTTATTAATCGATAACAAATACGTAGAAAATAATTTTTTGAAAAAGATCTGACCAAGGGGTTTCGTGTAATTAATTATTAAAAATCTGACTTTTAACACGTAGTGAATAGGGAATGTTGTCTGAAAGCATATATTTTGATTAATCTAGCCAAATCGTATGATGAGAAAAAAACAAAAAAACTTATATTTATATCGATAAATTATCGTAGGTAACGTTAAAAAAAAAAAAAACTTTCTGACCCAGGGTTTTGTAAATATTCAAATCTAAATGATCGAAAATATCAGTCCGCTTCACTTAAAAAAATAATGATCGAAAATATCAGTCCGCTTCACTTAAAAAATTCAGTCGAATAGAGAACCTCCTTCTTTTTGAAGTCGGTTAAAAATAAATAAATCACGTGACTCGAGTCAAAAGACATTTATTTATTAATTAAATTATTTCATATTTCTGATTAAAAATGATGTTAGCTAATATCTAAATTAAAATAATTAATTTATGTGTTAAAATTTTTAATTTTTTAAAAAAAATTTAGATTTTATTTTGACTTGTGGGGTACCTACTCCCGAGCAACCTTAAGTCGTGTTGATTTTTAAAACAAGTTTTTAAAAAAACACTCATCAACTGAATTATCAGATACACAAAGGTTTTTTGTAAACATTCTGCAAAGAATTAAAAAAAAAAACACGTTCTGATTCTTCCGATGACGGTTTTTTAGTCATTAACAAATTTTATCTACGTTCCAGAGTAGGTGTCTTCGATATTGCTGCATTTTTTCGGGTTTTACTTCTTCCTTAGATTTATGAGATGCAATTATTGCATCTGCTAAAGAAAGGCTTAATGAAGTTTCCCTTGTAGATGACGAAGTTTATCATCCACTTCTACTAAATCCCTAGGTTCCGATTCCCATTCTAAATCTGTTAACCAAATATTTTGCATATCTAACTTTCGAGAAAATAATTGAATTAGAAAATAAAAAACTGGTCATATTTAAAAGATGAGCACCCCTGTTTCAAATTCTTGGGTTTTAAACTGTGAATCTGGGAGTCTGGATTATAAAAAGCAGCTAATTTCTTCTGATTTTGTTTTCGTTGAAGGACTCTCCTCTACTCTACTTTTCACTTACCAGAAATTTATGAATACTAATGAAAATGGATTCCACCCCACTCTGTTAGATTAATTGTGTTCTAATGTATTCTTTTATAAAAAGACTTAAAATATCCATTGTTGCTTTAATATTGTAGCTTTAGGACTTAATTTAAGGTCAAAACTATTTCAGGGATTTTGAATAAATAAATAATTAGAGCTGACCCTTTTCATTTTTCAAAATTCCATAAAATAAACAACTATAAAAAAAGTTTAAACATATTTATCCACTTGTTGTTTAAGGTAGTTCTTTCGCGACAATTCACACAAAAAGTTTTATCCTTGTAACCACTCTATACGAACGGTGCTAAAATTTTAGGTTATGTTTTTTAACTTTACTGTACTTCTCACTCTACTATATCCTCTTTATGAATGGATCGTTTCCAAGTCATTGATCTTATATCCCCTCCACTAAAAATAATCGCCCAAATATGTTTGTTTTTTTATTTTTTATCAAAACTACGTGGTAAATAATTTCAATTTTTTTTTAAGTTACTCCGAATATATTATTCTAACAATTATTAGTTTTTCATCAAGATGGCGAAAGTTCTTCAATGAAAAAAATAAAATAATGATCATTTTTTCACCATTTCCCAATCTACCATATGTAAAAAATTTCATTTTTAATTGGAATTATTTCATGTTTGGTGTGGTAAATCGTCTTCAAATTTTAACAGTGTTTATTATGCTTTTAATGACTTATATTCCAAGTTTCGAAGACTTCTTGAATTTTTGCATTTATGAAAGAACTACCTTAAATATATAAAAAAAATTAATCAAATTTTTTTAATTAGTCTATTCATTTATAATTATTTTTTATTTCTAATTGTAATATTTTCTTTTCCTTTGTTTTAATTTAAAACTATTTGATTTCAGGTGGTGATAATTTATTATTGTCAACTTATGATCGAAAGCTTCTTTGGTTTGATCTTGATTTATCAACAGCCCCTTATAAAACCCTTCAATTCCATTCAAATGCAGTTCGGAGCGTTGACTATCATCCTCAATATCCTCTCTTCGCTTCCTGTTCTGATGATGGAGCAGTGAATATTTTCCACGGCATGGTTTACAAGTGAGTTTTTACTTTTTTTATATATATATTACAATTTTCTTTAAGAATATAGTTTAATATTTAAATTCAAAATTCGAAACACTCATTATTTATTTAAACTATGTTTAGTATGACTATATGCTTAAATTTAGAATCACTAGACTCCAAAATTTTACACGTGAAGATTAACTTTGAGTGGAACCTCAACTAACGAATGTAATCCGTTCCGCGACTTTCTTAATTAACTGAAGCAATTTAACCCATAAATATTAAGGTAGTTGTTTCGCGACAATACTAGCAAAAAGTTAATGCTAGAGTATATGTCACAGACACCAGACCAGAGGATAGCTGACCGTCTCGCATCTTGCCCCAATGGAAAACGGGCCTTTTTCTCGTTACACAAGTAATAAATAGAAATCTTAGCGTCCCCCTCACTTCCGCCCCTCTTTCACCAAATGGTTCAGTAGCCACGACCCCCGCTGAAAAAGCCGAATCACTAGCATCCTATTTCGCAACTAACTCCACTTTAGATGACAAAGGGCTTAACCCGCCCACTTATACCCCCCAAACCAACCTCATGGGCAAAATAATTTTCAGGCCCCAAATAATCATAAAAGCCATTAATAAATTAAATTCCAAATCCGCCGCAGGCCCCGATAACATCCCACCAATTCTCATTAAAAAATGCGCCCCTGAACTTGCCCCTATCTTATCCAAGCTATTCCAACTCTCTTACGAGTCGGGCATATTCCCCAAAAGCTGGAAAATAGCCAGAGTAACACCTATTCCTAAAAAAGGAGACACATCACAAATCTCTAATTACAGGCCTATCTCGATCACCTCTGTTCTTTCCAAATTAATGGAATTAGTCATAAACCAACACGTCCTTCATCACTTAGAAAACAATAAATTAATTCACGATAGGCAATATGGATTCAGACAAAATCGTTCCACAGGCGACATCTTAACCTATGTCACCCACACCTTGAACAATACTCTAGAGGCCGGAAAAGAAACCCTCGCTGTAGCCCTTGATATCTCCAAAGCTTTTGACCAGGTTTGGCACAAAAATCTTCTTGCCAAACTACCAGCCTTTGGATTCACACCAACACTTCGCAAATGGATTGAAAGCTTTCTGACAAACCGAAGTATAAAAGTTGTGGTGGATGGAACATCTTCTGAATCGTTCTCCACAAACTCTGGTGTTCCCCAAGGCTCTGTAATCTCCTCCACACTCTTCCTTATTTATATAAACGACCTTATTGATCAAACGGCAAACCCCACTCATTGTTACGCCGACGATAGCACTCTACACGGCAAACCCTCTCTCCCGAATAATCGAATCAATATTGCCTCCTCAATTACTCTCGACCTAGACAAACTGAATAAATGGGGCTCTCAAAATTTAGTTAACTTCAATTCAAACAAGACTCAATGTTGTCTAATTTCTAGGCGCGAAAATAGAGATTTCCCTGATATTCACTTCGATTCGAATACCCTGAAAATGTGTGACAGCCTATCCATGTTGGGCGTCTCTGTCGCATCTGACCTGTCTTGGAATGAACACATCTCCTCTGTGGCGAAATCTGCAGCAAGGAAGATTGGCTTCTTATTCAGGTCCAAGCAATTTTACAAACCCCCACAACTTCTCACCATCTACAAGGCCCAAATCCGCCCCTGTCTCGAATACGGCTCTCATCTGTGGAGAGGAGCCTCAAAATATTCTCTTGCTACCCTTGATGCAATTCAGAAACGAGCCGTCAGGCTAATTGACGATTCTACCCTCACTGACTCCCTCGACTCGCTGGCTCATCGAAGAGATGTCTCCGCCCTTTCCCTTTTCTATAGATACTATCACGGCAGGTGCTCTGATGAGATAAAATCAATAATTCCCCCCAAAGCATGCTTTGCACGCAGCACACGTTTTGCCGACTCCCAACACTCTTTCGCGAGTCAAATTGAAAAGTGCCGGACCACTTCATTCGCGAATTCATATATCCCCATGACTTCAAGGAACTGGAACTCTCTCCCAGCCTCTATCTTTCCCAGCACCTATGATCTTCAAACCTTCAAAACCAGGGTGCATAGACACCTACGTCTACACCCATCTCATAATACAACTTTCCCTTCTCTTCGGTAATGCAAGGGTCTTTCAGAGATCCATAGGGGCACATCTTTACTGGTGCACCCCTTCTTGCATTCTGATTGCATTAAAGAGCAAAAAAAAAAAAGACAATAAGGATTCATAATTCATAAGCTCAAAACTTTTGCTGTTTATAGTACCACTACTAGCCAATCCCGTGCTCGTTTAATAAATCTACAATATTGTCCGAGCTTGTATATACTTTATCATAGAAATGTTTAGATAAAGTACATTATAAAGGTTCGTTAAGCAATTTAGTCGTTATCTGGGGCGTTCGTTAACCGAGATTCCAGTATACTTATATCATATGGGTTCAATTCGAAGTGCAGCCAATAGTCTAAAGATTGCTTTTTTTCGGGAAAGGAAATCAAATTGGGACCCTTTTAATTGAATAGTATATTAATATTTGGAAAAAAAACTCGTTAAATATTTTTTTCATTTTTATTTATTATACTATTAATAAAAAAAGAAATAATAACTATAATAGTATTATTATTATTAATATTTTAAATATATTACACTTTAAAGGAAAATAACATGTTTAAAAACATATACATAAAAAAATTCTGTTTATTTTTTTTGGAAATATATTCTCTGTTTGTAAGAAAATTAACATTTGGCATTTAGGCTCTCATGTGTTGGGCAAATAATATAGTTTTTGCGTTTATTTTTTTATAAAACAATTCTTTTACATAAAGTTTATCTTAATTATAGGTATATATTATAAAAAATATTGATTGTATGATGTTATGTTTCATGTTTCAGTGATCTCCTTACAAATCCTTTAATTGTTCCGCTGAAACGTCTCACTGGTCATACGGCATATAACGATTTTGGAATTTTTGATGTCACGTTCCATCCCACTCAGCCCAAAGTTTTTAGCGCCGGCGCCGATTTCACCATTCGGCTTTATGATTGAATGACAGGATTCATTCTTGAGATGAAATCATCTCTGAAAACAGATTTAAAAAGCAACGTATTAAACAGACCTCAAATTAGAAGGGCTGAAGAATATAAAAACAATAACTAGCAATTATTTTATTGTTATATTTTTTTTATATAAATATTTGTATTTATTATCCCCTTACTATGTTCAAAACATGGTATTTTACTGTTTTACTGCCAGGAATAAACCCTTGAAATAGTTTTTAAATTAGTCTTTTTAAACGAAATTTTTCTGAAATTCCCATCCAATCCAATCAATGATTCAAATTTTTACATACCTTTATGTATATATTAATATTTATATCAAATTTTATGATACATTTAAGATGATTATACTATTTATCAGAGTTGGGGGAAATTACAAGGAGTTCGGTAATTGAATTACAAATTATTTTTGCATCGTGTAATTCAATTAACAATTTAAATCACATTAAATCGTGTAATTGGATTCCCAATTACAAATCAGTATTAATATACAAAATAAGAAAAACAAAAGCGTATTGGTAAATAAACCTTTATTCAATTTACATGTACAAAATTTCGTGAAACGTCACAAACTCCAAAACAATTTTGTAAAAAAAAATGTAAATTCATTTGTAAACAAAAAAATATAAATTAAGCAATTGAAATATGAATTTCAAAATACTTTCGACTTATGTAATTGAAATGCAAATTACAAATGTAATTCAATTACTTGTAATTCAAATACTCCCCAACTCTGACTTGCAATAATGTTTTAATTTTATTCAAGTTAAAATAAAATATTTTTAAATAAATTTTTTTTTAAATTTATTAATGTCTAAAATAATTTCCCCTTTTTTTTTAGTCTGCAAATAATTTCACTGTAAATATAAGATGCATGAATTAAAGAAAGATAATAATAATATAAAGATGAAAAAAATATAAAACCTGAAAACTTAACTAATTTAGAAAAGCAGAATATTTCCAATTTGAACCACAAAATGAAGGGATTTTTGAATGAACTGGTGGATGTTGTTGCCAAGATGATGTAGAAGATAAAGGACATTCAATGACGAACAGACTGCTTGGATGCGAACCAACTTCTCAGCTTGTTTTGTGTGTTTAAAGACCAACCTCGTGCGGTCATCCAAAAAATCTTTATTATGTGGTTCAAGAAAATCTCTCCTTTTTTTGAAGAACTCAACACACACTTCTCTAAATAAATAATAATCATTTATAAAATTATTTCCGATAATATATATTAATAATTTACATAATAAGCTATAAAAAAAAGCAGGAAATAAAAGGTAAATAGTATAAAATTAAATTTTATTAAATTACTGAACGAAGAAAAGATTTTTATATTATAGACAAAAGGATCAGCCGGGATTCGAACCCGAGACCCTCGCATGTGCGCTGAGATGCCTTTATAAGAGCCCCAGCTCTCATCCTCTCGGCCACCGATCCCTGAACCAAAGCTGATACTTAATGTCTATATGAATTTGGAATTTCATTTTTATTTAATCTTTAATCTCTTCCTCGTTCATTTTTTGCACCTCTGTAGTTGGCTTGACTAATTAAACTATATCCAAATCTAAAATGAACTAGGAAGAGATTAAAAGATTAAATAAAAATGAAATTCCAAATTCATATAGACATTAAGTATCAGTTTGGGTTCAGGGATCGGTGGCCGAGAGGATAAGAGCTAAGGCTCTTATAAAGGCATCGCAGCGCACATGCGAAGATCCCGGGTTCGAATCCCGGCTGATCCTTTTGTCTATAATAGAAACATCTTTTCTTCGTTCCCTAATTTAATTTATAATTGTCTTTCGACGCGGCCTCATTGTGGGTTCGCCCTAGAGTGAAGAAGAAAATTATTTTCGATCTTTGGGTTCGCGATCGAGTGGGAGGCGTTTGGATATAATTAAATTTTATAATAATGTTTAGGATTGTTTTATGATAAAATCGGAGTGTGGGAGGGATTTATGTCTAAATGATTCAATGTCCGGCCAAGTATATTTATATTTTACCCATTTGATGACAGTTTCGATCGTTTAATCCTATTATCATTAAAACAAATATAAGTTCCTGTTGTTAGGTACATTAAACATTGATAAAAAATGTTACTTTTCCGTTTGCATAATAAAATCGACAATAAAAATAAAAAATAAGTACAAGTTATAAAAAAAATGAAATTTTTTACAGTCAAATAATCTCGAATTAATTTATTCAAGGTGAAAAGTAACAAATTAATTTATTTTTGTTCATAAAAAATATTTGTAAAAAACAGTTTATTGTCCTGTCGATAAAATTAAACCAGTGGTTCCCAACCTGGGAGCGATCGCCCCCAAGTGGGCGATTTGGGTTATCAGAGGGCGATAAATAAGTGTGTGGGGGGGGGGGGTGATGAGTATTCAAAGGGGAAATTAAAATACACTCACGTGCAAAGAAATGGAATCTCTTCCTTGCGAGTTGTTAAAGGTAATTTTCATTCTCAAATATACTAGTAAATAATGTTATATTAATATTTTTTAGAAATAATATTTAAATTTCTAATAAATTACAAAGAGACATACAGTTGTGAATGCGGCATTTAGAGTATTTTTTTTCTTGATAATAATATAATTGTTTTTAATGGTAAAATTTTGGAGTAGCAGGCGGCATGTCCTTTGATGCTGGAACATGGCTTATTTGACAATAGAATGGTGAGACTTTACAATTCCCACTTTTTGAACCTCAATAAATTTAATTTATGTTAGTCATATTCTGAGTTAAGAGATTTAGGGCCGGTTGTATGTCAAAAGTAAATGCTTTTTACAAGCTGACAAAGGGTAGATGGTAAATGGAGGGACTTGGATGGCCAATCTGATGACAGGCACTTTCAGTTCCTGTCATCTGATTGTCCATCCAAGTCGCTCCATTTACCATCTACCCTTTGTTAGTTGTAAAAAGCATTTACTTTGTGACATACAACCGGCCCTAAGTCCGTCGGAAGGCTTTTTAACTGAAGGAAACACCAGATGTCAATAATAAATTCATTGATTGAGGTTTTTCTAAATTTCGACTTTGCGCTTTATTATTTTCACTTTACTTCAAATTAAAATTAGGCATACAATGAAAATGAAAAGGGGGCGATAGGTGTTAGTCAACCTCCAGAAAGGGGCGATGGGCCCCAAAAGGTTGGGAACCACTGAATTAAACCATCAAAACTGTTAACAAACGAATAATATATCAATATAATGGCTGCTCAATGATTGATTTGAATGTTTTACTTTTAAATCATCCTTAAGGCAAGGTTTAAAAATAAATAAATTACTTTGCATGCCTTGTATTAAAAGAGTTTCGGCTGAAATCAGCTCACTTATCTATTTTTCCCTTTAAATACACAATCGAATTCTTAAGCCTTTATAAACTTCTCTCCAACCTCTACTATATACCACCTAGCTAGAAATTGAAACGCTAGCGTATTTGGGGAAAATATTTAATCAATAATAGCAAATGGTTTCAGTCGAAATTCTACAACAAATAAACAATGCAATCACCGAAGCCTCAATTCAACTACTTTCTTATGATAACTCTCAATTCTGAACCCTTGGAGAGGTTAGTTAGCAGTTAATCTCTCGGACATTCATTTATAACTATTACTTTGCATTTAGAGGCTTTGGCGATATGTTTGGGGCTGTTAAATTTTTTTTGGCAAGGGGAATAAACTTTTCAAAAAGTAATTTATTTAAAAATAACCTAAAAGTTGAACTTCTGGATGGATAGTAAAGATAAGGAAATCGTTTCATGCTGTTGGCACTCTAAGTTTTATTAGATCCTGTTACAGTGACCACGTGACCATACATAATATGCATTGGGCAAAATTCCTAGAAACCCGCGGAAATGTAGTGGTAGGGAACCCATAACTTTATACGATGACTTCTGTATAAAATGACTTTTTACTTTACCTTACGGGGTATGGTGATGTATTGTAATCGTGGATTTTTTGCTTCGTATTTTCGAAATATCTCAAAAACAGGTGAAACTATTTTTATAAAAAAAAAATTGAGTGAATTTACAGCGTTTCGGTCTACAATAAGGCCTTGTATAGTCAACATCGAAAAATTTATATTTTAAGAGATATTAATTATTTTGTCAAAATATCAGTTAGTGAGTGCGTGTCTTATCAAATTTTGTGACCGCTCTAGTTCAAAAACTAATCAAGCTATCAAAACGATATTTTATATTGATTCAGAGGTGATTAGATTTTGGTTGAAATCGGACCAAAAATTAGGGGGGTTAATAATTGAAGCCTTTGTTTCAGATTTGGACCAAATTTTGTACAATTGCTCTTTAGGACCGAATATTTTTTTTTTTACAAAGGTATATTAATACGAGAAGTTGCACCAAAAATCTGTAGTCTGGATTGGACTCTTGCATCGGGTAAAGAAGTGTTTGGGTTTGAGTTAAAGATACCTGCGAATGCTAGTCTTTAAAGACTGAAGGTTTTATGCCTGATATCTCGCCTCTGAATTGCATCAAAGGTGGCAAGAGATGCGAGACATGGGCGAATTTGAGCCTTTTTTATAATGGCCTCCGGAAACTATAGCCCATTTTGGCCATTTGTGTTCGTCTGTGTGTGTGTGTGTGTGGAATTGTGTGTAAATTAGTGTAGGGATCAGATTATATCCGGTCAAATATTTGCAGCTTGTAAATAATGATTAAATATAACATTTACTTTTGAAATTACTACTAGTTTTTGAGGAATAGTGCACACAAGATGTTGACTAAAGTCTCACTCACGGACCCACAAACAGACATTTTCAAATAATAACCAATATCTCTGAAAATTAAATATTTTCGTAATGTTCTCAAAATGATAATTATTGTAGGTCTTAATGCGATCTATTAACTGATTTTTTTTTTAAAGAATTTCTAAAAATCTAAGCAAAACAACCATTTTTTCTCAGATACTTCGTATGGTAAAGTAAAGACAATCTATTCGTTTAAATGAAACTCCAAACGTTTCGGGATTAATGTCCTCTTTATCACTTAAATTTTATATTAAGTCGAATTTTAAATAACAAAATATAAGAAAAACAATTTGCTTTTTTTTTCTGTGGATAATTTTCGGCTGAAACCACTTCTAGATAAGCACTTTTTAATAACATTATTCTGATTATAATATACAAAAAAAGCACGTATCAACACCTAACTCGTTTTCATGTGTTTGATAAGCCAGTAAATTAGATAGCATTCTAATGTCTTCCCAAGCATTGAAAACGACTACAGATTAGGTATTGAAAAGTTGTACATTCTAATGAGAAATTACTTTATTTTTTGACCCCCCCATTTTGGGTAGTTAGTTTGTGCATTTTTAGACCTCCGGAGTCCCCAGTGATTGGCAGGTTGCAAATTTGGTTGAGTTTGGTAAATGAGCCAAGATTTTCATTTTTCTGACCCCCCTATTTGGGCGGTTAGTTTGTGCATTTTTAGACTTCTGGGTCCCACTGATTATATATACAAAATTTGGTTGAGTTGCTCAAATGGCCTAGATTTTTAATTTTTAATCGTCTTCCACCCCTTAATTTTGGGTCGGTATTCGCCATCAAAATCTAAATCAGCTCTAATCTCAATGGATCAAAACTACGTGTGAAATTTGGTTTCGATATTCCCACTGTAGTTCTTGCGAAGCTGGCCTCGTCCACAATAATTTGGCAACGCACAGACAGACTGTGCGAGACATTTTGAGCAAAACAGTTATTATCTCTGAAAATATAACTCTTTTCGGATGTTCACTTATTAGGGCTTTTTTGCAGACCGAAATTTTGCAATTAGGCCTCGCCTCAATTTTTTTAAGCAAAATAGTTTCAGCCGTTTTTAGATATTTCGAAAAAGAAGCAAAAAAACACTTTTTTAATGCACGATTACAATACTTGACCATATTCTGTATGGTAAAGTAAAAAAAAATTATTCTGGAGTAGTTTTGAAATACTTGAGTAGTCATTAGAACGCTATCTAATCTAATAATGGCTTCTAAAGCATTTGAAAACGACCTAGAATTAGCTGTCGAAACGTTAAGCATTCTGATGAGAGGTTTTTCTATTTCACCCATCTAATCTAAGGGCTTCTCAAGTACTTTATAATGACTCCAGAATTAGAATTCTGTTGAGGATATCTCATTAAAAATTTCTACCACCGATGCATAAACTCTTCAAAAAATATTTTATTGATAAATGAAACATTGTTCCCGAAACTTTCAAACGAATTTCATATTGTTTATTTTTCTTATTTATCAAATATATAGTTAGATTACGTCTTAATATAGTCGTAAATTTTCAGGGATCATTTTCTCAAGGGTAAATCAAGCCTTCGCCCATCTTGTCTATGCAGAGTTAAACAATTTAAAACCAAAAGTGGTAAATGTAAACAGGATCTACTGTACCTACTATGAAATATTCTTACATACATCTGAATAAAGATAAAAGTTATTTTGATTTATTATTACTTTTATACATTTTTAAAATTTTGAAAAATGTATTACCATATATATATATTGAAGGCTTATTTTAATTTCACAGCTTTTAAAAAATATATTTTAATTCTAATATAAATTAACAAATGTTAGCCTGAACAATTTTGAATCAAAATGGAATTTAAAAATAAAACGATTTGGAATTTTTGTTCTTTATATTTCAAATACATGAAAAATTGTGTATTTTGCCCAGCTCTGTATATAAATATAGTAAATAAATTTGTTATTTGAGTTTTTGGCGGTCATAATGATGATCTTGGTTGATTCTTTCAGGTAAAAGTGCACTAATGGTGAAATTGAAAAATGAATAAAACGTGTTAGTTTCTTTAATTAAGAAAGGAATAAATCAAATAGTGTCTTTTGCTTAATGTAAATAAGTACCTATACAATGATCGACTTTCTATCTGCTCTATAAAGTAAGTAAATTGACTTTGTAACTAAATTATGTAGGGGTCGTCTATAAAATACAAACAAGTGGAGAGGGGGCATATACCCTAGCGTTACAATATTTAATGAGATGAGTGGGAGGTGCGGATCAGACCAAAAAAGACGTCAAAGATACATCAATTTCATTTTTATTCTTTTAACACTTGTAGTTTTATTTTTCACTTTTGCAGCGTGAAATAATTTCATAGTTAGGCTAATGATGAACCCTAATGATTTAATTTATAGATTTAAAAAAATTCTAATTTTGTACTCATCATATAAAACTTATTTTCTTTTAAATATATATAATTTCTATGAATATATTTTTACTAGCTAACGACTGGGCCTTCGGCCCTATGTCACCTGACTTGACGGGGGAGCGTCTCGTTCATACGAATTTAATAATTGAAATTTAAAATGAAATGAATGAAATTGATTCAACAATAAGGAAAGATTTATTTAACACATTGGCTAAGCACGATCACTATCTGACCAATCAGAATCGTTCTAATAATTTAACACTTTGCCATTGGCTATGCACTGGCCAATCAGATCGTTTGGATCATACAAACATATATACATACTTTTTCATTTTGTATATATAGATAGATTAGTGAAATTTTTATTCATTTTTCGTTTAAAAAAGGGGGGACTGAAACTGGAGTATCGAGTCGTAAAGGCCTGGATTTAGTGTTAAGTATTTTATGGACGATCCCTTATTGAATATTCATGGGAAATATCTGTATTAGACTGAAGATGATGTAACTATAGTTCCATATTAATAAAATATTAACATACATATATACAGTAGAGCCCTGGTAATTTGAAACTAGCTATTTTAAGGTTCTGTGTAATTTGAGCAGGCTAGCTTCTCAAAACCAAGGTTCTATTTTAAAATAGAAAATTCTTGGGTAGGGCCGCGCCAAGCTATTCGGTCGCCCGTCTGCAAACTTTAATTTTACGCCCTCTTTATAGTCTTTTCAAGTGGCTGTCTAGCTGTTTTGCCGCCCTTTGACTTGGCCGCCTGTGTGTTTTGCACACATTCGCCCTATAGTCGGCGCGGCCCTGTTCTTGTGAGTTTCTTTGAAATTAATTTTTTTTTTACTTGATAATGTAATTAATTATTTATTTACGCATACCCTATGTTTTGTTCTTATTTAATTCGGGGTAATTAGCTCGAATTACCATGACTCAACTTTACGTATACTTAGTTACATCAACCAAAAGAGAAACTGATTTTTTCTAGGATGCGTTTTCATTGAATCTGTAAGAAACATAAGAGCGAAGTTAGGATCTAATAAATTGAAAGGAAAATTTAAATAGCGATACTAATAGGGTTCTGTTTTACTTAAACTACCTAAAAGATTACTGTTTGTGAAGAAGAAATAGTTTTTCAAGTGATTTAAAATACAATATTGCTAGAAGAGCGCAAATTTTTTGCACTCATTATTAATACTCGAATAAATATGCTTGGGGGAGTTTTATTTTCATCAATATACAAAATTTATGGAATATATTGGAGAATTTGGTTCTATTTTCTCCGTTCGCTCTTATCGTTTATTTCAAACAACGTAAACGACACCCTTTTAAATTAAACAAATAGGCTACTCTTTTCTTCCCAAAACTTGATAAAGCGTCAAGTAACCCAATGGAAAAGTTTCAGAGAAGAGGCAGATTATTACTCATGAATAGTTTAAGTTTAGGGGGATTTATTCTCTGAAAGGTTTGAGTTATTTGTTAAAAAAAAGCGAGAGGGGATTAACTTCAGAATTAGAAGCCAAAACGTGATAAACACTAGAAAATTAGAAATAAAATTTTTTACACCATTAGTCAGTGAACTAAACCAGATAGAATCTTCCAAATCATAGTAATTGAAATTCTGATATATGTGAGAATTTTATGGTTTCTTTTTACCTCTAATTATTTATTCTAAATTTATTTATGAATAGTAAAAAAATCATTTGACTTATTATAAAAGTTATAGGTTTTTGCGAACTCTTTTTTTATCTCATTATCTTTGGTCTTTTTTCTTTCTATTTGTTTCGATAGATCTATGGATCTTTTTATAATAAAAACTGCATTACTAAAACAATATACAGTTGAACTTGAATAAGTGAAAATTAGAATTTTTTAAATGGAATTTTCTTTTTCTAATTTCTATAAATGATAGAGGTATATCTACTATGAACTCTGAACAAGACTACTCCTATCGCTTTAGCAATAAGTTTATTCTGATTTCCAAGGCAACCAACCGTGCAGAAAAATATGCAGTGAATGGCTCAATGGAAAAAGCCGAGGGGTGAACCGCGATTGGAATTAGGTGTACACCGTCTTTGGAATTATTTTGGAATTCATTAGATAATCTATTGTGATCTATTGTCTTCTACTTGGAAATGAAAGTGGAAGTGGAAGTAGGTGTACACGATTTTAGGTCGCGGTTTACCCCTCGGAAAAAGCTATAAATTTTTTACTTCTTTATTGGGATCGAGAATCAAATTTTAATATTATGGTCTTGCTTTGAGCTTGAAGCTAATGAAGAAAGAAAGATCCAACAAGAATAAAAAACACTATTTAAAGGTATTAAAACACAGGTCTGTGAAATTTAACTTTTGAAAATTTGTTAGTATTATTGAATAATATTCCGATTCCTACAAATTGCTACCCAAAAAAATCCTACCACATCATTTTTTTGTACTTTTCTGCTATTTTCGATTTTTTTTTTCTCATTTTTACCCCCAGTCGCGGGCGATTGTTTAATTTTTTTGTATAAAATCGCGGGTGATTTTTATTCATAATTTATTTATTTACGCGATAATAGCATCTCCCGGCGGAATTGTTAGAATAAGCGAAACGCTCTATGACCGTTCTCCGCGGCTCGAAGGTTAAACTCAACTCAAAAATTAATATTTTACTAATTTTTTATTCTGCCGTTAAGTAATTAGATATGATTAAACAAATTCTAAAAAAAACAAACTATTTTTACAGGCGAAAATAGAGGGAGCCTGACTTCCGCAATACGTTTTTCACTTTTCACATCTCTATATCTAAAGATAAAAGTAAATAAATATAATTGAAAGTAATGGAAGGCAGCCCAGGGGTAGTGAAGAAAGATCAAATTAAGACACATCAAATAAGGTGTAATTTATTGGAATCCTTCCTCCTTTCCTTTCAAACCGACGTTTCGGAGAATTCCTCCCTCCCTCTTCAGGGCTTCAAGGGGTCAATAAAGGAAACAAATAAAATGCTTCCTTCCTCTCTCCACAGCAGTGTTTAAAACTTTTTTCTTCCTTAGCAGAAGCATATTCCTTTTCTTCATTGACCCCTTGAAACCCTGAAGAAGGAGGGAAGAATCCTCCGAAACGTCAGTTTGAAAGGATTCCAATAAATTACACTTTATTTGATGTGTTAATTTTTTCCTTCCTCACTACCCCCGGCCTGCCTTCCATTACTTTCAATTAAAAGTTCTACCAGTCCGTCTCTCTCCAGAGAAAGTGCATTTCGTTTCAATATATTTATATATTATATATTTCGAGTTATCTATCTCAGGAAGTTCAAAAAATATAAAATGTGTTATTTTCTGTACTTCCTGAAGATGGGTTGATAGCCTGAAATATATAGGTATATTGAAAAAATTTACCTTTTTTAATTTTTAATGTGAAACAAGTGACCTAGAAAAACCTAACTCTATAGTAAATGGATATTTCATAAAATATTTATTTACTTTTATCTTTATTAAAAAAAAACTTTTTATATTTTATTTTGATTATTTTTTATCTTTATTAAAGATGTTTCCACCTTGCACCAAAACCCCAATCTCTATTTATTATCTCTATAACTTATAAATAAAATAAAATTTTAGTATTTTCTTTTTTTTTTATTCTTCAATTCACCGATAAGTAGAAATGAAAGAAGATTGAAAATTTTAATTATAATCATAATATAGAAGTATTTTTACAGGCCAAATAGAAAGAAGCCCTCTTTGTAAACCATATTAATTCTAGCCTTATGAAAAAAATATGATGTGATACACAAAAAAGAAATTTATATTCGAATTCAGCGACCGATAATCTATAAGAATCATATAAAATAATTCAAATAACTTTTTCATTGCAGACCTATGTAATAGATCACCTCTGTAAAAAACTTCCACGAGATCTCACTTATTCAGGTTCGAATGTATATGTTAAAAAATTCTAATTCTCATAAAATACATACAAAAATCCATACTTTTAAATTAACTTAAAAAAAAGAGCAGAGTTTTTGTAAAATAGAAAAATATCTATTAATTGAAAAATACATTTTTGTGTATTTATATTATTTACAAATCATTATATAGACTGGGTTTTCTCAAATTAAATAAAACTACCTTCAATTTATAGAATTGAATTGGAAATTTTATTTACTTATTTTTTATTTTATTTATTTTTTTATTTTTTTTACGTATTATGTTTTTTCTTACAAATGACTGAAGGCTCACAAGATACATATATATATATATTTTTGTCTTTAAGAATAATAATAATATTAGCAATATTAAATTGCTCAATAATAATAATAATTATTATAATAATAATAAAAGAAACTTAACTTGAAGAGAAAGCCCACGTAAAAAAGATAATCTTTGGGCTTTTTGAAAAAACAAGAAACACAGTGATAATAATAATTATTTAACATTAACAAAATCAACTTAGAAATGTTGTATGTATATATATTTTATATATATAGACTTTCATTTATATATTTCGAGTATATCCACCATTAAAAATATTTATTATACATATATGGTTGGTATTTATTTATAAGATGAAATATGTATCGTCTTTTTTTATTTTTTTTTTTATAAAATAGCTCTTTATTTTTTTTTAAATTTTTTCTATAAATAGGGCGCAACAGTTAATAAGGAGGCACGAGCTGTATGAAAACCAAGAGCGGGAATGTCTCAGGAGGTGTTCGGCGTCACCAGATGGTATCCTACGTGCTTGGCGATTTCGGGGACGTGTATTTGGGCTGGATAATAGCCGTGGTGCATGGCAGTGGGCACGTGGTCCCGGTTCGCGTGGAGGATGATCTGGTAGCGGTGTCGGAAAAGCGCCGGGCAGTGTTCGCAACGGAAACGGCGTCGCGTATGCCGCCACCGGAAGTGTAGGGCCAGCGAGGCTCTCGTGTGATAAGGGAACGCGTGTCTTTCCTGGCGACACCACGCGCAGACAATCCGCTTGCGGGTGACCAGCTGATGCAGGTACTTGTCGACGAGGTGCGCCCGGCGAGCGAGCAGCAACGGGCGGCGATCGTCGGCGGGTAGCTTCCGAGGACGGCGCTGCTTGCGTGAACGCGTCTTAGGCAGCTCGCTCGTGGAGAGGGTCCCCGATGGTGGCGCCTCGTGTGCTGACAAATGCGAGATCGCTTGAAGCTGATTAGATAGGGTGACGCCACAGAGACGACAGGTGTACCTGCCGATCCGCGGTCGAGGCGCTGCCGGCGACGGCGTGGTCGCGTGCAGCGCTTGGTGCGTCTCGAGGCTGAGTCGGTCGGCTAGCTGGCAGCCGCACTGCGAGCACACGAACGTCTCATCGGGCTCGTGCTCCGCGTCGGACCCATCGCTCGCCTCCAGGTAGTGGAAGAGTCGCTCGGCGCCACAGGGTCTCGGCTTGGCCAGAAGAGACAGCGGGCCCCAGGGAGCTCCCCTGTAAAAGCGCACACACACACATCACGCACACACACGCACGCTACCACGGGCTCTGCGCTCGGCGTTGCCCAGCGGCCCGTCAGCTGCCAGCTGCCGAGAGCACCCCGCCACCACCCTCAACTCCACTATTTACTTTGAATTTTGCATTTACTACAACTCTATTAGGTACAATGGCATACATCTCTCTCTCTTTTATCTCTCCTTTAATTATTTCGAATTAGGAATCCAAAAGGGGAAACAAGGCATACTATAGGAATAACTAAAAAAAAAAAAAAAAAAAAAAAAATTAAAAACATAAATTGATTGAAGGAGGCAATAAAAGAGTGTGTCTTCTGCTGGAATTATAAATTTTATTTATTTATAACGAGTCATAGTTTCGAGGGCTTTGCCCTCTTCATCGTCTAATACAATTGATTCAGGAATTAATTTATGAATTCACTGATGAAGAAGGCCAAAGCCCTCGAAACTATAGCCTCGTTATAAATAAATAAAATTTACAATTCCAGCAGAAGACACACTCTTTTATTGTCTCCTTCAATATATAAAAATTCTGCTACTCTCGGCACAAAAACTTTCAATTTAATAAATTGATTGATTGTATCTAAGTTTAAATATCTCGGTTAAAACCCTAGATGTTTCGACTCTTAATTTCTAGCATAAGAGAAATCAATGAGGTTGTCATCTACTTTAGCGGTCGACACCCTTTTAGATTTTGTTAAGGGAGAATGGTCTGGGTTCTTGGTGAAACATTTTAAATAAAGTAAAGAAAATTTTGAAAAAAACTTTTTAAAATTTAAAATACAAAATACCAGGCAGGTTACACATAAATAAAAGATCAATCAGATGCTTGTTTAGCACGACTCTTATCATATTTCAGGGTATAAGCCCATTTTAAGGAGTTCACAAAGGATACTGAACAAGCATCTGATCTTTTATTTATGTGAAACCTACCTAATATTTTATATTTTAAATTTTAAAAACCTTCTAAAACATTTTTCCAAAATTTGCTTTACCCTTTTAGATATTGAGGACTACTAAATTTGCAAGCTACAGGTGATTAGCGATATCGTCATAAAATTTTCAAAAAATTAACAGATGGTGTAGTAGACCAAAACAATTTTTGGCATATAGTGATAATTGCTACAATAACTTTGGTAAAATCTCACTCTTTTTCGCTCCAAACTAATGAAAACGCTTTTGTTTTGAAAGTAAAGAAAATTTTAGAAACTTTTTAAAATTTAAAATATAAAATACTAGGTAGGTTTCACATAAATAAAAGATCAGATTCTTGTTTAGCACGACTCAATATATATTTCGGGGTATAACCCCTTCTTCAGGAGTTCCCAAAGGACACTGAATACAAAAATACTCTTTTTTAAATACAACTCCTGATGATGGGTTAAACACCCGAAATATATATAGAGTATTCAATAAAACTCCAAAAATTTAATTTTATAATTTTTATTTTATTTGTGAAACACCACTACAACCCTTTAAAAACTCCTGTGTACAAAAATACTCCTTTGTGAACTCCTGAAGATGGGCTTATACCGCGAAATATATATAGAGTCGCGCCAAACAAGCATCTGATCTTTTATTTATGTGAAAAACCTACCTAGTACTTTATATTTAAAATTTTAAAAGTTTCTAAAAAAAATTTTTTATTTTTTTTTTTTTTTTTTTTTTTTTTTTTATTAGTTGAATAAAAGATTTCACTGTCGATGGTAACAGAATTGTTTTTATTTTAGGTTAAAAATAAAATAAAATGAGAGAGTCTTCTGTTTTTTAATAAAATAATTTTTAATTATTTCTAGAGACTATAGTTTCGAAGACATTGCCTTCATCATCAGTCTATCAAATATTTCAAATTAGTTACAAATTAAGATTTATACATAGAAAATTTTTGAAAAATATATAATGTCTTTTTATTCATGTTTCCTCTTGGGAGATTTGAATATTCAAATCTCCCAAGAGGAAACATGAATAAAAAGACATTATATATTTTTCAAAATTTTCTATGTATAAATCTTAACTTGTAACTAATTTGAAATATTTGTGATAGACTGATGATGAAGGCAATGCCTTCGAAACTATAGTCTCTAGAAATCAATTAAAAATTATTTTTTTTTAATTTTCTATACTTTATTAATTTAATCGATGGACTTAAATAATCAAAATAATTTATTTAAAATGTTTCACCAAGAACCCACACCATTCTCACTTAACCTTTTTTTTGTTCAGATTGCTTTTTCTTAACGGGGGGTACAGCGGAATATTCAGGACCTCTTTTGAGTGATCTTCCCGTACTTATTATACCATTCGATTTTTTTCTGATGTGTACCAGTAAGTACATGAATATTCCATCTAATTTTATTATGTTAAAGTGTAAACTTTTTACTAATTCTACTATTATTTTCTAGGAATTTTATACAAAAATATGATATGCTTGCTGATACGTTCAGTAATGAAATATTCAGCATCGAAATATGTCTGGTAGAAAACGGAGATCCCTTCCAGTAACGCATGTAATGAATTTTATAATAATTTACCTTGAAATAATTAATTAAATTTTTGTTTTTTCGTTTTATTATTTTAGGAATAGTCTGAATGCAAAATTGATTATTCCCATTTCCATGTTCATTTAGAATAATATAACAAATGCTCAACTAAAATATACTTCGATAACTCCAGAATTAAGAATCGAAACGTTGTGAATCTGATGAGAATATCAAAAATATATCTAAATGATTTCAACCGAAACTCTTAAGCTTATAAATACAATCATTAAAGTGTAAATTGGAAAATATTCATTGAAAATAATAATAATTGCAACTTTCTCACCCCTTTAAATAATAGAAGAGACAAAAAAGAAAAAAAATAATAATGAAAAAATAAAATAAAACATAATTAAGTAAGAAATGTAATATTTGTTTTAAAAAAATTTAATTTTAGAATAAATGTACTTTTTAAAATTTTCATGGAATAGAATCTTTACACTGCTCAACAAAAATATGAATCAATAAACCTAACAATGGTCCTAGTCGAGTTTTCCAAGAATATTCTCATGGCATTTTTCAATTTTTTACAACATTTTTTGGATATTGTTGGTCAAAACACCAAAATAGGTCATTTTGATCTATTTTTGAGGCACCATAGATTTGGATCCGCAATGTTTGAAATCAAAATATTTTTTGTCATAAAAAAAGCTTTACCTTTAATTTCCAATTTAGTCCTTACTTTTTGCTTATTTAAAATTCGACTTATAGCTAAAAAAAAACTAAATCAATATAAAACTATATTGCTGATCTTGTTTATTATCATTTAAAAATGTAGTTTTAGTTTTTTGCTCTAAATTCTAATTCTAAAAACAAGCGGTAAATTGGAAATCCAAGAGAAAACTTTTCTATCAATGAAACATGAAATATTTGATTATATTGTGGTTCCGCATGAATATCGCTTTAAAAATGAACAAATTGTGTGTGTGTTTTGTGGAGTTTTGAGCCAAAATATAAACAAATCGGAAAATGCTATTAGAATACCATAAAAAACCATAGTAGAATCAATTATTAAATTTACTTATTAAAATTTATTTTTAATTTTTATCGAGCAATGTTATTCATATCACTTGTCTTGCCTTATTGAAATATTACTTCCTAAAATATGAGATTTACATCTGAATGAAAAAAAATTTAATTTTTAGATCGACAGTAAAAGTTATGAACATGTTAACAAAGTATCAAGATTTCTGTCAAAAATAAATTGGAAACAAACAATTTTGACAGAAAATTGAATATTTCCTCAATATCTTAAAATTTTTGATAATGTGCAATTTTTAGTCATTTCCAAAATGGAAGGAACTTTATGTCTGCTTTTTCTTTTTGCAATTTTTCCACCATAAAATTTTAGTAAAAGTTAGTTATGTTCCAAAAGAAGTTACAAAAGAAATAACAAATAAATAAACTAATTAATCAAAACATGGAAAGAAAATTTAATCAAGATTAGTATTGGTTTTGGGGAGTCGGGTTGGCTCAGACGGCTAACGCACTGGCCTCGCTTCGGCATAGATCGATTATGACGATGTTGGAGTGGGAGGCCGGGGTTCGATCCTGGCTGGCAAATAAAAATTTCTACCGGCTAAAAACTCGGCTCCCTCACTAACCCTACTAACACTTATGTGCTGTCTAAATGGGCTTTGTTCCCGGTGACATTAAATAAATAAAAAAAAATTATTGGTTTTATTAATAATAATACTAATAATAAATAAATGTGTAAGTAAAAAATTGAGTGAATTTAAACTTTAACTCAACGAGTAAATGGAGCGAACTCAGTAATGGAAAAACAATGATTAATTTATTATTAATGTATCGAATCATATTTTAAATATCATGTTTTATAATTTTTTTTCATATTCACCAAGTTTTCCCCCCTTAGTTAAATTTCAACAAGCCCGATGTATTAAAAAGTACATATTTTTTTATAATTTATCATAGCAAATAAATAAACAAAAAATAATTAAAAAAAAAAAGTAAATCATAATTCAAAGTAAAAGGGAGTGAAAATAATAATAAAGAAATAAAAAAATATATATACTTATGTTTTCCTATAAAATTATAATAATAAAAAAAAATTATTTTCTTATATACTACATTAGTAAAAAAGTAGAGACAAAAGATATGAAAGAAAGGAAAATTTAATCGTAAATTTTTACAACCTAGTTTCACCAATTCAACACTTTCTAAATAATGAATAGTCTTATTATTATAAAAGTATAATCTTCACTAAAAAATAATTTGATAAGTCTCTAAATATTCGGTTATTTACAATAAAATGAAAATTTTCATTAAATCTTATTTTAAATCGATTATTAAATCACTTGATTTATTGGCTAACCAAACCGAACAGCACTTTCAATTAAACAACTAATTAAAAATTTACTTTATAAATATATTAGAAGTATTTTTTATGTTAACGCGGATTGGTATAATTAGATAGGAAGGCAGGGTAATGAAAAAAGAAATTCCAAATAGAAAGTTTATTTCATCCTCTTTAATAAACCGACGCTTCAGAGGATCTTCCCTCCTTCTTCAGGGTTTAGAAAGAGCTTCCTTCTCTTCTCCTTTTAAAATTGAGTTGATTGCTTTGCTAGAATATAATAATTTTTTTGATTTCACCATTAAAGGAGACGAGAAGAAGGTTCCTTCAATGACCCTTTTAATCCCTGAAGAAGGAGAGACGATCCTACGAAACGTCGGTCTTATAAAGAGAATGAAATTAACTTGCTAATAAATTGTTTTGTTTGAAATTTTGGTTTTCATTAGCCTTAGGGCCAGTTGTATGTCGGTTGGTAAAGTCTGTAAAATTTGACAAAGGGTAAAACCCTAGAATTCACCTTTCGCCCGGCAGGATGGCCAATCATATGAAAGTGTATGTGTCATCTGATTGGCCATCTGGCCGGGCACAATGTGAATTCTAAGGTTTTATCCTTTGTCAACTTTTAAAGAGACTTTACCAACCGACATACAACTTGCCCTTAGACTGCCTTCCTATTAATTTACCATTATGTACTTTATAAATTCTAAATAATTTTGTCATTAACCTTCATAGGAAATTTCATATCGTGATATTTTAAAATAAAACTCTACTTTTTTAATTTTTTGTTTTTAGTTCTTATCTATCTTTTCCTAATATTTCCACAGGATCATAAGTATCTATAAATTTGATGCAGTGTTTAATTACTATATAAACACCTTTTATACATATTTACACTTTTGTTCTAAAATCCATAGGAACAAATCCAAGGGCGTACCCAGCTTTTTTTGGGAGGGGGAGGGGGTGCAGGATGGCAAATAAATTAACTATAAGAAATTTAGAAAAACTAAATTAACTATAAAATAATAATAATAATAATAATATCCATTTACATTAGTTAATTTTCAGTAAGTATTTATATATTTTTCAGAATCACTTTGCGTCTAGAGGGGCAGCTGCTCCCCCTGACTATACCTGGGAACGTGCCTGGAGGAATTTATCGACAAATGAAAATTTTAGCACTGGATCACAAAAAAATAAATACCGGGTATATATATATATATGAGATAATGGAGTAGTTTATGTGTCAATGGTATAAATAAATGTTTTATTTATGTTTTTAGCGGATATACTGACATATTCATTGCGCTGTAGCCAAGACTTGATTGGAAAGGTGAAACCAGGTGTAGACAAATGGATGCGCCCTGATGTTAATGTTTTAGTTTGTTTGTTGTTAATATGGTTAGTGATAGCGATAGATTATAGAGAGCAGAGAAAGAGTTGAGGCGCGGGGGCGGCATGTATGATATATCCGGCGGTGGAGAGGGCGCGGAGGAGGAGCGCACAGACGGCAGCGGACGGGCCGATTAAATCGAGTTAGCGAGATGAGAAAGGTTAGTTACAATGATCGTTGGTGCCTCACCCGAAGGAGGGGGGGCCGGCGGGATGGCCTGCGGGGGCCGATGGAGCCGCGCCGGGGTGCGTGGGCGGTGGGCCCAGGGACTCCTGAGGAGCGAAAGCCCCCGGGGGCCCGTGGCCTCCGCCGCCGCCGCTCGGCGCTGGCGCTGCTGCTGATGCTTGTTGTTGCTGTTGTTGTTGCTGTTGGGGCTGGGAGCCGTCGCTGCTGGGGGCGCGGGCCCCTCCGTGGCCGCGAACGCCCCCACCGCCGCCGCCGCCGCCTCCGGCTGACCTGAAACACACACACAGATCAGAACAAATGACATTTACCATTTACCATTTACCAATTACCAAGAGAACAAGAGTACGATTACATTGGACCAATTAACATACATACAACACACACGGAGAGAAAATTCATCCTATTACTCTTCTTAATATTTAACTTAATTTAAGCGCACCAGGAACTTACCCAGGGAGGCCAGCCCCAATTCAAATCATGCAGCTTTCACAATATATGTATATGTATATATAAAATATATATAGATATAATGTATAGAATATATTGTTTTATTATATTAAACTATGCCCCCTGAACCCCCCTAACCCCATTCCACCTCCGCACCCACCACCCTGCACCCCACTACGCACCCTTCCCATCCATTCCAATAAATTTGGTTCAAAGGTCTTTTTTCATTTTTGACTCTTCCCCCATTTTGGGGAGTTGATTTTTGCATTTCTACTTCCTTCCACTAATTTGGTTGAGTTTGGTCCAAAAGCCTAGAATATTAGAACAAAGAGTCCATTTCTGACCTTTTTTAATTGAATTTTTCACCAGGAACTTGGGGGGGGCATGGCGAGGGGGGTGCTGGGTGGGTTTCAGGGGGGTCCAGGGGTTCATGCCGCCTGGCTAGCAAGAGGCCGCTGAAGGCGAGACTTGCAGCTAGTGTATATATAAAATATGTATATATAGATATAATGTATAGATTGTTTTATTATATTAAACTATTCCCCCTGGACCCCCCAACTCCATTCCACCTCCGCACCCAACTTGCACCCACTGCGCACCCTTCCCACCCTCACCCGGGCCCCCTGCATTCCACCCTCACACCAAGTTTTTGCATGTATAGCTCCCTAGAGGCCCACAGATTATGTATACAAAATTTGATTGAGTTTGATCCAAGGGCAAGAATTTTCATTTTTCGACCCTCTCGCCCCCCATTTTGGGTGGTTAGTTTTTACCGAGGGGTGAAATGCGATTGGAATCAGGTGTACACCACTTTGGAATTATGTTGAATTATTTTGGAATTCATTAGATAATACCTCTTTATCTACTGTCTTCTACTTGGAAATGAAAGTGGAAGTGGAAGTAGGTGTACTCGATATTAGGTCGCGGTTCACCCCTCGGTTTTTACATTTCTAGCCTTCTAGTGACCCATAAATTATGTAGGTATATAAAATTTGATTGAGTTTGCTCCAAGGGTAAGAATTTTCATTTTTGACCCCCCCCCCCCATTTTGGGTGGTTAGTTTTTGCATTTCTAGCCTTCTAGTGGCCCAGAGATAATGTATACAAAATTTGGTTGAGTTTGGTCCAAGGGCAAGAATTTTCATTTTTAACCCCTCCCCCTGTATTTTGGGTGGTTAGTTTTTACATTTCTAGCCTTCTAATGGCTATGTAAACAAAATTTGGTTGAGTGTTTTAAACATTATCAGACAAAAGGGGTCAAAAATGAAAATTCTAGCCCTTTCGACCAAATTATGTAGGTATACAAAATTTGGTTAGTTTTTGCATTTCTAGCCTTCTATGAATCCACAGAATATGTATACAGAATTTGGTTGAGTTTGGTCAAAAGGGCTAGAATTTTCATTTTTTCCCTCATCCCCATTTTGGATGGTTAGTTTTTGAATTTCTAGCCTTCTGGGGGTCCACATAATATGTATACAGAATTTGGTTGAGTTTGCTCGAAAGGGCTAAAAATTTTCATTTTTGACCCACTCCCTTTTTGTCTGATAATGTTTAAAACACATTAAAAAAAAAAATTATTTTCTTTTCAAAAATATATTCAGTTTTTTCTAGTTAAATTTTTTTCTTTTTTTTTTATACCTCTTCAAAATGTGGTATATTTTTATGGCCCACTCTGTATTTGATCTTTCTAGCTCTAATACTTCCAGTTTTAATGAAGAGAAAAAATATAATTGCTTTATGTAGGTATTATTCCTTTAAATGTGAATCGGGTCTCTTTTTCATAAATTTCTTTTTCTCCAGTGATAAGATTATCTCTCTGGCTGCCGAGAATGGAATCAGTTGGCCGAGCATAGCCCTACCAATATCAACTCTCTCTCTTCTTACTCAAGGTAAATTCATCTCATTTATTTATTAACAAAATAATAATTAAACAACTCAATTAAATCATGACGAGACACTCAATATAGAAAATACTAGTATATCTACACTTATTCAATATAAACTTTCAGATAAATATAGTCAGTTAATTAAATAAAAAGTATAATAGAAAATAATATACAAATCGAGATTATTCTTGTTTAATGTACTAAGGGATATTGAAATTTCGGAAATAAGACCATCTTTTTCGGAAAATTTAAAAACACTAATTCATCTAATACAATTCTATTTACCTGTTTATGTTATTATTATTATTATTTTTATATAGTAAAATTTCCATTTCCCAATAAATTTTTCACTACTGAATTTATTCAATCACTGACTGTCTTTATCCTTTCTTTATTTTATAGTACGCTGGCAAACCGAGGGTTGCTCGGTAATCTTTTGCTTTAAAAGCGATATATTAATAATATTATTTAAAATTTTAAATTTAAGTAAAAAGGTCAATTGTTATTTGAAGCTATAATTAAATAAAATTTATTTATTTATTTATTTATTGCCAACGTTTTGACCCACTCTGGCCATGATCAAGAAATCACTGTGCGCCAAATTTTGAACTTAATTGCAATTAAAAATCTTATCTTATCTTATTATGTGAAACGAGCAATTCTTGTATATATAGAATCGATTTCTCAAAAACGGCTCTAACGATTTGGATGAAATTTACGGCTTAGGGGGTTTTGGGGTTGACATTTCGATCTGTCACGATCTCATCTTCGGCTAAGTTGTTTTCGATGGGTATTTTTGTTAATTGAAATAATTATTCACAGGTTGTTGTTTGAATAACAATGTATAATTACATTTTTTTCAATTTTCTTTTAATAAAATTAATTGTTTTTTTTTTATTTTAAATTCCACTAATAGATCATTACAATTATTATTATATATTAGAATTTGCTAATTTAATTAATCAGAGATATTTTTTTATAAAATAATTTATTAGGATATCAATTTCATTCTCTTAAAAAATTCGACAATTCAAAGGATCGTACCTCCTTTTTCAGGATTTTAAAGAGTCAACGAAAGAACCTCCGTGTATATTAATATTATTTTTAATTGCAATTACATTCAAAACTTTGTGGCCAGTGATACGTCTTGATGATGGCCATAGCGGGTGTAAACGTTGGTAAAAATATAAATTAAGTTTTATTTCAATTTTATTTTATTTTGGCTGCGATTAAAAATCGACCTTTTTACCTGAATTTAAAATTAAAAATAATATTAATATATCGCTTTTAACTGAATCAAAAAATTACCGAGCATCTCTCGGTGTTCCAGGTACTATAATATTAAGTATCCGAGGCACTGAGCGATGCTCGGTAACTTCTTCCTTTAGTTAAAACCTTTATTTTAATTTATAATTTGAAAGTTTATATTGGGAAAATATAGGACAGGCTTTTATGTGTGATTCTTTATTTATCCACCAACGTTTCGTCGACTTTGCCGACTTCTTCAGGGCTTCAAATAGTCATGTCACACATTCGTTTAAATTTTCTTCTTACCTTCGTTACCATTGAAGGCCATCAGAATACAATTTTCAAAAGATATTTGGCACATTCACAAAAAACACAATTTTTTCTCTTTTAATAACAACCTTATCAATACAGAACAGAACAGTAATCACTTCTTACAAAAAATAGAATAAAATATTTTTCTTTTTTATCCCTATATACAAAAATCTCAACTTCGAATATTTATTTTAATATTATTTTTAATTTAAAATTCTGATAAAAAGGTCGATTTTTATTTGAGAGCCGTTTTCAAATTAAAAAAAATACAAATATATATAGTATTCGCCCACTGTACCCCCACCCCCGAAACCTCGTCCCTACCCCCGGATCCCCCACCACTACACCCACCTTCTGCACCTGTTTTGATTCAACCATATAATTCATTTTTATTCATCCAATTGTTAATAAATAAAACCTATCAAAATGTGTTGTTTTTCGAAAATTGAGACCTGCTTATGCGAAATATATTTTTAAATAAATTCTTGATTATTTTTTATTCTATTAAATAAATAAAGTTCTTTATAAAAACAATTATAAAATGTTTATTAATATTTCTAACGTTTATGGAGAACAAAATATGTTAAAATCCACAATCACAATACTTCTTCAAGGCCTTTTAGAACAATGAATTAAGGCAACCCATTGTCTGCCTGGGTACAAAAGGAAAAGGGAAACCTTTTTAAAACCCTAAGAATGGGATTTGTCTACCTGAGAATAATTAATTTGATTACGAAAAACCCCATCAAAAACAATTTTGTCGAAGATGAGACCGTGACAGATCGAATTGTCACCCCAAAAACCCCCTAACCCGTGAATTTCATCAAAATCGGAAGAGTCGTTTTCAAAATATAACCAAGATACAAATATATAAACAAACAAATATATATACAAACAAATATATATATGTACGATACAAATAAATATACAATTTTTGCTCGTTTAATAAGAGTAGATAGATATACACGGAGACTCTTTCGTTAACCCTTTTAAGCCATAAATGAGAGACAATCCTCTGAATCGTCGGGTTTTTCAATTGGATGAAATTTACGTTCTAATACAGGGGTGTCCAACTTTTGGCTTACACGGGCCGCATTTGATGGAAAACAAATGCTTCGGACCGCATATAAAATATACCTACCTATTCTATTGATATTTCTCAATAAAAAAGAATAGTTATAATTTATAATGTAGAATAATGTAATCCAGGTGATATTGATAATATTACATTCCCGAGAGGGTGAATATAACTCTTCTGACATGTAAGAAAATCATGCATAACAGCTCGGATTCAGTAATTATAATAATAATTATATTGATTTTTTTAAAAAGTAATTTTTTATTAAGATTTAAATTACATTTACTCGCATACATTTTACAATGCTTGATTACAATAAGTAGAGAAAGCAATCGTATATAAATTATAATACAGGGTGGGGCATAAAGATCCCACACATTTTGAAGAGGAGTAAAAAATGAAAAAATTTAACTAGAAAAAAAGTGAATATATTTTTGAAAAGAACATAAAATAATTTTTTTTTAATGTGTTTTAAACATTATATCAGACGAAAAAAAAGGGGGGGGGGCGGTCAAAAATGAAAATTCTACCTCTTTCGACCAAACTCAACCAAATTTTATATACATATTCTGTGGGCCCCTGAAGGCTAGAAATGCAAAAACTATCCACCCAAAATGGGGGAGGGAGTCAAAAATGAAAATTCTAGCCCTTTTGACCAAACTCAACCAAATTTTGTATACATATTCTGTGGATCCCCAGAAGGCTAGAAATTCAAAAACTAACCAAATTTTGAATACATAGTTTGGTCGGAAGGGCTAGAATTTTCATTTTTGACCCTCCTCCTATTTTGGATGGTTAGTTTTTTTTTACATTTCTAACCTTCTGGGGATCCACGGAATATGTATACAAAATTTGGTTGAGTTTGGTCAAAAGGGCTAGAATTTTCATTTTTGACCCCCCCCCCCTTTTTTTTGTCTGATGTTTAAAACACATTTAAAAAAAATATTTAATGTTCTTTTCAAAAATATATTCAGTTTTTTTCTAGTTAAATTTTTTCATTTTTTATACCTCTTCAAAATGTGGAGATCTTTATGCCCATCCTGTATAATAATAATATCTTAAAAGAGAATTTCTTTAAATACACGTATTTAGTTCGAGTTTATAATATATAGGAATTATAAGGGAGAGGTTCTAAAACAAGCTCACACTTGTTCGTAAACAAGCTCCGACCTGTTTGCTCGAATTGGGAGGAATCTTTCAATTCGATACTTCTAGGATTTCCCTTTTAACTATTAGGTGCTTCTACAATAACTAGTATGCTCTATTGTAGGGTCCAAAGTTCACTCCACACGCGACGTAAATTGTGAACCCTGTGATCGTTAGTACAAAATCAACACTTTCCAGGACTCGCGCGTTGAGGACTCTCCAGTGATTGTGCTCCCAAGCAGAGAATAATAATAATCGTATTAAAAGTATTTTGTCTCCCATTCCCAATTAATAAATATTTAAATTTAAATCAGAGAACATAACATACGATAATAGTTATATTATATTATATTATGGTCAAACTAGCAATTCATTACTAAAAGAATTTGAACCTAAGGGGTGAATGATATAGCCAGTGGGGTAGCCAGAAAATTTTCATGGGGGAGGTCAACCCACAAAGCAAAATATTTAGTGGGAATTTTTTTTATTAAAACAAATAGTCCAGTTAAATTGTGTTTTTACCCGGAGAGTTTTGGACAAGTTGTAATTTCTTCGACCCCATATATTTTTTGGTGTGGTGAATCCGAATCTGAGATTTTCTAATAAAATTTCGTGACGGAACATTTGTCTAAAATGCCAAAAAAGGTAAAGAATCTCATCTTTTAGGCAGTTTTTTTTGTGCTTACAACTCGAAAACTATAGACTTTTCGTAAATAACCTTTATATTCAAAATGAAAGTTCATAAAATTTCTTACAAATTTCATCACTTATGTTTTTTTCTCCGACCAACCGTTCGGGCTCAAGCGCTAGTTGAAAATTGGCTTATTTTTAACCGACTTCAAAAAAGGAGGAGGTTCTCTATTCGACTGAATTTTTTTTTTTTTTGTGTGCCTATGTTACCTCATATCTCCGCCAATTGTGAACCGATTTTGAAAAAAAAATTTGCATTGGGTCCAGTCTATCTTCAGAGTGGTCCCATTTTTTTCCCGTAGGTATTAGACCTTTTTTGTTAGGTTTGTTCAGGACTAACTTCTTTGTTTATGAACCGATTTCGATCATTCTTTTTTTATTGGAAAGGGGGTATCTTAGGGATGGTGCAATATTAATTTGGTCAAGTTCTGATGATAGGATCACTATTAATAACATCACTAAAAAGAGAAAAATAAAAAATTTTAAGAAAAAATGAAATTGACTTCAAAAAAATTAAATGCAACAAATAAAATACACTAAAAAGGTATAAAATAATTATTATCTTATTTAGTTATAACTAAACGACGAAATATTAACATGAAATTACTTTTTTTAAGTCGGTGGCAAACATATACCCTTTATGAATCGCACTCGACGGATCTTAGGTACTTAGTACGTTTGGCGGGTACGCTCGCTTATAGGTATAGTTTGTTTGGCATCGACTTAAAAAAGTAATTTCATGTTAATATTTCGTCGTTTAGTTGTAAATAAATAAGATAATAATTATTTTATACCTTTTAGTGTATTTTATTTGTTGCATTTAATTTTTTTGAAGTCGGTTTTATTTTTTTCTGTTTCCGTAAATTCCCAAAACTCGCACGTTTTTAGATTTTTGTAAGAGATTTTATAAACTTTCATTTTGAAAAGGAAGGTTATTTACGAAATGTTGATAGTTTTTGAGTTATAATCAAAAAACCGCCACCAATGAGATTTTTTACCTTTTTTGGCATTGTTGACAATGTTCCGCCACGAAATTTTGTTAGCAAACTCCAGATTCGGATTCAGCACACCTCAAAACATATAAGATCAAGAAATCAAAACTACCCCAAAACTTTCCCGCGAGGGACCCTTTAGAGAACAATTTAACTGGACTAAAAAGCTACTTCAAGAAATTAAAAAAAGATCATAATTCTTGATTAAACATATGAAATATATTTAATTACGGTTAGTTTGCCATAAGAAACGGTTTGTCGTTGCCGTTACTCATCCCATGAGCCCTGCCCTTGGCTACAACTCTGGATATAGCTTATAGCAGAATTCATTCAATTGCTAAAGTTTGTTTCAAAACAAAGTGCTGACAGGAATAGTCGATGCCCCGGGCCCCAAACTGTACAATACTAAAAGACATAGAAATCCCCTCAGTCAAAGATGAAATAAGACATCACAGCCACACGTACCTAAACAAACTGACTCACCACTCCAATGAGTATGATCAAGACATAATATCAACATTACCACCAACAAGATTAAAAAAACACAGACCAATCGACCTACCAGAGCGCTTCACGTGATCACGCCAAACCTTTTCTTTCTTTTTATCTTTTTATTTTACTTTTAATTTATTTTTAATCATAGTTTAAATACAAAATTCGCACCTTAATGTAAAGCTCAATGGAGCTCTCAT
>JALMQS010000225.1:26301443-26584428 GCA_024734495.1 Forficula auricularia
GCATATTTCGAGCCAAGTACAGATGTTTTAAAAGTAAATTTTCGGAGTAAGAATCAGGGACGCCGTCCATATGTACAAGGTCGTGCGGTGCACGACGGCGCCTTTTTTTGCAGTGTAGTCATACCCTTAACTGATCTGCCAATTAAGTTGTCTAAGTAGCAGGGGCTCCCATTAAACGAAGTGTTTTTATTAAATAACCTAACTGATGCTGCTACTTGCAAACAGTGTGTGTGCCGCGACAGGTTTGAACATGATTGTATCTGGTGATGCTTCCCCCACCCTCTGCTCGCTAGACAAGCCTGCGCGTCGCTCAGTTTGTCTGTAGCAATCGTCCGCAGTAGTCTCTGCGACATATTTGACACTTGGTGTCTATAGCTTACTTTATCAGTTTATTCCTTTCATAGCACTCCTTCAAATATATAGTCTTTTTCTCTTCACTTTTAATTTTTTAGTGCATAAAAAAATTTATTTTGACAACTTTATTTCAACGTATTATACTGCATATTTTGGCAGTTTTTACTGCATAAAAATCCAGTCTCTACTTATAATATATGTAGTTATAACCCTCTATAAGGGAGCCCGACTCGCAATGTAATAATATTTTATCTGTAATTTCACATTGGATTTAGGCAAATTCGTTTTGTCGTAATACTAAGCAGTTTACTGAACCAACGAATACCAGCTTTCAGTTCCTGCTTACTATTATGACAAAAAGAATTTGAATAAATCCAATTGGATATTTGAACTCATGTGAAATAATAGATAAAATGTTTATAATTAAAGCAATGATGATGAAGATCAAACGTTCGAAACGTTCCCAAAAAAATAAATTATATGTGTCAACAAGAATTTACTGATGTTGGTTGAGTTTGGTCCAAAGACGAATCTTCATTTTTGACCTTTGCCTCATTTTAATCGAAAATGTCAAAAATTACATCCTCAATAGAAGCAAAGTTGTAAAGAATGTAATTTTTGACATTTTCGTTTAAAATTTTTTTGAAAATAACCAATTCCAAAATGAGGCGGAAGGTCAAAAATGAAGGTTTTGTGACCTTTGGACCAAACTCAACCAACATCAGTAAATTCTAGTTGCTCCAAAGATATTCGTGTGAAATTCGCTTTTACTGCATCATATATATTTTTGTATATATGATTAAAGATGAATGAATATGTTTATTTGCATCAATCACAAGAGAACCGTCATTGATTTCTTTATGAATCAACCAATTCTGGTACTCGAAAAAATAAAATCTTTTCATTAAAATAATTAACCCGAAGATTTGAGTATGATATTTGAAAAATAAATGGATTCTTTTCAAAAATACAACTCATGGTATAAACCGAGGGGTGAACCGCAATTGGAATTAGGTGTACATGTCTTTGGAATTATGTGGAATTATTTTGGAATTCATTAGATAATGCCCCTACATCTGTTGATCCTTCTACTTGGAAATGAAAGTGGAAGTAGGTGTACACGATATTAGGTCGTGGTTCACCCATCGGTATACCTAACTAAATATATCAAGAAAGAATTTAAAATTTAAGGTCAAAATCCAGATTTAGTAGAAAATATTTTTATACAATGTAGACATCCCCTCAGGAGTTGAACCCGAGTACTATAATTTGTTAACAAGCCCGGCAAGCGTGTTGGTACTCGGGTTCAATCCCTGAGGGGATGAAGCCCTCTGATATGCATTCTAAAAATATTTTCTACTTTCTGACCTTAAATATCAAATTCTTTCTTGGAAAATCTTTTCAATTAATATTTTTTAGCATTTAAAAGAGAGGTTAAGGGTTTGAAATATAAAAAATATTTACTTTGGCAAAATAACGGACACCCTAACATATACACACAAAGAGAGAGAGAGAAAAAAAATATTTTGCTTCATATATCTGCAAAAATCTCGACTATGTATTTTTTCACGATTTCCATTCATTACTCCACATAGAAAGTCTGTTTTCATTTGTTGGAAATAAACAAAAAAACACATTCTAAAGGATTTTTCTCTGGCATTTCTGTTGTTGTTGTTGTTCATTCCCATTGATTAAAGGCTCGTTCATTTTGTTTATTCCCTCGTCCCCCATGCTTTTTTTGTCTAGTCGATTCTGTCATGTCAATCTTTTTGAATAAAATAAATGGACCACTGGGAGAGAGATCACGGTCAAGGTCGAGCATGCAGGCTAATTTGCAATTGGTCCTCTTACCTGTTACCTTGGCGCGCTTCAATTATTATTATTATCATTATTATTCTCGTCCATTGTGTATATATCTAGGTACGAACGGACATGCTATAAAAATCCCCTTTAATAACAAACATGAATGAAAATTTATGTATTCGCGTTCATTTGTACAATATTATCATAGAAATGGTGAGTTTAACATCTAAAATGAATATGTGTCTATTTAATCTACCGTTTATAATTGAAATTTTATGTAAACTAAGTTAATAGCAATTTATTTTTTCTAATATTCCACTTGGGAAAATGAAATTTTGAACTTAAATTAGAGAATAAGACAGTAAAAATCTTATTTAATTGAAAAGATTTTGTTTTTTCGAGGGTAGTAACAAAGAATATCACATAAATATACATCAATGATTTTAATTTAATTATTCTTCTTCGAGTGCCATACCCGAAACGGGCGTCGGCGCCTCTCCACATATACCTGTGCTGAGTGTGTTTAGTTGTTTTACACAGATATACGGGACCTACTTTTTAACGCCGGTTCCGAACGGCTAATTTGGAGAGGTTGACTAGGCAATTATACTCTTGGTAGGTTGCCATTACTTTCCAAGAGGGGGCGACTGCAAATATCTATCTGCCGAGACTCGGTCTCGAACCAGCGATCTTCGAGTCAGCGACCCGACACTATCCACTGACCCACAGTCACCTCTATAATTTAATTACAAGACTATAAAAAGATGTGCACATATTTCCAAATCAATTCAATTGTCCCTAATTCTCCCTCCTCTCAATACATTCGACTAATTCTTTTATATCACAAGATTTCAATGAGTTCGGACTTAATTAAAACATTGAATGTTAACAAATATGGCTTTAATTGAGTCCATGGGTTCCGTAGTCTTTACCTGAGGACCCTTTGAAGTCGCGCTTGCCGCGAGACCGATTACAATACTTTCCCCATGCTCCGCATTGGATAAAGTAAAAACAACAACATTTTTTTCATGCACGATTACAATATTTGATCATACCCTGTATGATAAAGTAAAAAAAGGTTATCACCATCATAGCCTCCGCAAGGTTAGAAAAAAAATGCGTAGGGTGACTTTTTCCACTTCATTAAAAACACATACTTATTCCATAATAAGGGACCCGGTTCGGATTTTGGGCCCCAGGCCCAAAATTTCATGTGAGGGGTATGACCACCATAAAAGAGGCGAATTTCTTCAACATAATGCATTGATAATTATTCTCTTTTATGATTAACAGCTTTGAAAATCAAATTCGTAAATTCTCAATAACACACATTTGTTTCCGATATTTCTAATTTTTTTTCTTTTTCTTTTCTTTTATTGGCCTCGGGAACATAGATGCCCATTTAGCCAAAAGTTATTTCTAATTTATCTGAGCTACTTTTCGATTTTTACTATCCGAACAATAAAAATAAAAAATTTTATAAGGTAAAGTAATAATCATTTTCGCTTATTTTCAAAATAAAATTTAAATTGTATGCTGCTCTTACAAAAAACCTTGCTAGAACCATCATGGTACATTCATACTCGTATATACCTATTTACCAGTGGCGGTTGGTGACTTTTCAATCAGTGCAAAAAGTACCCTTCTTTTTATGAAATTTTATTTTAATCTTTGTTTTTTTTGCAAATTTCATCGAATACGGCATCATTTTCGTTATTTTTCAAATTTAACATTAGATTTTTTGAAAATATATTTTGGGACCTTCGCCCCAAACGGATACTGTTTTGTGTGAGTGAGGGTAGGAGTCAGAAATTAAATCTTGTGACTTAAACTCCCCAGTCCCTGAGATGGAAATGGACCATCTTCCACAATGAATCAGCCTGTCCTATAAGAAAAGCTTCAATTTCTCCTAATTCTATTCCTATAAGCAAGCTATGACTTGTCTATAGCACTCTTAGTAATTTTCGATCTTATATATTGAAATATATATAGAAATGAATTAGTCCAGAAATTCTCGAATCATCTATATTTATTCTTTTTTTGTATTATTACTATTTTAATAGTTCCTCAGCGAGAACAATTTTTATTCGACTAAAACTCGTCTGAACTTGTCTGTGACATGCTTGAACTGGAAAATATACTAGGTAGGGACTTTAAACCTTATATCCGCACACTTTGCGGAAAATAATTCATTTTAAGGAGGTTCTTTCGCGACAATCCACACAAAAAGTTTTAGCCTCGTAACCACTCTATAAATATGAACGGAACTAAAATTTTAGGTTAAGTTTTTTTAACGTGACTGTAGCACTCACACATCTCTATAGAGATACACCCATACTTGCCGGTCGTTTCCAAGCCATTGTGCTTATATCCCCTCCACTAAAAATAATCGCCCAAATATGTTTTTTTTTTATCAAAACTACGTGGTAAATAATTTCATTTTATTTTTAAGTTACTCCGAATATATTATTCTAACAAATATTAGTTTTTTATCAATATGGTGAAAGTCCTTCAATGAAAAAAAATAAAATTATGATCATACCCCACCCTTTCCCTATCTACCCTATGTTAAAAATGTCATTTTTAATTGCAATTATTTCATGTTTGGCGTGGTAAATCGTCTTCAAATTTTAACAGTATTTTTATTATGCTTTTAATGACTTATATTCCAAGTTTCAAAGACTTCTTGAATTTTTTCATTTGTAAAAGAACTACTTTAATTGCCCCTTGAAACTATGCAACAATTTTATTTCAATTTCAGAACCAATATAATTTTCGAAACAAAAAATGATTTTTATAGAAATATTTGAAATAACGGATAATAATTTGAAAATTTAAAGATCCTCCTGAAATTTTGAAGTCGTCCTTTATATTTATGAAAATACTCAAAATATTTGAAATTTTAGGGACGCGCCGGATCGAAAGCATCTATGGACCGCATGCCACTGCTATTAATGTTTATTTGCATTAAGCAGAAGACAACTTCATTGATTTCTCTTTATAAAAAATTGTCTCTTGGGACATAGCCTCAGCATGATCGCTCCCCATGTATACTGATAACAAAAATCGTTTTCTAGCTTTGGGGTGTATACTGTAGACCATATGTGATCGTTTAAGAGGTATTTGGGGAAATGAAGTAAATACGAGATGTATATACAATATTTTGCAAGTCGAAGCCGTTGTCTGTCGTGAGTCATTTCATTTCATTTGAGTTTGTATTATGCAGTGCACGTTTTCCCGAGTCTATTTTCGCTGCCTGGTCGCTTGTCTCCCACACAAACAAACAACAACACTTGGCCAGCCAGACAGCTGTAGGATTCTTCAAACCAAAACAATATTAACACAAGAATCAAGCCATTATATAATAGACAACTCAATTGAATAAAAAATGATAATTACTTAATTACTCGGTAAGTCCAACAGCCAGCCGAAGCCTTCCTTGTTTGGAATTCACGCAACAATTTTCAAATTTATTTCATTTGCTCATTGTGTATTTAAAAATGTCTGAAACGTGCATAAAAGACATTTTCAATTATGATTTTTTTTTTCGGTCTTATGTCTGGATATCTGAATCCACGATCACTTTAAGTAAGAACTATAATAAGTCGTGGAAAGTTCGTTCACGTGCTAAAATATTTGTATTTCCAATGCGGAGAACTGCATTAGATTTTGGGTTTTCTAGATTTACAGCTTCTGGTTCAAAAATACAGAAAATTTAATTTTTTGAATGATTTTAGTGAGATTTTAAAAGGCGATGTATTTATAATATGGGCATAAATGAACAATTTATATTTAAGTTACTTATAAGGACGTATCTAGCCTAAATCAGGGGTGTCCTCTAACTTCATGACCCCCCCCCCATTTTATTCACTTCTAAAGAAATGGAAGAGCTTTTATTACTTTTTGTTGAAGTTACAAGACTTGTCCGTTTTTATTTTTAGCATATACTCAAACACCCCCCCCCCCCCCCAGAAATTTCATTGATGCACTCTGCGTCTAAACCCCCCAGCGGGCACCCCTTCTTAAATAGTTTTCATTTTTTTTTGTTATTTAATAAATACGGGTGAGCGATTCTTTAATTAAAGTCCAATCGAAGAAAATGAGTAAAAAGGGCGCAGATAGAATGATCTCTCTTCCTTTAGAGCTAAGGCATTGCAAGGGTACCAAATACTAGTAGGTGGAAATTAATTTCTTAATTTATATTATTTTAAAAACAGGTCTCTAGGTAAGAAATTATTAAAATCGAAATGAATATCAGATTTAGATATTTATTAATTAAAATGATTAATTCACCGAAAGTGCAAACAGTGTATCGAGTCTTGAAAAAGGTTCACTTTTTCTTCCAATGAAATGTCTTGAATTTAAATATTAGAAGTATTTTTTTGGAGATGGACTGGTAGAATTTCAATGGAGAATTGTTGTAAAGGCAGCCCAAGGAAATTGAAAAATAAAATTCCGAATAAAATAATTTTTTTGAATATTATTTCCATCCTCTTAAAACCCGAGGTTTTGTAGGATCTTCCCTTCTTCAGGGTGTAAAATTGTCAACAAAGGAAACATATACAAGAATCTTAAGGCCGCTATACACGAGGCTTGTTTTAATATTTTTTTGTCAGCTTGCTCCCACTCAAAAGCATCCCAGGACCAAGCCGGAACATAGAACATGTCCTATCTTTTAAATCAAGCAAGCTAGCCAGAAAGACAGCCAGCAGTGACGTCAACAGGGCTCCAAATTGCAAAGAGAAAGCTCCCATCCCAAAAACAGGTAGAGGAAAAAAGCCTCGTGTGCAGCGGGCTTTACTTCTTTCCTTCATCAGTGCTCGAATATTATTGTTCTTTCTTGCCATAATCATCAATAGAATATTTTTTTTTCTTAATTCAGATCCTTCTAAATATGTTTTTATTAAAATGACGTTCTAATAAATTATTTATTTAAAATTTTATTTTTCCCTGTGCTTGGGGTGCCTTTCTATCAATTCTATATTATTATTCACTATCATTAAATAGCTTATTAAAAAATTACTTGAAAAAAGTAACGTTTGTACCTATCTAATTTTACTTAAATCAAATTAAGCCCATTGTTGATCTCCTTAATACTAATTACTCCAATTTTTCCTTAAATGAATAAAAAATTAAGATTTTAGGACTTGTAGATATGATTAAAAATTCTAAATAAAACCACATAGAAATAATATTCATATTGAAAGATAGAACTTTCTGAAAATGTTATTCCAATTCTTACATTAATTATTCTTAAGTAATAATTCTATCGGCAAAGAAATAATTTTGAAGAATGAAAAATCCTTGATTGAATTGATGTTGAGAATTGAAAGATTCTTAATATTGTTTAGTCAAGCTTGAAGGTCTCCTAGTATAGGTGTGAAAAGTAATTAAATGCCATTTACTTTAAAAACATCTGCTTTAGCTTTAGATAGCATAGAAAAAAAATGTAGTAATAATAAATCATGTAATCTCTCCTTATCAACGAAAAATGAGAACGAACTTGATATTTCAAGTATTTTTGAAGATATTGGTAGGGTATGGAACCCGCGGTATGTAAGCCCAGCTTGCACTTGACCGGATTACATTTTTGTACACAAAGCTATTAATGACCAAAAATGAGATTTTAATTTACTAGGTTGATTTCAATTTAAAAAAAATAAATAATTAAATAAACTGACCCAGGGCCCAGAAATCAATCCAAGGAATCAAAATCGAAATTTAATTAATTTCTTAATATATCAGGAAATATTTTTCTGCCGAAACTACTTAGGGCCGGTTGTATGTCGCAAAGTAAATGCTTTTTACAAGCGACAAAGGGTAGATGGTAAATGGAGGGACTGAATGGCCAATCAGATGACAGGCAGTGAAAGTGCCAGTCCCTCCATTTACCATCTACCCTTTGTCGCTTGTAAAAAGCATTTACTTTGCGACATACAACCGACCCTTAGATTAAACATTTTAATGAGATAAACTCATCAGAATGCACGACGTTTCGACTCCTATTCTATCTTAAGGCTTCAATCCGTACTTAAAATCAACTCCAGAAAACGTCGTGCATTCCTTGAGTTTATCTCATTAAAATGTGTAATTTAAGTAGTTTCAGTCGAAATATATTTCCTGATTAACATCTCAGCCACCGAAGCATCAAATTTTCTCTAAACGAAAACATTCTCACGGAAATTGAAAATTTTGAAAAACTTGGGACATCAAAATTTATTAAGTAGCTAGATTTTTTGAAAAAATAAATTTGAATCCAGATCAACTTTTGATTCATAAATTGACATTTAATTTTAATCAAGAATATGTGATGTGACCATCTCATGACTTTCCCATAACAAGCCCTCCCCTAACCTAAACAGTACTTTTGGAAAATTTTTATCCAAATCGGACAAAGGGTTCAAATTTTTAACCTCTCCTCCTCCTAATTTTTGGTCCGATTTCAACCAAAATCTGAATAGCTTTTAATCTCCCAATAAAATATCTAAATATAAAATTTGGTTAAAGGACACAATAAAAGAGTGTCATCGGCTGGAATTATACATTTTTTAATTTATTTATAACGGGACTATAGTTTCGAGGGCTTTGCCCTTTCATCAGTCTATTACAATTGATTCACGGGAATTAATGTATGAAACATTCCTGTGAATCAATTGTAATAGACTGATGAAGAGGGCAAAGCCATCGAAACTATAGTCCCGTTATAAATAAATTAAAAAAATATTTTTCCAGCAGAAGACACACTCTTTTATTGTCTCCTTTAATTTATAAAAATTCTGCTACTCTCGGCAAAAAGAAACTTTCAATTTAATAAAATTTGGTTTTGATACTTTCATTAATTTCTAAACTAGAGCGGAACTCACTAACAGACATTGTGATAAGATAATTAATCTCTTAAAGTAATAAATTTTTCGATGTTCACTGTACATGGGTTTATTTTAGATCGAAATGCCGTGAAGTGGCTCAATTTTTTTTTTAATCCAAATAGTTTGAAACGTTTGTGAGATATTTAGAACAGTGGTTCTTAACCTATGGGTCGCAAAGCATATTCTTTGGGTCGCGCAGAGTCGTTAATCAAATATTTTACTTATTATTTAAAGTTTAAAAATATATTTTGATTTATTCAATACTATAAAAAATAAAAATATGAAAAACACGTTCTTTTTCATAAAATTTTCCTTAGATCGAAAAGTATCTTTGGTTATCTTAATTGTTACAAAATAATATTATATGTGAGTTAAAAAAAGTCATCATTGAAAATTGAAGAAAATTTCTCAAGTATCGTCTAAAAAAAGGTAATTAAATATTTTTTTGACGGGGGGGAGGGGGGTCGCGACATGAACATATTTCTCAAGCTTAATAAATTATATTTAAAAAGAAAACTAAAAAACACGCTTCTAAAAAGTACAAAATAATGTAATAAATATAAAATCAAAAAGTTTGGGTTTGGGGCGCAGAAACATGTACTTTTAATTAATTTCGACAAAGTGCCCCACGCTTTTTGATTAAGTATTACATTATTTTGTACTTTTTAGAAGAGTGTATTTTAGTATTTTTAAAATATAATTTATTTTTTTACTTTTTAGTCTTAATTATTTTTATAGAGAAAAGTTTGCGGAATTGAACAGAATGAAAGTCACATTGATATATAGATAAATACATAGATACATACATACAGGTGAAGCTAATATAAAGCGTGTAATAAAAAGATTAAGAACCACTGATTTAGAAAATATGAAGAAAAAAAATAATAATAAAATAAATCTTTTTTCATGCACGATTACAATGCTTGATATATATACTCCGTATGGTATAGTAAAAAGTTCATTAAATTGATTTAAAGCTTCGGATAGAATCAATAGCGATTGGATCTCTCTCTGTTTTGATTGATAAGCCAGCTGACTGTGCTTCCCCTACGCTCCCTCCCCTCCAGCGCTTTTCACCCACCCATATGCTCATACACAAACAAAAAAAACACACATGGATTCATTCTATCTCTCTTTCGTTCTGTCAAAAATTGATAAAAATAAATAAATAAATGTGATTGGTGTACTTACTGGTGTCGGTGCTCTGCCTGGTGCTGCACCAGTTGATGCTGGTCGTCGGCGAGGAAGGGACACCTTGCACAGCCTCTTTTGTTGTGCACTTTGAGCAGGTGGGTGGCCAACCGTTCCGACCTGGCCGCCCTGTATTCGCAGAGCGGACAGACGAATGGCTTCAGGTGGGTGTTGAGGTGTCTCTTCAGACACCAGTTGTCGACGCCTGACCACGTGCAGTAGCAGCACTGATAGCGTTTGTCTTTCCGTTTGCCTTTGCTGCCATGGGACTTGGCGTTGCATCCATTAACCGGCGACTTCTGGTTCGGCGGCTTGAACCCCGCGGGGATGGACAGGTTAGGGTGCGGGACCATCGGCTGGGGCGGGTACTTGTAATATTGCTGTTGTGTCGTCGGCGGGGGCGGAGGCGCCGGAGGGCCAGGCTTTCCTGGTGGTCGTCGAATCCGATTCAGGTCATAGGGGAAGTCGCGGTGCATACGTAAGAAGTGTTTCTTGACATGGTCGGCGCGGTTGAACTGCTTCTGGCAGACATAGCACTGGAAGGGTTTCTCCTCGCGGTGGATATTCTCGTGTCGGGTGAAGAGATCACGGCGGTCTGTTGCATATGGGCAGTAGTTGCAGCAGTATCGCTTGGGGCCTGCCGTCGCCGGCGGCGGGTTGTTTCGCGGGGTGCTCGGCTTCCCGTTGGCGTCGACCTTGTTCTTGAGCCGCTCGAGGAAGCGTGTGACTTCTTCGAGCACGGGGCTCTCCTTGTAGAGGGCGGCCTCCTCGTGAGGCTCGGAAGCCTCCGTGGTGACGTTGTGCTGCCTTGCCAGATGCATGCGGACACAGCGCGGCCACGCTGAGGCATACGGACAGTGCGGACATTGGTAGACCCGGAGGTTGCCGTGGGTGCCAAGCCAGTGCTCGGCCACGCGGCCCAGCGCGCCCACGCACTCGCATTCTGCGCAGCGGAACACGCGCCGCACCGGGTTGTAGGTGGCGATGCGAGATGACGTCCACTGGAGGGCTTCGTCCGAGCCCACCCACTTCTCGTCGCCGAGTTGAGCGGCGGCAGCAGCTGCTGCGGCGGCGGCTGCATCGGGAGGGGGCGGCGGTGGCGGCGCTGCAGCGGCGACGACGGCAGCGGCTGCGTGCTGGGCGACGTGCTGCAGCCCGAGTGCGGCCAAGCCGAACGCGCTTAGGCCTTCAGAGGCGGCCGCCGGGTTGCCTTGCGCTGCGGCCGCCGCGTTCGCGGCCACGACCCCATCCTCGCCGTATAGCTTGCGAGTGATCTCTTTGAACATGTCCTCGTAGGAATCCATGGCAGGCTCCATCATGGAGGCTGCGGGCGGCGGCCAGGCGGACGCCTGCAAAATGGGAGAGGCATGATTGGACCATGAGGCTAGGCGCATCGTACTCACTGCGGCACAAGAATGTGCCTCCGACTCCCCCTTGCCCCTGACTTCCCCCCGCCCCACGCCCGCTTCAATAAAAAGTCCTCCCTGCAGGACCCTCCCGCGTTGCCAGGCAACCCAAGGCGGGGACAACCACCTATATACTCCCACACACACAGACCACAGACCGAGCCGAAAGTTGCTACACCCTCGGACCAAACACTTGCTCCTTCCCCCTCTCGCCCCCCCCCCCCCCGAACTCGACACCCCCGCTGCTAAAAAACAGCTCAACCACCCAGCCAGCCACCCACCTGGCTAGTTATCTATCGGTCTGTCTGTCTACCTGGCTGACTGGCTACCTCCATCCCACCCACCCACCTGCTCACCACACTACATTCTCATATTCTAACAAATAATAATACTAATCAACAAAAAAAAACCTAGTAGATAATATGTAGCTATAGTTAAAGTTTTTACTTTTTGTAGTAAATATATTATATGTTAATTTTTTATGTAAGTCCTCACTCTAATTAATTTTTCATTATTTACATTGAAAATATCGAGGTTGCCCGAAAAAAAAACGAAACGAAAAATTTTAAGTAAAGCCGGGGGGTGAACTGCGGCCTAATATAGTGTACACCTACTTCCACTTCCACTATCATTTCCAAGTAGAAGACAATAGATGAAGGGCCATTATTTAATGAAAGCCAAAATAATTCCACATAATTCCAAAGAGGTGTGTACCTAATTCCAATCTCGGTTCAACCCTCGAGTAAAGCTTATGGTTAAGGCCTTCGCAGTCGAGAGGACACGGACACTAACAGAAATAACCGGAAACTATTTTGACCCTGCTAGGAACCAAATTATTTGTTTGAGACTATAGTTCCAAAGGTTTGACTTCATAATCCGTGAAATATTCTACCTGTTATTTCTCATGGGTTCAAATACCCTATTGGATTTAGGTAAATTGGTTTTGTTATATTAGCAAGCTGGTCAACTAAAATGTCCTGCTTGCCTGCTAACAAACAAATTTACCTAAATCCAATAGAGAAATAAGGGGCCGACCATAAATTACGTCACACACTAAGTGAGGAGAAGCATTTCAGATTTGTGACAAAATGCGACAGAGGGGCCCGGGGATTTTAACAATTGTGATGTCACAAAAGTCAAATTAAAATTTGTTAAAAATTATAGGGTATAAAAGTGATAATGTGACGTCTGACGTCACAATACAAAAAAATGTGATAGAATGTGACATAGGGGCAGGGGAGGTTCGAGTGTTGTAATTTATGAACGGCCCCTAACAGATAGAATGTTTCTAGTTAAGAAGACTGATGTTAATGATTAAAACTTTGAAACTATAGTCTCTAACAAATAAATTATTATTATAATTTAATTGATAAGTAAATTATACATATATACATTTATAAATAAGTAGAAAATATATATTTTCATTAAGCTGAGGACAACTTCATTGATTTATTCTACAACTCTGCTACTCTCGGCAAACTTACAACGAAATATTTTTAGTTAAAATATAATACAAAACACACTAAAAAGGATTCTAACAAGCAAAGATAAAGAAATTTCTATGAAAGAAGAAAATCATTACAAGAAAGAAGAATTATTGTCACTGAAGAAGGAAAATATTTTGAAATAAATTTATGAAATCATGAATCCGATTTCCCCTCTATTTTGGGTCAATATCCATTTCACGTATATATGGTAGATAGTCAGGTAGGTCCAAGTCGTAGGGTCTTGATGGACACAGCAAAATGTTGCACAGATTGATCAAAGTGTTTTTAGGATTTATAGGGATAATTTATTTATTTGGAACCGCCTCCAAATTCAGGCTTCTAAAAAATATTCACATCTTCTTTTAATGGAGTTCGGGACTGTTTATCATTTTTATAAGAAAATTCTCAAATTTTACCATCGAATCATTGATGTATTAAATATTTATTGAAGTTGATCGTCTGTCTCATTACCGAGAAATAAATTATTGAAAATTGTCCTTTTAACATGGAAGTAAATGGACCAGCTTTTAAAAGGGCTATAACTTCTATACAAATTATACCATTATCAAACAAATGTATATAGATCATTAATTCAACTTTTATGAATCGAATGATACATTTTAATAATTAGATTTGACAGTCTAGTTAATTAGTTATTCATAAATGTAAAATTAAACGTTATTTGCAGCCAACAGAATATGACAAAAGCAATAGTGTAGAATTCCAACTCTATTTCTTGAAATCGTTTTTGTGTTAAATAAATGTTTTTATAATGAGAAAAATTTCTCTCAATTTTTTTTATTAAAAAATTTGGTATGGAGACGTTGTCACTCTTGAGAAATACAAAATATTTTTTTCGAAGATCAACCAGTAGATAAGCTGTCCCGAACTCCCTTAAATAGAATACTCTTCCAAGGTAGATATTACCTTTCTTTGTTTAAAAATTTTATATAATAATTTATTAAGAACCCCCTGCCTACTAATTCCAATCAAAATACCTATCTAGTCAGCTTATTTAAAATAATTTAATGTGAAATTTCATTTTGATACCATTATAGTTAGTGGTTTTTGAGCTAGAGCGTAAATATCTAGCTAACATACTAACTCATTGATTCCCCTTAAATATTTTTTTTCACTGTTCACTGTGCCTATAGATATTTATAGTCCTTAATTTTGTTTGTTTTTTTATCAAAATGCTGTTTTTTTAGATATTTCATTAAAAAAAATCCCACTTTTTTCCTGCATAATTATAATACTTGATTATACCCGGATGAAAAAATAAAAAAAATTATAAAGTTTCTACCTTAGTTTAACTATAACATTTTCATAGTTTCACTATTTTATAAAAATAAGTAAAACTTAAATGGATTTATTTATGAATTTTTATTTATTTATTAGTTATTTATTATGAATTAAAAAAAAATTCAGTCGAAAAAAATGGACTATCTCAAAAAGCTTTTTTTCATTCCGCCTAAGTCAGCAAAATAAATAAATAAATAAATGAAAATCTGATTATCTCTCTATTTTTGGAAACACCATTAAAAAATGGACCATGGATTATTATCAGGATGAATTCCTATACGTATTACTGTACCCCGTCGTCTTCTCTGGGGAATTAAAAAAAAAGAAATAAAGTAATTTTAAACCACTGAGGCGAGGCAATGAACAAAAAAATAAATAATTCATTTAATAATTAATATTGAGATGAAGAGAAAAAGAGAAATTATCTGGTTAAGGGTAGAAATGGAAAAACTAAAAAAAAATGTAATGATGTAATCCCTTATAAAAAGGGGAAATATCCACCAGCTTTAAGATTGGATTAAGAATTAAATAGAGAGTATTTTTGGGGGAGGATCGACCATCCGTGCTGATATTAATTATAAAATTAATTACCTAAACATTTTTATTAGTAGACGACAATTCAGTACCTACTTCCAGAAACTTCTTCAAGTGTAAAGCTTTAGTATTGTTGAAAATACATTTTTAAAAGCATCTAAATACAGAAACACGCTTTTATCAAAATTAATCTATTTAATATGTAGATACAGGTTTTTCAAAACATCAAAATTTAGATATCTAGATCAGGAATGGGGTTACTTTTTTAGCCATTACCCACAAAGTATTATTTATTTTTTGATTTCGCCGATATTTCGAATAGGAGGAAATTAAAAAAAAATTCAATTCAAAATTATTGATTGAATCAATCAATTTCTACGGAGAATACAGTAATAAATATTGAAAAATATAAATTATATACGATAAAATAAATATACTAAAAAAGTAGATAATCCATAAATTACGTCACACAGTAAGGGCGGCATCTCAGATTTGTGACAAAATGTGACAGGGGGCTCGGGGATCTTAAAAATTGTGATGTCACAGACAAATTAATTTTTTTTTTAATTTTCAAATATAAATAATAAATATAAAAGTGATACTGTCATTTCACAATACAGAGGATGCTCAATGAAAATGTGACAGAATGTGACTCAGGGGGAGGGTCTAAAATCTTGAAATGCGTGTGATAAATTACGTCACAAAGTAAGGGGGGCATCTCAGACTTGTGACAAAATGTGACAGGGGGGCCGGGGATCTTAAAAATTGTGATGTCACAGACAAATTAATTTTTTTTTTTTAATTTTCAAATTAAATAATAAATTAGATGTGACAAATCAGAGGAAAAAAAAGGAACAATTAAACACCGTGTTAAAACATGCGACCAATTGCAACATTTCGCCAATTTATTGTGGCTTCATCTATACAAAAATTTGTAATTATACCGTGTTAAAACATGCGACCAATTGCAACGTTTCGCCAATTTATTGTGGCTTCATCAGAGCTCTATACAAAAATTTGTAATTATACTGTAAAACATGCGATTAATTGAATGTTTCGCCAATTTATTCTGGCTTCATCAGTCTCTATACAAAAAATAAAACACAAATTTTTGTATAGAGCCTTATGAAGCCATCAATAAATTGGCAAAACGTTGCAATTGGTCGCATGTTTTAACACGGTGTTTAATTGTTCCTTTTTTCCTCTGATTTGTCACATCTAATACTGATAATGGAACTGAATAATAATAATGTTAAATAATAAATATAAAAGTGATAGGGTGACGTCCCAATACAGGGGGTGCTCGGTGAAAATGTGACTCAGGGGGAGCAGGGGTCTAGAAATCTTGAAATTCGAGTGAGTTAATATATGGATGGCCCCCAAATTGAAAAAAATTAAAAATTCATTATGGAACAAAATAATATAATTGAAAACATTTTAACTTCAGACGGTGAAGAGATAATGTTGTTTCATTATTGATACAATAATTTTAAAATTGTTTTTTTTTTTTTTTTTTTTTACATGTAAGATCAATTTGAATACTATCTTCGGACTTCACTCGATAACTATGCAATTTTTATTTATTAAATTTTATTTACTTATTTATTTATTTTTTATACATTCTATAGACACACACATATATATTAATATATTTATAGTCTTCTTTATCCACAAAATTTTCATTTTTATTCCACCCAGTCCTCCGACCTCTGAGCTAGATACATCTGCAGATTCAAAAAATTTCAGGCTCTATATTTGGATAATGGTTGCAATTGATTGATATTTCTGTGATCATGTCATGAAAAAGGCAATCATGTTTAAGCAAGAGGTATTTCAAGATAAAACTATGGCCCTTGGATGTCACAAAACTTTTATACTTGCTTAGAAAGCTTTAGGGTATTTGGTTCAAAAGAAAATGACTGGAAGATTTTTATTAGAGCGCCTAGAAGTTAGACAACTAGAAACGCGCCACCTATGAGAATTATCCTACAAGTTGACCATTAATAATAATACACTGTTAAAAATTTCTTATATAATTTTACTATAAAAAATGGAAAGTCCTCAAAACTTTTTAGTAATATTGTAATCTTACAACATATTTTTTAGTAATACGTATCTAATTAATACAAAAAAAAGTAAAGTTACAATTTATTTTTGTATTTTTGCAATGAGTTAATGTGATTTACCAATATAATATAGTATTTTTTATACTATACGCAATCTTGGAAATTTCGTATCTATTTGTATTTTAAACTTATAGTAAGCTTACTATTTTTTTAAGTGTAATTGATATATTAGCAAAATTTCAAAATTTTCATAAAATTTTCAATATTGATAACTCTTAATGATTTAATAGAATGGGCGATTTTTGCTCAGAAAGCGATAACTTTCTCCGGGCCTTAATCAATTAAAATGTTGATGTTTTTCTATTTTCTTCGGCCCTTTTTTATAAAACACAGAACAGATATAAACCTCGCTAAAGATTATTATTCTGTTATCCTTAAGAATTAAGAATTGGAAATTATAAAATAACACCTATACTACATAGGTATCAATTCTACAGCAAATTCTGTCAGAAGCAAAGTTGTAGAGGATGTGATTTCTGACAACTTTTGTAAATTCTACCTCTTCAACCAAAGTCAACCAAAATTTCTATAGATAATCTGTAGGCTCCCAGAAGAAGAGACATGCAAAAACTAACCACCCAAAATGGGGGGGGGGGGAGGGATCACAAAATTAAAATTCCAAGCCTTTGGACCAAACTCAACCAAAATTTGTATACACAATCTGTGGACCCCTATGGAACTTGAAACTCAACAACCAACCAACCAAAATGGGTGGATGTCCACAAATTTTAATATTTATCCCAGGGGCTAGCAAAAGGCCCGTCAGGCTTAGCAGCTAGTAATTTAGAAAATTATTATAATATGTATGATTAATAAAGATTTGATTCATATAAATTTCTTTTTGTTTATTCCATATATTTATAAGGACCGTGCGTCACGACTTTAGCGCCAACTGGTAACGAAAATGTAAGCTTAGGGGGATGATTTATTAAACGTCCAAGACAAGGAGACTCGCTCACGGCCCCTAGGCTCCGTGCACTCTTTTATCTATGATATATACTATAATAGAATATTTTTTCTCCCAAATTATTTGAATAAATAAACACAAGAGAGCGCTTCCTTCGGCACTAGTGCTGCCTCTATGTTTAACGCACGGTCCCAATGTAATCTGGGGCCGCGAAAAAATTTTCATTCACGATTGGAAAACTTTAAGAAGCGCTTGTATAAACAATATATGAAAAAAAATCTCTGGAAATGGATTTTTTACAATTGTTATTAGGTAAGGTTGTTATACTGATGAAATACTATTGAAATATTTAACAGTAGCTTATATATACCAAAATGGAAAGATTTGAATAGAATGCAATATTTTGTGTGTGAATACTTTCTCTATGTGAGCGAGGTGAAAGCAAGAGCTGCTTTGTTTTGTTATAAGGGGAGAGGGAGGGTGTGTTCTGGGGGGTAAGGGCGCCAGTTCACCCCCTGGTTAAGGGGGCGCCGACAGAGAGCAGAACCAACCAGCCAGCCAGCCAACCAACCCCTCGAGACAGCCAAAACGGGATTCCATCTAAACCAGCCCAAGCCCCAGCCCCAGCCCCTGCAGCCCCCAATCACCAATATGACATTTTTATTTAAGCGAGAATGAGACAAAGAGACAACCAGCTAACAGAACAGTTTCCATTCAACTTATTTGTACTCAGTCGTATTCGGTTCATATTTTAAAATTAAAAGAAAAAGACAAAGACAAAATTATAGTTGAAAAACTAAAAAAACACGCTTTTGATCAGTAATGCACTAAAAAGTATAAAATAATGTATCTAAAACTTTTTTATGTCCAATAACGAAGTCAAAAAGTGTGGGGCGCTTCTTTGAGAAGCCTGTAGGTATAGTTTTAATTAATTTCGACAAAGTGCCCCACGCTTTTTGACTTAATTATTGGACTTATTTTATACTTTTTAGTGCATTACTGACAAAAAGCGTTTTTTTTTAGTTTTTTTTAAACTATAATTTATTATTTTACTTTTTAGTCTTAAATTGGGTACAATTTCACGAGTACATCGCTAAACTAAAACTAAATTTGACAAGAGTCTAGTATATTTTCCCAATTTTCCCCCAATTTTGTTAAATTTTGTATTTTTATCCTTCTGGGTGCCCACAGATAGTGTAAACAAATTTCGGTTGAGTTTGGACCAAAGAGGGCTATAATTTCCAAATTTCGACCCCCCCCCCTGTTAATTTTTTTAGCTCGATTGTTTAAAATTATTGTATTGTCATCGATTATTAATAGGTATTTTATTTATTTATTTAAATTTAAATGTATTTACATACATATATACACTACAATACATTAAACGTACAAATCATTGCACTATAATATACAACATAATATTTAACATTAAAATACATAATATTACACTATAATAAGTTCTAATGTCTATGTAACATTTTATGGTATGTAAATGGTATGTAAATATTCAATTTAATCAGACGCTTTGAAGGTGCTGAAAATTACGTTGAAAGATTCCATTACATTGATACATAGATACAGGTCAAGCTAATAAAAGCATGTTAAAAACAAGGATTTTTTCATCTTTAATTTCTTTATCTTAGCAAAAACCTATTAATATATCATACAAAAATCCCCTTGATTTATAATAAGTCTATAAATGACGGTTTAACGGAAGGTAGTACAGGAATAAATAAAAAGAATATTCCTAATAAAAGATTATTTATTGAAGGTTTTTCTATTTATAGCTTTTGAAACCGACGTTTCGGAGGATCTTCACTCCTTCCTCAGAATTCAAAGAGTCAATGCAGGAAGGTTGTAATATTTATCCTGCCTGTCTCCTTTTTCAGCACTCGTTGGTGTTGATGAAATATTTTTCTTCTTTCCATCATCAATAGAACAGAGTAAATATTTATATTTGAGGTAATTTCATCTCCAGGACAATTTGTATCATTCTCTATTTTCAAAATATATATTTGTTTATAGTTACTTTTTAAATGCTTTTTAAAGAAACTATATTTTTCCGAATTTCCATTTATAAAGGAAGAATTGTTCACGAAACGTTTGGATTTCTAATAAACGTTTTGATATTGTTTTTATAAAAGAAGTATTTAATACAGGAATTATTTAACGGATTATAGTGGTGTTTCACAAAGTGGAAATAAAATTAAAAAATTAAAACATCTTTTAAATTATTTTGGAGATTTTTTATTTATCTCAAGTATTTAATATAAAATTTTATAAAATGTTTTTATTATTTCCATCAATAGAACAGAAAATTTCTCAACACCTACGAGTCCTGAAAAAGGACACAGGAAGGATAAATCTTACATTATTCCTTCATTGAACCTGTAGATCCTTGAAGTAAGAGGGAAGATTCTTCGAAACGTAGATTTCAAAAACTGTAAATAAATACTATTTTATTGGAAATATTATTTTTATTCTTTGAGTGCCTTCCATTAAACCAGTTATTTTTTAATTTTAATGACCTATAAACCTATTTAATTTATTATTATTTTTTTTTAATAAATACAGTTCTTAAAGATGGATTAATTATTCGTTTGTTTAGTGACCAACTTACTATTTACAACAAAACGAATTTACCGAAATCCAATAGGGTATTTTTACCCTTGAGAAATAACAGATAAAATATTTATAATTAATAAAAAGATTGATGATTTAATAAACGTAGATCATTTAATAAATTTATCAAGCAGAGGACAACCTGATTGATTTCTCTTTATGACATACGAATTAATTAAATCTTCGGTGGTTGAATAGTTTATTACATCTTTTGAAAATAAATCACATTAAGTATGGACTGTTTTATATATTTAATAAAACTTAAGAAATATACACAATATATTGAATGAGACAATAAAAGAGTGTGTCTTCTGCTAGAATTATAAATTTTTAATTTATTTATAACGAGACTATAGTTTCGAAAGCTTTGCCCTCTTCATCAGTCTATTACAATTGATTCACAGGAATTGATGTATGTAAGAGTTAAGGCTGGTTCACACGAGACATTTTTTCTTACTTGTTCGACCTACTTGAAAGTTGAAGCTAGTTCAGTCACGCTGATTTTTCGCCTGTTGGCTTCATACGGAGCTTTTCCAGAAAAATTTTAAGTTATCCGGCTAGATTGCGCAAAATATCAGCTGTTCTGTGATATCACCTGAGGTATTGTGCCACCCACGTGATTAAATAATGCTTTCCGATTGGTTGCCCACTGCCAGCTTCAAGTAGCTAAACTTTTTTTTAGAACCCTATCTTTTGAATCAAGCAAGCATGCTAGTAAGACAGTCCGGAGTGACGTCATTTCGACCCCCTCCATGCCTCTAAATTACAAGTTAGTCGAACAAGTAAGGAACAAGTAGCAGAAAAAGCCTCGTGTGAACCGGCCTTTACTTACTACATTAATTCCTGTGAATCAATTATAATAGACTGATGAAGAAGGCAAGGGTCTTGTTATAAATAAATTAAAAATTTATAATTTCAGCAGAAGACACACTCTTTTATTGTCTCCTTCAATATATTATCATAATTCTGCTACTCTCGGCAAAAAGAAACTTTCAATTTAAATATACACAAAATCAAATCCACGACGTTTCGAACAAATAATGAAGTTTTATTCATCCCTCTGGATTATAAACATTTCTTTTGTTTCCTCTCTTTATCAGGTCTATTATTTTTTTTAAAGAAAACCTAATTATCCGACCAGCCATAAATTGTCTTAAAGAACGAAGCAAGGGCTGGAAGAAGAAGGCAAACGAATAAAGGGAAGGAAATTAATTCTAACTTCTTGCAATTTCAAATATTGTAAACAATAGAAACGGCAAGTGAATAAATTCCATCGGATGAGTTGAGAGAGTAGGGAGGACATTTTGCCTCCCCCTCCCCCCACCCCTGCCGCCCTTAGGGAAAAAAGGGTGAAGAATTTTTTTTTGAAGATGGTTCGACCGACCTGAGACCCGCACCCTTTCGGGTTGGGTGTGTGACGTCACGCAGCCAGCCTCCCCTTCTGTTTTTCCCTCCCGTTGAATTAAACATCCCTACACATCCAGAGCTCGACACATCCCCTCCACTGGCGTCTTCCTCCCCACCACCCTAAAAGGGGTGCACATCGACTCAAGCGTGTCATGCAGGGCGAGAGGGGGGTGTAGAGATGTACATGGAAGCAATTGGATATTGATCCTCATTTAGGGCTTTTCTTAAGAAAACCATTAGACAAGTGTTCACAGTGGCACCTTCTTCTTATTAAACTGACAAGTGACGGAAGAAATAAAAAATAACAATTTCAACCACCAGTGCATTAAATCAACAAATTATAACGGGTTTAGTGCGCACTACACGACTTTCAGCAACTCCCTATTAAGGTAGTTCTTTCACAAATGCAAAAATTCAAGAAGTCTTCGAAACTTGAAATATAAGTCATTAAAGGCATAATAAACACACTGTTAAAATTTGAAGACGATTTACCACACCAAACATGAAATAATTGCAATTAAAAATGACATTTTTTACATATTGTAGATTGGGAAAGGGTGGGAAAATGATCATTATTTTATTTTTACTTTTTTTTTCATTGAATGACTTTCACCATCTTGATGAAAAATTAATATTTGTTAGAATAATATATTCGGATTAACTTAATGTAACGTAATGCTCAATCCGACATAGATGGCGTTGGGTTCGTTGGTGTCCTAAGTTTTTGACTAGACAGTACGCACAGCATATATAAAGGCCGGTTCACACGGAGCATTTTCTCCTACTTGCTCCTAACTTGCTCGGCTGTCAATTTGGAGGCATGGAGGGGGTCTAAATGACGTCACTCCTGACTGTCTTAATAGCATGCTTGCTTGATTGATTCAAAAGATAGGGCCTGTTCTAAAAAAAATTTAGCTACTTGGACCGGGCAGTGGCCAGCCAATCGGAAAGCATTATTTTATCACGTGGGTGACATGGGAATTGGCCAAATACATCAGCTGATATCACAGAACAGCTGATATTTTGTTTCTCACTGTTCAACTCTTTACTTAAATGAATAAAGAGAATATGCCTTCCAAATTCGTCTGCGATTGATAATTTCTGCAATAATATTATTGCCAGCCATTTTTATTTGCATCTGAGCTGAAACTGAAAGATGATAGACCAGCTGTTTGGCTCAAAGCATGGGCACGCAACCTAGCCGGCTAATTTGAAATTTTTTTGAAAAAGCTTCGTGTGAACCCAACAGGCGAAAAATCAGCCTGACTGAACTAGCTTCAAATTGCAAATAGGGCGAACAAGTTAGGAGCAAGTAGCAGAAAAAGCACCAGCCTTTAGATTGTCAATATTTTCCCTTTATGGTTTCAAAACAACATGTCATGTAATGCTCAATCCGACATAGATGGCCCTGGGTTCGTTGGTGTTCTAAGTTTTTGTCTAGACTGTACGGACGGCATATATAAGATTGGATTATGAAGAGGCCAAATCAGTTAACCTAAAATCGGAGTGAGTGCTCTGCTCATCCTTGAGAAAACGTCGTAGTTATATTATATTTTGTGTTCAATAAATAGTTATAATTAATTATGTGTGATTTAAACAAAATTTCAAACTTGAAAAATAATCCATTTAATTTCGGATCTAGTAGAGAGCAGATGACAATCTCTTTTGTGATTTTCTTAGATATGTTAAACCATTTTGGAGGATGAATTATGATGAGGCGTTTGCACATAAAGGAATCGTCCCCTATCACGCACACATGTTTGTATTAAGAAAGTCGACCCCTTGAAAGGACCTTGGTTTCTGGTTTGAATCCTCTCCTTGAATATAGGGCTCCACATGTGTTTCACCAATTCTTTTACACCTCTCTGTTTCCTCTCTCCTTATATTGTGTGCGAGTCAGGTGTTTCTGAATGATGAACATCCGGGATATTTCTTCTCTTTCTCTTTTGATACTCTCCCGTCTCACGTTCATAAGAAAGTCGCATTGAATGATACTGTAGTCTCTTTAAACTGATATTCAATAACACTGCATTGACAAATCAAATATTTGACAATCCAATGAAAAAATAAATAAATATCTGCTTTTTTTATATTTTCAACAAACATATTTTAAAAAGTTATCGCTTGTTCTATTTGTTTGTAAATTATATTTGAAATTGTTCTGAAAATCTACAAAAGAATCGGAGGAAAAAATTGAAAAATCTTTCAGCAAATTTTAAGGATTAAGCAATTTTTTAATTGTAAAAAGATTTTGTTTTGTTTTCAACCACTGGGGTTGTCTTCTGCTTGATGCAAATAAACATATACCTACATATATACCGAATATAAATATGTATATACAGTCGACTCTCGATAATTCGAAATCCTAGGGACTACAAGAAAAATTCTAAACTTTGAATTATCAAGAGAAAAGAAAAACAATTCGAATTATAAAAAGGGGAAGTGGCCTAGTTCGAATTATAGAACGTTGTCTCCTCCTCTTGTTACGAATTTTTTTTTTTTTGATTTACCGAAGTTGACAGCTGAAGAGTTCAAATTATCAAAAAATTCGAATTATCGAGGCTCGAATTATTGAGAGTCGACTGTATATAATTTATTTGTTAGGGACTATAGTTTCGAAGGTCTGACCTTCATCATCAGTCTTTTAATTAGAAATATTTTATCTGTTATTTCTTAAGGAGTTAACACTTCTAAACGAAAAAAAATATTTTTTTTCAAACTTTGGAAATAGATAAATATTTATGAATAAAATATCCTTGCAAAATTTCATTAAATATGTGACACTAGTTCCGAAAATATCAATTAATAAATTAACAACACATATCCTTATGGATATTATTATCTAGTTATAGTGAGTGAATTATATTAAAATGATATTGAAAAAAAGAGAACATCCATTGAAATTTTAAGTGATCTCTCTTTAAGCGTTGATGAAACTGTTTCCGAAATTTCAAAAAGATTAGGAGGCTTTATTCATCGATAAAAAATTAATAAAGTCAGGAAAAAAATTTCAGTTCGAAAACATCTATATGAAACATGGTACCATTGCATACTGATAACGGAGCGGCTGCGATTTAAAAAGTAAATTTGCAGAAAGATTCATATGAAATAATCATTTAAATGATGTGTAATTAGGTTTTTACTTTTTCACTTGTTCAAATCATTTAAATAGATAGGATGTTAACCAGTTTAAAATTCAAATTGTCAACTTGTCAAGTAAATTTTTTCAGATTTTTATTATAATTTTTATTTCAGAACAGTAAACAGCTTTAGTGTATCGGCAGGTCTCAAATTTTTGGTAAAGATGATGAATGTAGTGATGGTGTCTGTCAACTCCCTTAAGGGTTTAAATACCCGATTGGATTTAGATAAATTCCATTTTGCTGTTATAAAGGTTACACCACATAACAAAGGATTAACCATCAACCTATACATATATGCAGACCTTTGCCTAAATTCCATACTCTGGAAAAGGGGGAAAGGGGCTGTGGGTTTTTTCCTTTTGTCCCTTCCGGTATTCTAAATTTTTGAAAACATTTTTAACAAATGACTTGTATTATTTGCATCAATCAGAAGAAAATCTAATTGGTTTGGTCGACAAACGGTTTGAGGTAGAAAGTTAAAACATGAAAGAGAGTTGTAGTTTATTACTGCTGAAAGCTCAGTGTGTGCCAAATTTCGTAACATTAGCTACAAGCAATTTTGAATATTTATAGTAACTGTGCGCCTTTTCAACAAGTTCTATTATATATAAAAAAAAAATCAACCTAATTGAGTAGTAAAATTTTTGACTTTGGTTGGGCTATGGAGTCTATACTTTTTTCTTTTCAAATTAAATAAACTGCAACGGATCGTTTCTAAACTTAATCCAAAGTCATTTGAAATATCAATATTTGTATTCCTTTATTATTAATCATATATCATAGCCTATTTGCGGCCCATCTTTAAAACAAGATGATAAAGAAGTTAAAAAATGTACTTACTTACTCTAGAGTAAAGTATTTTAAAATATAATTTTAGTAAAAACTTTATTTAACCTTTTTTGTGATCCCCAAGGTCCTTAATTAGCATATTAAATTTCATCAAAATTGGTGAAGTCATTTTCAAGATATTTAGAAAAAACTAAAAAAGTCCTGAAATAAAGTACTAATGTTTGATGGCCGATTTGTACCAAAAACTAATCAGCGCTTCATTTTGTTAAAATAATGGTAGGTTTTCAATTTCATTTTAATCGGTTCAACGATGTGGAAAAAATCGTGGACGAAAAAAACGATAACATCCATCCATCCATCCGCACGCACTTCCTGGAAAAATGGTGCACTTCTTGGCTCTCTCGACGAGACCCCATGTAATTTTTGGCAAAACCGTCACGTACTAAAATTCAACCTAATTGAATACTACAATTTGTGACTTTAATTGAGTTCATGGGTTCCGTAGTCTTTACCTGAGGACCCTTTGCCTTCGAGACCGATTTTCAATACTTCGCACTGGTATAAAGTAAAAAATAAATGGGTTCAAAAAATTTATCAATTTATAAAAATTCGATAATAGGGCTTTTTGATAAATTTTTTACATCCGCAAACGTTCTATCATTTCAAATATAATCAAAGCACATAATTTATTAATTAAAAAAAAATATTTTTCTTTCATTTTCTTCGTTAAAATATACTTACATCGTAAATCACAAAACAAAAACAAATAGATAAATTTAATATTAGAATACAATTCTTTACGTTTCCATCTCCATATTTAAAAAACATTACTTCTAATAGAATAATTATCTTTCAAGATGTTTTTGTATTTTCTGTGTTGTATAAAAAAAGTGCCGTAGGAAATATAAGTCTTTTGACGGATTAAGGCCCGTAGACTATACGCCTGGTAATCATCGCGAACTGAGCAAAATCCCCCACTCTATTGAATCATTTAAGGGTTCTCAATATTCAAATGTAGAAAATTTTTAAAATAATGTATTGTGTCAATTATGATTGATTAAATTTATTGATTATTAATATTAAATTTATTGATGATTAAAATTATTAAGGCCAGAGCTTTTAAGTTAATTCTCAAGAGCGGTGCGTTTCCAGTTGTCTAATTTCTAGGCGCGCCTATGGAAAAAGTTTGATGGTTTTTAATTTTATTTATTTTTTTATTTATACACTTTTCTATTAATTTGCAATGTTGTATAATTATTAATTTGTTTCTTTATTTTTCGTTGATCACTGCCTACTACTTTGTTCCGTATAAAATGTAATTTTGCTCGAAGTATTCACTTGATCGCTTTTTAATGGGTAATGGAAATTCTGTAACACATCTATTTATTAGTGATTAGAGAATTTCCATTATGACTAAAAAGTATTAAATAAAAATAAGATTTTTAAAAAATACACTTTTCAATCACAGAACCGTACTAAAAAGCAGAAAATAAATCCTAGGATTTCTGAAGTATTCTCTTGCGTTTATAGTTGAATTCGCTCAGTTTTAATTTAATGGGAAGTAAAATAATCGTAAGACGATGTAAACAGATTCCTAGAAGTAAAAGTGAAGCGGTAGTAAAATTCTTTGTAACTTAATCAGCGCTTAAACTTTTACTGCTAGGGAATGGTAAATCTACTCGCATCCATAATAAGTATTAATTAAAACAGGAATAGCAGGAATTGGACAATAAATAAAAAACAGAGTTTTTATTAAATGAGCCAGACGTTTCGCCGATTTATTTCGACTTCCTCGGTGGCTATTTTATCACTCTTTGTCAAAAGACAATTCCACTCATGCGACGAAACATCTTTAATCTTTTTTTATTATATAATAACTACGTATTACATTATTGGCCTCAACTATTCTACAATCACCTGAACCTTTTTTCTCCTTTCAAACAATTAAAAATTGCAAATCCTTTATGTTGTTTTTATTTTTAAACAGGATGTTTCTGTTGCTTAGTGGAATTGTCTTTTGACAAAGAGTGATAAAATGGGTCAATGAGGAAGTCGAAATAAATCGACGAAACATCTGGCCCATTTACTTAATAAAACCTCTGTTTTTTATTTATTGTCCAATTCCATGTTATTCCTGTTTTAATTAACTTGTAGGTATGTTTTTGATTTTTCAGTGTCCTGCGATTAATGTACTTCCCATTAAATTAAAACTGAGCGAATTCAACCGTAAGACAATACCTCAGAAATCCTAGAATTTACAGGGTAATCTCTGCTTTTTAGTACGGTACTGTGATTGAAAAGAGTATTTTTTTTAAATCTTTTTTTTTATTGAATACCCTGAAGCTTTGTGAGAAATGATCATTGTTGATTTTCATTCAAGAGTCAGTTTTCTCTTGAAATGACCATATTACCATATTTACCTTATATTTGCAGCGATTAAACCTGATTACCTGTTCCATGACAGAAACAGTTTCAAAAATGAAAATCTTGGCCCTTGTACTAAACTCAACCAAATTTTGTATAGATAATTAGTGGGCACCCAGTAGTCTAAAAATGCAAAAACTAACCCGGCTACATGATTATGAATAATTTTATTAAATATTAAATATAAGAGAAGGGCCAGGGTGATCGTAAAGTCAAGTGGATGGCCGCATCAAACCGTGCCAATTTTTATATTAAGTGTGAAGGAATTTTGAATCGTGCTTGTACATACAGCAAGGTATATTATAAATGAAAGTGTGTGGTGTAACGAATTAGTATCAAGGGTAAAAAAAGAAGAGATATTTATTTTTTTATTTTTATTTTGTTCCATCACTGGCGAATTCAGAGAAATGAGGAAGAAGGAGGGAAAAAAGGCGAGACAAGCAGACAGACGTAAGGACGGACAGACACCCAGAGAGGAGACATCCACCCGAGGGTCTGATGCCTTGAAGGAAAGAGGATGGATCTGCTGTTGTTGCTGTAGGGGGCTGCTGCTGCAGACGGAGACAGCCAGACCTCGAACCTCGAAACAACCAGTGGAGGATCCTGAGAGCGAGAGATAGAGGCCAAGGTGAACGGGAATCAGAATCGCCACAGGCGAAATACAACAACCCACTCAAAACAACCCGGGAACAGGTAGAGACAGAGAAACAGACAGAGAAAGGACAAATTAAAATTAAAATAAAAAAACACATGGGGAGGCGGCGCGGCGCGAAGGGCGGCTCAATAAGACACACAAGGCGAAACAGAAATGTCGCTCTGAGATTCGTAAAAGTAGAAATTATAGGGTCACATTATGTTTAATTATTAAAGTTGTTATCGGGAAATAAGGACTATATTTGTATGCAGATAATTTATATTTTATTGCCAACGTTTCATCAACTTCGTTGACTTCTTCAGGGCTCTAAAAATGGAGGATGGGGTCCAGGACGTGGGGATTCAGGGATGTGAGGGTCCAGGGTTACTAAAGGGCATTTCTCTCTGTATTTGTACCTATATCACATACTACTAAAAGGCATTTGTGCCATCCTCTGTATGTATCTATGTACCTATGTATGTATGTCCGTCCCCCAAAAAAAACAGTCGTCATGGTTACCAATTTAACTGAAATTATCTATTTATATAAAATTGAGGTTTTGTCTGTACATTGGGGTGGTGGTGTGGGTGGGGGATGCTGGGTGGGTTTCGGGGGGGTAGGGTTCGAGGGGTGGGGGTCCAGGGGGTGAGCTCCCTGGCTAGCAAGAGGACCGCCGAAGGCGGGCCTTGCAGCTAGTAATAATAATAAAAAAATAAGATCCATGTTCTGTGGGCAAGGGTGAACTCCCTTTTGGAAAGAGCGAGTCTATCTCAAATAACGCGGACAAGTAGGATTCGGGCTCGAATACCGAGGAAGTATTTATATTATAACTGATGATTAGCATATTCTTATTTAAGCCTAGCTTAAATTTTTAGCTGTGTGCTACCAAGTATTAGATTTTGTCCAAATTTTGCACATTTACTCGTTTGGGACCCTTAGGGGGGGGGGAGGTAATGTCATGGCCAGATCAAATATTTTATAAATTTAATTTTTTTCATTGTCCGGTTGTTTTCGAAAATCTTTCTAATAAACTATTAATTAAAGAAGGAAGTCCTGTGGTGATGAGAGTGTGCGTGAGCATTAGATTATAGACTTTATTTAATATTTTGGGCAAAAAAAGAACAATTAAATACTATATCTACTCTTTCAAACTTTAATTTGAATGCCTCTTTATTTCTTTTTTTCGTTTTTCTAGATAATATTTGAGGCGACTGTGGGTCAGTGGGTAGAGTTTTGGGTCGCTGAATCGGAGATCGCCTGGTTCGAGACCGACATTCGGCAGATAGATATTTGCAGTCGCCTCCTCTTGGAAAGTAATGGCAACCTACCAAGAGTATAATTGCCAAGTGACCTCTCCAAATTAGCCGTTCGGAACCGGCGTTAAAAAGTAGGTCCCGTATATCTGTGTAAAACAACGCAAACACACTCAGCACAGGTATACGTGAAAGAGCGCCGACACCCGTTTCGGGTGTGGCACTCGAAGAAGAAGATAGATAATTTGGCTTGTAGTCATGTTGAATTTTATGTAGGACTAAAAAAAATATCCATGTAGAAATAATCTCTTTAAATAACGATGTTGGAGAGTGGCTGTTTTTAGGTGATTTTTCTTCCAGTTCGATTTCAATCAAATATTTAAATTACAATTATGAAAAATTCTAGAAATTCACTCATTTCCTGCTTATCAACGACAAATAAGAACGAATTTAATATTTCAACCAAGTCTCGTCTTATTTACGGCAGTAAGCAGGAAATGAAAGTATAAATTTATGATATTTTTTCATAATTCTAGCTCGAGTACTTGAAATGAAATTGAGATGGTATAAAAATCGCCTAAAAATGGCTAATTCGGCACTCACACGAGTAATTGATTTTAAATAAATAAAAAATTAAACCTAATTTTAGTGATATTACAGTGATACCTCACATTATAATAAAAAATTTTATTTCTGATCCCACATAAATTCGACTCTCTCCAAGCATTAAACATTCGATTCAATTCGTAAAATGAATACATAACATCCAAATTTCTGGTTTGTGTCTTATGTAGTTTACGAGCTATAAAATGCTCTGACAGATATTGTAGCGACACTACAACAGGGCCCCGTCTTATTTCACTTGAAGAAACCCTAATAAGAAGAATATTAATGGGGTTATTAAAAATATATTTAAAAATAATATAGAAAAAGAAAGGGGGTTCGTGACTGGTTATAATTTTTATAAGAAAATTCTCAAATTTTTACTCATCGAATCATTGATAGATTATATTCCCGAAATTTGATATTGATCGTCTATCTGTCCCATTATCGAGAAATAAATTATTGAAAATTGTCCTTTTAACATGGAAGTAAATGGAGCCGAGCTTTTAAAAGGGCTATAACTTCTATTCATACCTTCTTTATACCATTTTCAACAAATTTTTATAGATCAATAATTCAACTTTTATTAATTGAATGATACATTTTTCGACAGATTTGATACTAGTTATTTAGTTATTCATAAATGTAAAAATAAAAAAGTTATTTGCAGCCAACAGAATATAAATAAAAGATCTAGTCTAGAATTCCAACTCTATTTCTTGAAATCGTTTTTGTGTTTAAATAAATGTTTTTACACAGAAAAATTTATCTCAATACTTTTTATTAATATTATCAAAACAAAGATTTTTATTCGAAATTAACTCTCATTATTAACAATTTTTTTTATTAAAAAATTTAGTAGGCAGACGTTGTCACTCTCGCAGAAATACATAAGGATCTTTTTCGAAGATCAACCAGATAGATAAGTTGTCCCGAACCTCCTTTATAAGGGACATCGAGAACTTCAAAGTTTAAATTCCATATGTATAAATATAAAATATAGAAATTCATTACAATGTCTCTTAACAGTTGATAAAACATAATAATATGTGTGATTATATCAGGATGAATTACTAATATTCTGTAAGTATTATTATATTGGATACACTTACGCAATGATATGATAATTAAATATGTATGTTATTTTGCTAGGTGGCTGAAGATGGCAAAATAAAGTTAGCCGTAAAGTCTCAAAGTGAGTATCTATATTTGTTACCTGTCTCTCTTACATAATCTATTGCAACCTTAGACTATAAAAGCCTATAGACACGCCCTGGTGGCGATTTGGTGAGACCAACATCACCTACAGATGACGTCACGTAGGAACACCGAGAAATAGCATGGCCACTATAGGAATTATTATACATTGAGATAAATTTATCGTAGTTTAGATTATTTATTTTGGATTCCAATAATCGCAAATTAATATTAAATTAATATACCAAAATATTTATTTATTTATTTAACAAAATGTTTTATTTTCCATATTTAAATTACGTATTTATTATTTTTACAATAATTCGGGCATCGAGAACACTCCCTTCCCATGTCCATATATACCCCCTAAGGTTCCCCCTTTCCAATAAAAAAAGAATCATTGAAATCGGACAATAAACAAAGAAGTTATGCGAAAACGTGACGTCATCTGTAGGTGATGTTGGCCTCACTTCACTCTGTGTTGAGAGTAGCAGAGGGCGTGTCTATAGGCTTTCATGGTTTGGAAGATTGCAACAGCCACTTAATTAATATGATTATTTGTTTGGACCTTTGATTTGTAAATTTCTTGGCTTGTTTTCGAAGTAATGTTTCCAATTCAGCAAAAATGAGTCAAGTCAGCGCTTGGTCGGCTGTCTATTAGTGATAGCGATAATTCATAAGATTAAATAAATATCAAGGAAGGGAAATTTGAAACTTAAGCCATACTATATCGGATGAGAATGTGACATTAAGATTTTAATTGGTAAGCTGGAAGTATCTATCCCCAAAGTATTTTTAGGTTTTTTTTAGTAATTTTCTTAAAAACACCTCTAAAAGACTCGGCTACTCTCGGCAAACTAAATCTTTTTCAATTTAATCTATTATCTTTAAATTTCATGCATTTATTACGAATTACATGAATTCTTAGTAGGTATCCATTTTTTATTTCTAAAACATTTGTCTCTGAGGATTTTATATTTTAAATTTATTGGATAAAAAATACTTGGTAGGTTTCACATTAAGAATTTAAATTAATTTATGGAGATCTAGAAACTTTAAGGCATGATTTTTTATTGTAATCGAAATTGAAAACGTATTCATTTAAGACTCAGTATGCTTTCTTCTTTCTTTGTATGTATTTATGATAATAAAGGCTTATTATTATTATTATTATTATGCTTTCTGCAATTTTGGTGATTTGGCACTTTTTGCCAGCGAATGGTTTCCATTAGAGCAGTGGTTCTTAACCTATGGGTCGCGACCCAAAATTGGGTCACTAAGCATATTCTTTGGGTCGCGCAGTGTCGTTAAAAAACATTCTTACTAACATTTATTTTTCAAAAAAGTTTAAAAAATATATTTTTAATTTATTTAATACTAATATAAGTAAGTAAAAATATACAAACCACGTGATTTTTCATTAAACTTTCCTTGGATCTAAAAGTAGGTACCTTTGTTTATCTTAATTGGTAAAAGTGACTTTAAAAAAAGGTAATCATTGTAAAATTGAAGAAAATTGTTTAAGAATGATCTAAAAAAAGGTATGGAAAAAAAATTTGTTTTTTGGGTCGCAACATGAACATATTTCTCAAATTTGGGTCGCGGCTTAAAAAGGTTAAGAACCACTGCATTAGAGTTAACACTGTTCAAATTCACCCCTCCTTCCAAAGTATTTCATTTTCTTCAAAATAAAAATAGTTTTTTTTTATCATATAGTGTGAATACTATAAAGATCTTTTTAGGCTGAATTAAAAAAAGAAGAATCCGCTTTAAAATGACGGTGGGAGAGTGCCCCCAAAGTGGCTTTTGTATCTGTCGGTTTTTGTATATGACAAGATAAAATTATGAAAAAATTCCACAAATTCGCTCATTCTCTCTCTATTAACGACAAATAAGAGTGCATTGATATCTCAGGTATTTTGAAAGATATAATCAGTTTGAAGTAATTTTTGGATAATAGAAATGAGTGGAAATTGATGAGGCAGTCCAAAAAAAGAAGATAATTTAGACCATCTTTTTATTCATAAACCGACGTTTCGGAGGCATGTTCCCCTCCTTCTTCATGGTTTTTTGAAAAGTCATTGTTACTGCCACTGAGAGAGGAGACAGAGGGGAATGTCCTTCAGTGACTTTTCAAAATCCTGAAGAAGGGGGAATAAGCCTCTGAAACGTCGGTTTATGAATAACAAGATAGTCTAATAGTGAAATTAATTTTCTCATTAATATATTAAAGAATAATTAACATATTAACGAGAATTGTTTTTGATCGCGCTTTTTAAACAAGATAAATATCGCGAGACTACTGCTGGTTGAAGCTATTGGAGTCTGCTGAATCTTAAGTCTGGACCAAGAGAGAATGAAAAAGATGTGATCCATTTAGCTATAATCCAGAATCATTTTGCGAAATGGCTTCACTATTTCAAGTTAATAATTAGTAGAGATTGTGGTGTTGGTGCAAGGTGAAACATCTTTAATAAAGATAAGAGTAAATAAATATTAGATTTAATATTGATTTACTATGAGCTAGAGGATAACTAGGTCACTTGCTTCACATTAAAATTAAAAAAATTAAAAGATATAAAATTTTTTTCTTTTCAATACATATATATTTCGGGCTATCCAACCACATCTTCAGGAAGTACAGAGAAAGTAACTAAGAAGGAGTGGGTTGATAGCCCGAAAATATATATGTTGAAAAAAGAAAAAAAATTTTATATCTTTTTAATTTTTAATTTTAATGTGAAATAGAAAGTTGTCCTAGTATCACTTAACTCCTTAGTAAATCAATATTAAAATATAATATTTATTTATTCTTATCTTTATTTCAAGTTAGACATATATAAATTCGGATATTATTTTCACTTAATATTTTACAAAAATCATTGCGATAGAATCGAATACAGGAAACTTTTGATTAAGATAATCTAAATTATCTTCTTTTTTGGACTGCCTCATCAATATTCACTCATATAATCAGTTTTCTGCAATCTGCCGCAGTATTAAATTCAAGGAAGAAATAAGGGCCATTCAGATGGTCCGATTTTATTTATTAAATTTTAAATTATTTAATTTAACGTTTGAAGGGGGCTAATAAGTGAAAATCGTGTGGTGTCCCGCATATTAATAATAAATTAATTTATATCATTCATGAATATGTACATTTCGTTCAAAAGTTAGCAAGAAAACAAACTTATTCCAAACCACCCTATATATTAATAATTAAAAGGTAATTCCAGTATTTATTAGTAAGTTTTATTACACCTTTAAATAATTTAGTTTTTGTTCCATTTTAGGTAGGCGGAAATTGCAAAAGCATTATACCATTGCGAATCTAATATAAATGAATAAAGAGTGATGTTAATGTTAGGGTTGGAATGTCGTAAATTGCTCTACTATATAGGTGTGCGCCTTGTGTCTGCTCCCAATGGAGCAATTCATTCATCTACAGATACAGGTTCGGGACACAGATAATAATTAGCTCCCCGCCATTAAGACACACCAGCACCTCTACAATTGCACACCCAAGAGTAGTTAAGAGAAATTCATATATAAGGGAACGTCTCTACCTCCTTAATATTCATTTAAACCTGATATGACAACGTGAATTTGTGGCCTGGATGGAGTGAAAATCATGATCGTTCATCTTAATAATTGAAAAATATTATCAATGGTTGGGTTATGTAAAGATTAAAAAAATTAAATTTACGATTCATCGAATGCCAGGCTGCTAACCTATTTTCTCAAATGAGCTAAGAAACAATTTTTTAAATTCTCTAAATTTAAATTAAATGGGTTATTCTTGTATATGTGTATGTTTGTAATAAGCTAATAGTGAGATTTAAAATAAATAAACTGATGTGTCCATCCACATGACTACCATACGTCTAGCCCAATCAGTGCAGGATTTACGTAGATATAAGCTATAGCTTAAGGCCCCACACTTTCTTGGGGGGCCCCCAAAAAAATTGTCCTAGTGAGCAATTGTCATATATACTAAAATATATATACTGCAGTATTATTTGTCTCAATGCCGCACGTCCAGAACGACCCATAATCTTAATCCAATTTTTTTAGCGCGTCCTTTCGAAGAACAAAATTGTGCCTAGGGTTTGCATTATTGATAACCGGTTAACCGGTATTACTGGTAATTATGACTTCCGAAATTACTGATAAATTTCGAAAGCAAATGCCGATAGTTTCGGTAATTTTTAAAATTATTTCATTATTATTTTATTATAGAAATGGAACGTGTAAAGTATATCATTTCTTTTACTATAAACACGGGTATTCCCCGTGTTGCTCCCAGGTCCAGATTTAAGCACTGGCTACGCATGTTGCAGCCAATGGGCCCGCACCACAAATGGTCTACCTTTTTTTAAATATATTAATAGTCATGCACGTTTATTTTTAAGTTTTTAATTGGAAAATTGCTGAAAATGCGGTTTTTTAGGTTAACTTTAAAAATAGTAGGGTCCTCGCCACAGGTTCAGCCTTAGGTGACCATATCATTTTTCTTGATTTTTTTTTTTTTTTTTTTTTTTGTTTGAAAATCTTATAATTTTAATTTTTAAACCCCCTTCCCCCCCCCTTAATTTTGGGTCCGATTTCAACCAAAATCTAATCAGCTCTTAATCTCAATGCACCAAAACTACATGTCAAATTTTGTTTTGATATTCACACTAGTATTTGAGCTAGTGCGTTCACGAAAATTTGGTAATGCGCGAACTAACATATTAACAGACATTATAACAAAACAGTTATTTTCTCGAAAAATATAATTTTTTCTATGATCATTTATTAAGCTTTTTTGTAGACCGAAATGCCATCCTTTCGTCCAATTTTTTTAATAAAAATAGTTTAAGCCTTTTTTGAGATATTTCGAAAAAACAAAGCAAAAAAAATCACTTTTTTCATGCACGATTACAATACTTGACCATATACTCTGTATGATAAAGTAAAAATGAATAATAAATTGAAATTGAAAAACACCCTGTTTGTGTTTATCATGACGACATCTTAAAATCTCAAGAAAATCGTTCAAAAAAATACATTTTCTGAATTTTTGAACTGAAAAGTTCTCAAGTTAAACACCCAAAAATCTAATCACTGGAAATATAAACATTTCGGAACTAGAACGAAATTTATATACCTATATTTCATTAGAGTAATGAAAATTTAAAAAATTTTTGAAATATAAAAATTCTAGGTAGGTTTCAAAAAATAGTAATAAACTTCTTGTTTTATTTTTGGAAACCTACCGTAGAATTTTTATATTTTTAATTTTTTTTTTAATTTTCATTATTTTATTAAAATATATTTCACCAAGAACTTACACCATTCTCCCTTAACAAAACTATATTCCCAAGTGTCGGAATTCAGAGACATACAGAGGAAGACGTAAAAAAATCATGTTTGATATTAGTTTTTTTTTTCATGACTCATAATGAATAAGTAATAATAATAATAATATCAATAATAATTTTTGATAAATTTAACTCCCCCGCATAATGGATGATAGCTGAATAGTATAGTAATTGGCCGGAGAATTGGATTAGTTAAAAATAATTATTATTTTTGCCAATTTCTGCTTAGAGCTTGAGAAAAGCCATTTCAAGACATTTCAAGATTTTTTCAGTTTTTTCACTTTGTGTGTCTCAATTCCAACACTCACGCTGACTCAAGGGCTAAATTTTGAAGGAAGTTCGTTGTGTTTTTTTTTCTTTATGAAAGATGGACAATATCATTCTTACTTCATATATTAGGATTCCAATATGTAACGTATGATAATAATTCAAAAAACTTGGAAAAAGTTATAAATAGTACGTTCTGATGCATATTTTTAAACAAAAAAACGGAATAAATTTTAGGCCTATCTAACTTTTTTAAATTGAAAAATGCAGGAAATCAGAAAAATGTTGAATTGTTATCCTATAGCTCTTAAACGGTTGTAGCTAATGAGCTGAAATCCGGCATATTATTTTATATTAATAAAGAGGGCCAATTTTCATTACCTTAAACTGTTTTAACTGCCAAATATCAATATCGAGACTTAAAAAAATAAAAAAGACTGATAAGTCAACTTTTTTCGCATAATTAGAATTCAAAACATGGATTTACAAAAAAGGCTATATAGTTCGAGTTTTACGTTTATTCTTTTTTTGTATATAAAATATTTGACTAATTTTCGAAATAAAAAAAAAGGAAAAAAAGATAAATTGATTAAATAACAGGTTGTTTGAAAATTCCCAGTGGCGCTAATAATCAGATTGAATTGATTAGATTAAATGCAAATCAAGTAAAGGCGGTGGTTCGTAAATTATAATTATGGATAGTGTGGTTTTTAAAAATAAAGACCACCTTCTTTCTATTTTTGGAAGTCCCGGCGATGATGGTGAGTGAAACATTCTCTCAGACAAAGAGTGTGCGTGGGTGGAGGGTAGGCAAGATTGAAGGGCTGAAGGGTGGGTGGTTGGATCGCGCTCAGGGGGAGAAACATTTTCCACCAAAAAAATAACCCGGACAAGTGCGAGCCGGGCTCACATACCGATTTTTTTTTTTTTTTTAAGAGTGATTAGCCAAATTTACAATTTACATGTTACAAGATTATACCTAACACTCAGGGATATATTTTATATTTTAAATTAATCTACATTACAATTTGAATTCGTAGTAATGCATTATTTTATTATTGTTTTCATCTTTTACAAACATTTTTTGTGGTTTTTCCACTCTTATTACTAGGGCCAGGATTCGTATGCAAATGCATATTTTTTTTACTATTTTAAAGTCATGCAAAAACATTTTTATACATGTTTTGAGAGTCTTTGATGACAATATCAAAAGTTAATAGTGCCTATTTTTGCATATTTCGGGTGTTTCGGACTTTTTCTGCATATAATACGTTATTGTGGATATTATGAGGTATATTTAGAGAATTAAATTGCATAAAAGCCCAAATTTGCATAATTTTATAAAAAATAAAATTCTACTAAAGCAAAAAAAAGAAGAGCACTTGACGTTTCGGGAGAATTTCCTCCTTCATCAAATATAAAACAACAAAAAATTCCACTACGCGAAAAACGTTCTTTTATTTTTGTTAAAGGGAGGAAAATCTCCAGAAGCGTCAGTGCGTTCTTCTTTAGCGTTAATAAATTACTTTGGTCGGAATAAAAGAATTGATATTTCAATGCCAAAAACCCCCTTGTTATTTAGAAGAAAACATATCGCTGTGCGGCACAGGTTAAAGTTGAGATAGAGACTTGAAATGGGGGGGGGTTATGTTTTTTATTTATTTCTGACCATAGCTGGAGCCTCTGTCAGCGTAAAAATTCGAAAATACCCAAAATAAGGTCCACCCTAATGGACTACGTGATCCGACTGGCAGTCAGCTAATTGTTATATAATATGTTAATCGTGACTCTATGTTTATCAATTTTAGCCCTTAAGATGATCTAATAAAGGATTGAAATCCGAGACATAAATATACATTTATATTTGGTACATATATGTAATGTGTATAATATATTTATTTGCATCTATAAGAATAAAATAAATACTTGTTTATGAACAAGACTCAATATAATTTGGTGATGTTATCGTCCATGTTGAAGATTTTTCTTATGTGACTGATTATTGGGAACTTGGAGATGAAATAAATTGGAAATTAAATTTTTAAAATTGTTGCTACGTTTCGAACTAAGGTTTTTCTGCTTCCTCAGGCAATTTCTAAGCTTGACCTTCTCCTACTCAATATAATATTTCGGACGACAAGCCCAGCATGTTCAAGAGTTTACATTGATTGACTAAATATAAAACATGAAAATATTAATTATTTGAACACATGGAAGGTAATTTTTACTATTAAAATTGGTATCGGGAAATAAGGACCATATTTTTATGCAAATAATTTTTATTTTATTGGCAACGTTTAATCAACTTTGTTGACTTCTTCAGGGCTCTAAAAAGTGATAAGGCCTCTATTATTACAGATTATAACATTTTCAAATAAAAATAAAAATTGATCTCAAAAACCATTTCAATACATACAAAAAACAAATTAATACACACAAAAAAAACTCAATTTACATACCAAATAGTTATTCTTCCTTGCATATTTGTCATTTTTATAATTTTCTCTTAGTTACAATTAGCGCAAAACATACCAATGCAAGTCATTCATCAATCAGATTGAAAATCTTAAAACTTAAAAATATCTTTCCTTATCCTTAAAGATATTTTTAAGTTTTAAATTAAGTTTTTTGTGTGTATTAATTTGTTTTTTGTATGTATTGTAATGGTTTTTGAGATCAATTTTGATTTTGATTTGAAAATGTTATAATCTGTATTAATTGAGGCTTTATCAATTTTTAGAGTTCTGAAGAAGTCAACAAAGTTGATGAAACGTTGGAAACAAAATAAAAATTATTTGCATAAAAATATAGTCCTTATTTCACGATACCAACTTTAATAACTTTAATCGATGGACATGAATAATCAAAAAGTAATTTTTACCTTAAAAAAGGAGGGGGGGGGGGGAAGAAGCTGAGATATTTTTTTTAACCTAAAACCTACCATAAATGTACTTTTTATTAGAATTGTAAAATAAAAAATTGGAATTAAGTTCAGTACATTTCCGGAAACAACATTCCAATACTTGAAAAAGTGAAAATCAAAGAAATATTTTTAGTCTAGCGAGGGAGGGTGTATAGGTATACTGTAGAGTGTACCATAGAAGATGCTCTCGTATGTGAGAAGTGAGCCCAGGAAGGAGGTTGGTTCCTCCTTGATGCAGGCGGGCTGCCTAGGGGAGGTGACCCACCCCCGCTGCACCCCCTCAACCACCCCCATGGCAGCCCGTTGGCCTTGTATTGATTCGCAGCCAACACCCCGCAGCCGCCGCCGCCGACAGATCAATATTACTGTATAGAAAATCGCCCCCGCACCCCTATCCAAGGGGTGGCTGGGTGGTGGTGGGTGCCAACCTCCCTCAGGCTGAAACACAATCCTTTCAAGCCTTCAGGGTTAATTAATCATTCAACTTCATGTGGGTGAGAGCCAGCCGAGACCCCGAAGGAAACAAGATGACTGACCACCCTTATATATTATATAAGATCCACCCTCGCAGTCTCTCTACTTCCTTTAATATTTCTTAGAAAATCTACCACTTGCATTAAACGAAATAAACAAAGCAAAAACCTGTGGATTTGAATATTTTATTTATTTATTTATTTTAAATTATATCACATTCAAAGAAAAAAGATTTTATTTATTATTTTCATTAAACTTTACTTATGATATATACATCAGTGGTGATTGGTGACTTTTCAACCAGGGGATGCTGTCCAAAAAAGTACTCTATTTTAATCTTTCAAGCAAATTTCATCGAATACGGCATCACTTTCGTTATTTTTCAAATTTGACATTAGATTTCTTAAAAATATATTTTGGAACCTTCGCCTCACACGGATACTGCTTTGTGTGAGTGAGGATAGGAGTCAGAAATTCATTCTTGTGACTTAAACCAGTGATTCTCAACCGGGGGTCCGCAGACCCCTAGAGGTCCGCGAGCTAAGCCTAGGGGGTCCGCAAGTACCTACCTTACTAAATATCTATTACCAATAATTTAAAAAAATCACAAACTAAGCAAATATAAATTATCTTGTGAAAATATTTAAAAAATTAGTATTCTCATTTTTAGTTAATAGTGAGACCTCTGGTGGTTTTATAAAAGCAAGTGCAGTAAATTCTCGTCTTTTCACGGTTTTGTGTGAAGAAATGGGTTCTTTGTATACTTCGCTTCTTCTGCATACTGACATACTTTGGTTATCACGGTGAAATGTTCTGACACGACTAATTAATATGCGATCAGATGTACAACAGTTTTTAACAGAAAAAGAGTCAAGTTTAGGTACATATTTTGACGATTCAAATTGGGTGACAAAACTTAGGTCCCTCAGTGCCATATTTTCCATTCTCAATGAATTGAATCTTTCAATGCAAGGACGGCAAAGTAATATATTTGTTAAGAATAACAAAATTAAAGCCTTTAGGAAAAAAATAAACATTGCAGGAAAGAATTCTTGTAGGGATTTATGATGTGTTCCCGCTTTATTGTCAATTAATAAATGATGAGGAAATAATATTTGATAAGAAAAAAATGATTCGAATATTTTCAGAAGAAAATTTTACAGTATTTAAAAATAAGCATAATCTAAGCATAGAATAATTATGCCAACCTTTTTAATTGGGGGTCCGCCAAGTACGACATACTTTGCAGGGGTCCCTGTTAATAAAAACGTTGAGCAACACTGACTTAAACTACATAGTCCCTGAAATGGAAATCGACCATCTTCCCCAATGAATCAGCCTGTCCTATAAAAAATCTTAAATTTCTCCTAATTCTATTGCCCTCTTTTTTAAACCACATTTGAATAAGAACCTGTTAATCATTATCAATTATAAATAATATTATATTAAATTGAATGTTTTTGCCGAGAGTAGCAGAATTTTTATAAATTGAAGGAGACGATAAAAGAGTGTGTCTTCAGCTGGAATTATAAATTTTAAATTTATTTATAACGAGACTATAGTTTCGAGAGCTTTGTCCTGTTCATCAGTCTATTACAATTGATTGAAAGGAATTAATGTATGTAAATCTCACTTACCATACATACATCAATTCCTGTCAATTTTTTTTCTTCAAAACTACTACCTATAACATAATCAGTGATACATGAAAGTAAAGAAAAACACTCTAAGTTTTTTTCAGTTACAAATGTTCGATTTTTGAATCTTTCGTAACACGTCAAAGATCTAATCTGTACCATAGATAACTGGTAGCAATTATCTGAACATGCTGCAAATATGGTTATTCCACTACAGCATAAGGACAGTAAGAATTTTATGTTTCACCAAGAATCCCATTGGGCTTTGGATAATCGTAGTTACTTAACGAGAAGTTTCCACAATGCTGGATTGGATATGCGGGTAGCGATGATTAACCCTTATTCACATGGGCAGGAAAATCCCCGAATCTTACACCATGTGATTTCTTTTTATGGGGTTATATCAAAGATCTTTTTTATAAACCACCATTGCTAAAAACACTTAATGAACTTAAAGAACACTTCAGTGGTACATTAAAAACCGTTGATAGTGTAAAATTGCAAAATGTATAAAGAAAGAACTTTATCATGTACACATATCATACATTTGTATCAGAAAAAAAACTTGGAATGTTTTTCTATATTTATTATTTTTAATTATTATTTTCTTTATTTTCATGTATAACTAATTTGATTATCTTTAATAGTTTTGAAAATATAAATGATTAAAATCCGTTTATTCCTTTAGAATAACACTGTATTATATATAGTGTCCATCATTTTGTAAATTTTAAGAGTTTTAAGGCACTTGGACTTAAGGGGGTTAGGACTGTTTATCATTTTTATAAGAAAATTCTCAAATTTTTACCATCGAATCATTGATGTATTAAATATTTATTCCCGAAATTTGAAGTTGATCGTCTGTCCCATTACCGAGAAATAAATTATTGAAAAATTGTCCTTTTAACATGGAAGTAAATGGACCGAGCTTTTAAAAGGACTATAACTTCTATTATTATATTATACCATTTTCAACAAATTTATACAGATCAATAATTCAACTTTTATGAATCGAATGATACATTTTTCAATAGATTTGACAGTCTAGTTAATTAGTTATTCACAAATGTAAAAATAAAGTTATTTGTAGCCAACAGAATATAACAAAAGCACTAGTGTAGAATTCCAACTCTATTTCTTGAAATCGTTTTTGTGTTAAATAAATGTTTTTATAATGAGAAAATATTTATCTCAATATTCTTTTTATTAATATTATCAAAACAAAGATTTGTATTCGAAATTAAACTCATTATTAACAATTTTTTTATTAACAAATTTAGTAAGCAGAAGTTGTCACTCTGCAGAAATACAAAAGATTTTTCGTAGATCAACCAGAAAGAGCTACTGTCCCGAACCTCCTTAAGGGAAAAAATGGAAAGAAGGGTTTTATTGAGACTTTTTAAGGCTCTTAAATTTATTATTCACGTTTTAATTCAATAATTAACATTTTTTTTGTTCAAATCTTACATACAGCTCGGAATAAGATTGATAGGAAATAATTCAATGATCTTTGATCTTAATTCTATTACCTTTTGTAATAATTTTAAAATAATTGCATCAAGTTGTGCTTAATTGATTGAAATAATTAAATTTGTAATATATTTTCATAAATTAAATTGCTCCCTCTTGCTTAAACGCTCAAAAACCAATTTAATTATTCATTCAATAAAATATTTAATTATATTGAATATTTATAGAAATTTCATATATATGTATGAAATCAGTAATAGTTTAATTAAATTAAATATCAAACATTTCTTAAATGATTTTTAACCGAAGTTTAAATGGAAACTTGCGCTCTTTACCATGAGGTATCGAATAGAACTTAATAAAAACGGGATAGAAAATCAATTTGAAATCTAAATACTTTATCTGTTTCGCATGGATAAAATAAAAAGTGTCCAGCATAGGTTTCGGAATTCCCCCTATATGACTAATGGACCCATGAGGAGAGCCTGCAGGCTCCATGCGATAGACTGTCCAATCGTTTTTGAATAAAATGGTAAATTTCTGGTAAAGAATAAATTTACAAATTAGATCTCACTACTTTTTTTGGCAAACGGTTTTTATTAATCGAAGTTGGCCTTTTTTTACACATGTTTTTGGGATTTCACTTCTTTTTGAAATTTAGAGGCGGATTTATGCCCTAAAGAAGGGAATGTTTCGATTTGCGATTTCATCCTTTATTAATGCTTCAAACTCTACCAATATGCCAAGTTTTAGCATTCTAGAATCAGCGGAAGTACTCTATAATTTTTATGAGTCAGTCATTGAGTGTGTGAGTGACGAAAAACCCTATCTTTGGCTTTTTGTAAGTTGTACGGTATAAGCACTAGGAATATGAAATTTGGTAATTTAGTTAAGCTTATGGACCATAAATATGGATATAAATGGAAATAAAAATTCAGCCCTGTAGAGATTTCCAGTGAATAGTTATAGAGGCTTGTCACAAAATGGCTCGAGTTGCTTCCTGTAAAGCAGCGGTTCCCAATCTTTTTTTGACCAGGGACCAGTTTGATTTCGTTATTTTAGCAGGGACAACAAGGTTAAACAATAATCTTTAATCGAAACCTTTTAACATAAGTATCATTAATTAACAGTGTTATATAGTTAAAGATAAGAGTAAATAAATATTACACATAATATTCATTTACTATGAGTTAAGGATTCTTGGTCACTTGTTTCACATTAAAATTAAAAAAAATTAAAATATGTAAATTTTTTCAATATATATATTTCGGGCTATCAACCCATCTTCAGGAAATACAGAAAATAACTGTTATTTATATATTGAAAAAATTTACATCTTTTAATTTTTTTTGTGAAACAAGTGACCAAGAATCCTTAACTCATAGTAAATGAATATTACATATAATATTTATTTACTCTTATCTTTATTAAAGATGTTTCACCTTGCACCAACACCACAATCTCTACTAATTAATAGTGATCAGCGATATAGTTATTGCAAACATATAATTTTTAGTTAATAATTCAGTTTGCATCAAGGAGATTTTTGAACTTGCATCTTCTGTACAAGTTCTTGAATTCTTGGGGTGATATTTTTGTTCAAAGCTACACGCATATCATCACTTACTTTCAATCGATTTCTAGACTTGATTTAATTATCAGTAAAGCAGAAAAGCATATAAGATAACGAAAAGCAATTTCTCGAATTTTAGTGTATGAAATTGCTTTTTTACACCAAAACTGCCCCAAAGAATCAGATTCAAATGCTTCCTTACAGTTTCTATCATTTTGTAATTCAATAAGTTGTTCTTGGATTTCTTCTGGAACTTCTCCAGCATTAGTACCAAAAGGATTGGGTATTAGTTTTTGGTGAACTTCAGTTTGAAATCTTTCGCGGACCATATTTTAGTTCTTATGGACCACTGGTTGGGAACCTCTGCTGTAAAGGGTAGTCTGACAGTGCACGCCTCCCCACTCGAATCGAACTTGGCTGGGGCACTGCTCCCTTTGCCCCCCAGATATGTTTAATATTTACTGAATAGTATAAGGAACTTCATACAAATAATAGTAATTGTTTTTTTTTTTAGTGAATTCAATATTTCTGACTCAGGTTTAAATTATAATTTTTTTTTCCTAAGCCTAAGATCAAAAATTTATGACGAATTCGCATATTATGTGGTTATGACAAAATAAAAGAAAAATTCAAGTTATTATCAAGTAATTAAAACAAAAATAACAAAAAAAAAAGAAATCAGATTCTCTTTCTATCTGGTCTGTGTAGGCGAGGCGTTCTTTCAGTTGTATGCAACAGGTTTATTTAATTTTTTTCTTTCTTATAAAACGCCTACTGAGATTGAGATTGTGTATGTGAAACAATACAAAATGGTATTCAAGAGAAAAGAAACAGAATCATGATGGGGGATGGAGGGGGCTAATATCATTTAATAAGAGAGATTTTTTAAATAAAATAAATCCTTATTAAAATTGAGAGCAATAAATGTATACGTAGACTCTAAGCATCCATCTCTAATTTTAATTTCTTAATTTTTTTCTTTATTTACAATTAAGAAGGATGTTGTTGAAATCTTTCATATAGAAATTACAAGAGGCTGCCATCTGAGATGAAATGGATAATTTGTAATCAGTATATTTCAGAAGGGTTGTGTTACTCCCCTAGACCCCTTGGGAATCTAACCCAAGTGCCAAAATTTGCAATCCGGGACAATTGGCTAGCCTTTGAGGTGAACTCTAATAAAAGCATCACGCTAAATCCCACTCAAAGATACAATCTTCATTTGTAAAATTTCGCAGTCTAGTAATTCTAAAACTTGTTTAATTAATAATAGTAAAAAAAAATTAGGTAAAATTGCGAGGTGGGTTTCACATAAAATGAAATAAAACAAAAGTGAGTTTAAATTTCGATATATTTTGGGTTGTCAGTCCATCGTCAGAGAAAACTCAGACTCCTGGCGATGGGCTGACAACCAGAAATATATCGAAATCTAAACTCACTTTTGTTTTATTTCATTTTATGTGAAACCCACCTCGCAATTTTACCTAATTTTTTAACCGACTTCAAAAAAGGAGGAGGTTTTCTATTCGACTGATTTTTTTTTTTTTTTTTGTGCCTATGTTACCTAATATCTCCGCCAATTGTGAACCGATTTTGAAAAAAAATTTTGCATCGGGTCCAGTCTACCTTCCGATTGGTCCCATTTTTTTTATAGGTATTAGACCTTTTTTGTTAGGTTTGTTCAGGACTAACTTCTTTGTTTATGAACCGATTTCGATGATTCTTTTTATTGGAAAGGGGGTATCTTAGGGATGGTGCCATATTAATTTGGTCAAGCTCTGATGATATGATCACTATTAATAACATCACTAAAAAGAGAAAAATAAAAATAATTTTTAAGAAAAAATAAAACCGACTTCAAAAATTAAATGCAACAAATAAAATACACTAAAAGGTATAAAATAATTATTATCTTATTTAGTTACAACTAAACTACGAAATATTAACATGAAATTAATTTTTTAAGTCGGTGCCAAACAGATACCTTTTATGAATCGCACTCGGCGGATCTTACTTAGTACGTTTGGTTGGTACTCTCGCTTATAGGTACAGTTTGTTTGGCACCTACTTCAAAAAGTAATTTCATGTTAATATTTCGTCGTTTAGTTGTAACTAAATAAGTTAATAATTATTTTATACCTTTTAGTGTATTTTATTTGTTGCATTTAATTTTTTGAAGTCGGTTTTATTTTTTTCTTAAAAATTATTTTTATTATCATTATTATATAAAAAATGTCTCACCTAGAACCAACACCTATCTCCTTAAAAGTTATTGTTTAATTAAGACTCTGTATGCATTTTGAAAATTTTGTGAACTGAAACTTAAGCACAAAGATGAAGATTAATAATATTTATGCTTAAGGTCATTAATTACAGCTATTCAAAACCCACAGCCCACATGTATAACAATTTGATTTTTTTTCGAAATATGATTTCAATCTTTATAAGTGAAGGGTGTTTTTTAAGAGGTTGACAACTTTAAATTAAAATAAAAGGAGGACATTTTTTTAATATCCATGAAACTGGCTTTTTTGAAAAGATAATTTTATGCCATTAATGTTTGAATATGATTTCGGCCATGTGGTCGCCGTGGCTGGCACGTAGATGGCGCAGCAATCTGGATTTCAATTTTCACACACTTTTCGCAGCAATTGCGGCCGTATTTTGCCAAGAATTCGCCGAATGTTGTCTTCCAAGTGCTCAATCGTCTCTGGTTTATCGGCGTAAAGTGAAGATAAACCAGATGTCAAGTCACTTGTTTACGATTGAACACTTGGAACACAACATTTTATTGGCAATTGCTGCGAAAATTGGAAATCAAGATCGCTGGGCCATCTACGCGCCATCCGACATCATATTCAAACATTAATGGCATAAAATTATTTTTTCAATAAAGCCAGTTTCATTGATATTGCAAATATTTTTCTTTGTTTTATTTTAATTTAAAGTTGTGAACCTCTAAAAAAACACCCTTTACTTAAAATTATATTAGGTTGGAGTTGGTGGTGTTTCACACTTCTTGTGAAACACCACCAACTCCAACCTAATATAATTTTAATAATGTTTCACTATAAACCAACATCGCGTTCCCTAAACCCTTTACTTAAAGTATAAAGTCCGGAATCTAATCCCCTTTTCTCGTTTTGGAAATTTAAATATTTTAGCACCAGAACTAACTTTCTATGATTTCTGTCATTGTGTTTGCGTGTATTTTCAACAAGCTTTGACGGTTATCTAAAATTTATAAATCGGTCGCGTGCATTTGAATATGAATAATTTTCAATTCGCTGCTCTCGTCTCTCTCATTGAAGTTCTATGAAGGGTGTTATTTATATAACTCGGTAAGCTCAGCGAACTTTCGTGGCCGGAGTATTAAGTTTAGTTTATTTTTTTATTTTTCGGTGAGTAACCAGAGTTGGAGTCTAGGATAACAAGTAGATAAAGGTATAACGTGCTTTTTCGGCACTTTCGAGTTTTACGATAAAATCTGTAAATATATTGGTGTATCCTTATATGACACAAAGGTATAGAATCAGGGAGAGGACTCCCGTTTCTATGGACTCAGCGGTTCTTATCTCGATGAAGGTTTAAAGAATAAATAGATCAGATACGATGTCTCAAGAACCCTCTCTTCGCTCTTAACCAAGTAAGTCATTCATCAAATTTAATGATAATTCTTCTCCTTTATAATGTCAAGCTGTTGTCTTATGAAAGAATAGATGGCAAAGGGAATGTAGAATTAACCAAGAACTTGGATTAGCAAGGGTTGGGTATCAGTGAGACACAGCCATTAGGATTGATCGGGTGTAATTATTCTTAAGCCAAAGAATCAAAGGGAGGGTAGAAAGATCAAAGATTATGTATGCATTCGAATTCATTTGTGTTTAAATAAACAAATTAAAAGGGAATATAAATAGGCTGTGACAAAATATATTAAGGTAAAGAAAAAATTATTGATTGATTCTATATCAAATATTAAATAAATTGACACGTTCTGATGTAGCCATCTACATGAGTTTACCATACACTTCTGGTTGAGTTTTGATCAAGGGCCTAGATTTTAATTTTTGGCCCTACAAACCCCCCACCCCCATTTTGGGCGGTTAGTTTTTGCATTTTTAGTCTTCTGGTAGCCCACTGATCATTTATACAAAATTTCGTTGAGTTCGCTCAAATAACCAAGATTTTTATTTTTTGACCCCAGAAAAAAAATATGTTCGTTATTATAAGTTTATTTTATAGTATATATCATTTTTCTTGTTTGAAAATATTATAATTTTAAATTTAAACTACGCTGTATGGTAAAGTAAAAATTTTAATCGGTTAATTTCTTCCGCTCGCGCATCGAACTTGAAACTTATGAAAAGTTGCAAAAATCACTATATTTTTGTAATTTTTTTCTATTAGTTAAAATTACAAAAATATAGTGATTTTTGCAATTTTTCATAAGTTTCAAATTCGATGCGCGAGCGGAAGATGTTAACCGATTTTAAATTTTTTATGCCATTTTTCTTCTTATTACAATAGGCAACTTTTCGGCACTAAAGTGTTTTCGAAAAAATAATTTTAGTACTAGTACAGTTTCATCACAGCCACGAACTCTAACAATATGCATACAAATAATTTCAGCTTGTTCGACCCACCCTATTAATTATCGCCGAGAGGGTTGAAGCCAAGAACCCAACTAACTATCCGGCTAGTTTTTTTGACCCTAGAAATGCTATGAAATTAAGTGTATGGAAAGCTAGAAAATTTCGCTAGAGTTAGATCCAGCTATTATATGTACAATTGCTAAATTCTGGAGAAAACTGAATGGACCATTCAATATATGACTGTATTTCATAATTATAAATAATAAAAATGAGTTTTACTCTCCCTGCCGAGCGGCCCTAGTTTTGAATTCACCTAACCTTTTATTTATTTATTTTATCTGCTCACTGTGTTTAAAAATTTCTGAAATATAAAGAAAAGTCATTTTCAGCCATGACTTTTTCTTGTTTTTTCTGTCTGGATTTCGATATCCACGATAACTTAAAAAGTAAAGTAGAAAATTCGTTCTGAAGACAAAATGTTTAGATTTCCAATGTGGAGAACTGATTAGATTTTGGACTCTATATGTTTAGAAGATCTAGGTAGAAAATATTTTTTTCAAGATAATTAAAATATAAAATACATTTTTTATTATATTATTGTATACCTACTATATAAGTTTATTACTAGAGCGGCCTAAATGGCAAATGTACCGAGTCTTGAAAAAGTTTTAACTTTTTCCTCTAATTTTTGATTTTCGAAAAATATGGATTTTTTTTCGAAACATCGAAAAATTTATGTTTTACGAGATATTAATTGTTTTGTCAAAATGTCTGTTAGTATGTTAGGAGATACTTCACAAATATATATATATGCTGCAGTAAAACCCGTTTTATAGTAAGAACGTGTTCTTACTAGTTAGAACGCATTTCACAGAATATCTTTGTGGCAACTAGAATTTACTGTTGGTTGAGTTTGGTTCAAATGTCTAGAATCTTAATTTTTGACTTTCCGCCTCATTTTGGTGTTTATTTTCAAAAATTCTTAAACGAAAATGTCAAAAATTACATCCTTCACAACTTCACTTCTAATTTTTGACATTTTCGTTTAACAATTTTTGAAAATAAAAACCCGAAATGAGGCGGAAGGTCAAAAATTAAGATTCTAGACCTTTGAACCAAAGTCATCAACGTCAATAAACTCTAGTTGCCACAAAGGTATTCAGTGAAACGCGTTCTAACTAGTAAGAACCCGTTCTTACTAAAAAACGGGGTTTTACTGCATATATTTATAAAATATTTCGTATATATTAAGTGTATATTAATTAGGTATTTTACAGAAAGTAACATTTAAAAACTCAGCTAAAACCTTTTAAATAAGAATCTGTTAATCATCAATATATATATGGAACTCTGAGTATGCGAGCCCGATTCGCACTTGTCCGGCTTATTTTTTTTTCTCGTCTTGGCCTGGTTGTCTCTGTATGGCTTCTAGTGAGCCAGGCAGCTAGAGAAGAGAGGCTGTACACCCGAAGGGAGGCTTTCACCCTTCGTGGGGGAAGGGAGGTTGAAAAGGGGGTGGCAAGCCAGGGGGACCAGGGGGGCAGAGGACGAGGACAGACCCCCCCACAAAGGGTAGGAAGAGCTGCTGGCTGCACTTGCCATGCCAACAGGCCAGCCAGCCACCTCCAAAATACTACACACACATATCGATACTCTCCGAGATTTTCATTCTCAGCCCCGTCAAATCGATTGTAATCAAAAACAAATCAACTTGGATCAGCTTAGAATATTCCAATTCCAATGCAATCATCAACAATAACAATACCCAAGGCGATTGGGACGTTCGCTGATAGTTTGATTGATTACTCTCAATATATTCCCCATTGAGAAAGAGATTCTTCTTGCGATTTTCAAACGAAGAATAATCTTAAAATTAAACTCTTAAAGAATTATTTTTTGTTCCTTTTTCCCCCCTCAGACACTTTATCGATTTTCTAGCTCAGTTTCATTCACCTGGGAGAAAAATATTTTTACACGTTTTATATTAGCTTCACCTGCATGTATGTATCCATGTATCTATGAATCAATGTGACTTTTGTTCTGTTAAGTTCTACAAACATTTCTCTATAAAAAAATTATTTACCTACTCAATTTAAATGAAATTACTTAGGTTGAATTGGATGGATCTAATTAAAACCAATCGACTTGATTGGGGAATAATTCAAAGACAAAATTGATACAGGTATAGAAATCCAAGGTCAAAAGATCGCTATGTTAAGATTTGCCGATGACATTGCCCTTCTAGGAAGCAATAAAAAAGAATTAGAGGACGCCTTGAATGGAATTAACCAAATCCTAATAGAAGAAATCAAAATGTAAATAAACAAGAATAAAACCAAGGTCCTAGTATGTACAAAAAAAGAACAAACGAGACAGGAATGCATCAAAATTAACCAAGAAAACCTAGAAGGAGTTAAGGAATTCCGCTACCTAGGAAGTAAAATAACATGGGATGGGAGGAGCAAAAACGAAATTAAATCAAGAATTGCCCAAGCAAAAATGGGGTTTAATTCAAAACAAAAAACTACTATGCTCCTCCTCAATCAGCTTAGCAAACAGGAAGTTGCTATTGAAGACATATGTATGGAGCATAGCCATGTACGGGTGTGAAACCTGGACAATTGGAAAAGCGGAGAGAAAGAGATTGGAGGCTTTCGAAATGTGGTGCTACAGAAGAATGATGAATATCAAATGGATGGATAAAATTACAAATGAAGAAGTTCTTGGAAGAATCGGAGAAAGAAGAACCTTGTGGAAGAGTCTGAAGAAGAGAAGAGGTCAGATGATGGGGCACACACTGAGACATGGGGGACTGCTTAGGGATATCTTGGAGGGGAGGTGGGAAAGAAAAGGGGAAGGGGAAGAACCAGATTAGAATATTTCAACCAAATAATTGGGGGATATGGGATGCCAGACATTTAGAGAGGTTAAACAGCTGGCGGGGGACAGAGTCGAGTGGAGACGGATTGTTGCATCAAACCAGTCTTAGGACTGTATACTCAATGATGATGATGAAAAGAGGTTTTTTTATCTAATTAGATTTTTCCTCTTATTAAAAACAATGACTAAAGATGAATAAGGACACTCGATGGTGGAGAAGTAATCTCCGGAATCGAAGCAAAAAATACAATGTATACATTAATTAATGTAAAATAATTGGTTTAATAAATTTATGAAATTACTTATATAAAATTATATTTAAAAAAAACTAAAAAACATGCTTCTACAAAGTACAAAATACTGTAATACTTAATTAAAAAGTCTCCGGCGCAGAAACATGTACTTTTAATTAATTTCGACAAAGTGCCCCACCCTTTTTGATTAAGTATTATATTATTTTGTACTTTTTAAGAAGTGTGTTTTTTTAGTTTTTTTAAAATATAATTTATTTTTTTACTTTTTAGTCTCAATTATTTTTATAGAGAAAAGTTTGCGGAATTTAACAGAATGAAATGTATTTATTTTTATATAATTTCATTTAAATTAAGAGGGTAAACATCAATTCAATTTTAATTGTAAAAATCTGTGTCTGATGGCTAAAAGGCCAGGGATGAATCAATAAAAATAAAAAAAAGAGGGTAAACAATTATTTTTATAGAGAATTTAACAGAACAAAGGTCACATTCATAGATAGATAGATAGATACAGGTGAAGCCGAGGGGTGAACCGTGACCTAATATCGTGTACACCTACTTCCACTTCCACTTTCATTTCCAAGTAGAAGACAATAGATAAAGGGGCATTATCTAATGAATTTCAAAATAATTCCACATAGTTCCATAGACGTGTACACTTAATTCCAATCGCGGTTCACCCCTCGGGCGAAGCTAATATAAAGCATGTAAAAATAATAAAAAAAATACATTTAATTCTGTTAAATTCCGCAAACTTTTCTCTATAAAAATAATTAAGACTAAAAAGTAAAAAAATATATATTTAAAAAAAAAAAATAAAAAACACGCTTCTAAAAAGTACAAAATAATGTAATACTTAATCAAAAAGCGTGGGGCACTTTGTCGAAATTAGTTAAAAGTACATGTTTCTGCGCCCCACACTTTTTAATTAAGTATTACATTATTTTGTACTTTTTAGAAGCGTGTTTTTTAGTTTTTTTAATTGTTTTAGGGTTCTGTAAAAAGCAAAACGGAACCTTATTTGTGTCGTTGCAATGGCTTTCTTGTCTGAACATCTAGCAGCACGTAGATGTATTTATTTTTACAGAAATCAAAAATCGAATTAAAATTTTAATCCAATGATTATATTGGGGAGGTTCGAATTTTTCATAGGATTCAAAATAATAAATATTTTTACTTTTCCATACACAGTGTGTGAAAATGTGTTTTTTTTTCGAAATATCTCAAAAACGACTGAAATCAATTTAATAAAAAAAAAATTAAGCGAAACCATAGCGTTTTGGTCTACAAAAAGGCCTTAAGCGTGTGAACAGCGAAAAAATAATTTTATTATTAGATATTAATTATTTTGTCAAAATATCTGTTAGTACGTTACTAAATTTTGTGCGTAAGCTTCAGCTCAAAAACTAGTATGAATATCAAAACGAAATTTCACATATAGTTCTTTTGCATTGAGATTAAGATGTGATTAGATTTTGGTTGAATCGAAACTAAAAATTAAGAGGTGGGGGGGAGGTTCTTAAAAAATTAAAATTATTTTGAACTAAAATAAAAAAAAATACAAGGAAAATGAAATTTATTATAAAACGGTCCTATAATAAAAAAATCATTGTATTTTGGAGATGACCAAAATTAGGAGGGGGGGGTTCAAAATAATAAAACTATCAATAAAGTCCTAAAGCCTTTACTCGATTTGTACGAAATTTCGCAGATATGCACCCTAAAGACTTCATTTAATTGACTCACTAAGTGAAATTGATAGTGACCCAAAAGAGGGGGATCAAAAATTATTAAAATGATAAATTCAAATTAGTTAAATATCATTTTTTGTGATTTTCTATAATAATACAAGGACTGATAAGTGAAATTGAGTGGATATTGATGAGGCAGTCCAAAAAAGAAGATCATTTATACTATCTTTTTAATCATAAACCGACGTTTCGGAGGCTATTCCCTCCTTCTTCACTGACTTTTCAAAACCCTGAAGAAGGAGGGAATAGCCTCCGAAACGTCGGTTTATGATTAAAAAGATAGTATAAATTTTTTTTTGACTGCCTCATCAATACCCACTCAATTTTAAAATGTTTAAATAAAGTATGCAAATTACTTAATTTTAGTTAATAAAAATAAATTAAAATTCCTAGGAAATACAATTAAAAAATATTGCAATTCGCGAAGTGTCTATATATAATATTATAATTGATGATGATTAATAGATTCTTATTTAAACCTAGTTAAATAGGTCTTAGCTGAGTTTTTTAAATACTACTCTCGGTGCCGAATTAATATTTTTTATTTAATATTTGAAGAAAAATAAATTGACACTTTCTGATGTGGCCATCCACTTGACTTTACCATACACTTGTGGTTGAGTTTGATACAAGGGTCTAGATTTTAATTTTTTGACCCTACAACCCCCCACCCCCCATTTTGGACGGTTAGTCTTCTAGTAGCCCACTGATTATGTATACAAAATTTGATTGAGTTTGCTCAAATGGCCTAGATTTTTATTTTTGACCCTTCTCCCCTAATTTTGACTCCAGAACAAAAAAATATTTTTCGTTATTATAGGTTCATTTTATAGTATATTTCATATTTTTTTTTTTTTTTAGTTTGAAAATATTATTTTATTATTTTAAATTTTAACCCTCCTTCCCCCCACCCCCTTAATTTTAGGTCGATATCCACCAATATCTAATCAGCTCTTGATCTCAATCCACCAAAACTACATGTCAAATTTGGTTTTGATATTCACACTAGTTTTTGAGCTAGTCGTCCATAAAATTGGGTAACGCACAGACTAACAGAATAACTAACAGACATTTTGACAAAACAGTTATTATCTCGAAAAATATAATTTTTTCGATGTTCACTTATTCGAGCTTTTTTGTAGACCGAAATGCCATGGTTTCGCCCAATTTTTTTAATCAAAATAGTTTCAGCCGTTTTTTAGATATTCCGGAAAAAAAGAAGCAAAAAAAACACTTTTTTCATACACGATTACAATACTTGACCATACACTGTATGGTAAAGTAAAAATTATAAAGCTCTATAGAGCTTCATCAATATTTAATAACGAGTCCTTATCAGTTTACTACAATTTCGTTATACTGTAATAATAAAAATTATAAGATTAAATTAACACAACATAGAAAATGTTAAATTTTAACTTTATTTACTTCACGAGATAAATAATCTGCCACGAATAGACGTACATTTTGGCGACAGCAATAGTGTCCCGTTCGGTGGTTGTACGGAACCATAAAAATTCCCTGAAAAAATTATATAAATTTATCTTACCATAAATGATTAAAAACCTTAAGGTGATAACTTCACATCCCCGACATGTTAGTGAAAGACATCTGATCTGCAGTAAACAAGCTAGAGTATTTTATTTAATTCAGGTTGTCAATTTGTTTATTTTTCCCCGACGTTTCGGCTTCTAGGATCTATTTGAAGTTTACTCAAGTAATCGATCTGTTAGAACAACTCCGACAGTTTGAGTGTCATTCTATTATACTTATAGTAATAGTAGTAGTAGGGTATTATTGGTCGGTGGTTGAGGCGCCACTGGCGTAGTAGGTCGCGTGGCTCGAGATCGATGCCCGCCCACCCGTTCAGATCAGAAGATTTGCATCACTGATAAATCAAGCTTTGACCAAGATAAGACTAGGATTAGCACAAATGTCATCGCTTTTTTGGGGACATCGATTTATAAAGAATGATCTGTATATTAGGGTGGTCCTTATTTTGGGTATTTTCGAATTTTTAACCGACTTTGAAAAAAGAGGAGGTTATCAATTCAACGGAATGTCTGTTTTTTTTTTATGTTTGTTCATTTATTTCTCTTTACCATGTCGACCGATTTGGAATATTTTTTTTGCATTGAGTTCAGTCTCGTACCCGATTTTTCATTGGTATTGGACCTTTTTTGTTATGTATGTTCAAGCATAACTTCTTTGTTTATGGACCGATCTCGATGATTCTTTTTTTATTCGAAACGGGATACCTTAGGGGTAGTCACATATTAATTTGGTCAAGTTCTGATGATGTTCGTTCGTTGATTTCTCTTTACCATGTGGACCGATTTCGAGTGCGATTCATAAAATGTATAGGTCAAGGTGGGGTAAAGATCCGCATTTTTTGGTTTCGATTTTTTTTCTCATGTGTGTTAAAGAATAGAACCAAGCTTTTAGTATCAGCAGCAGCTGTAACACCTTGGGTACCTTACATAGTGGGGTAAAGATCCGCACACGGGGGCAACGATCCGCAGGCGGATCTTTGGCTTTCGTAGCAAAATCTACTTCGAAACACGGGCTGTTTACCTATTTACTAAAAAAGAAGCCAGAATTAGTCTTAGGAGGTTTTAATAAAACAATAAATTTCAATTTCAACTATTTATTTTCCCAGTAACAAAAAACTTACATACCTACATCTCCAGAAAAAAGAACTTTACTTTTCCAGTAAAAATGAATTGCTACGCCTTACTTCACTACAAAAGATTCTCCAGCTCTGTTATTGAATAGATTTCCCCACTTTTGCTGAACCTAATGGGATCGTGAATGTGCCCCACTACATCCCCCCATAGATACTCCAAAATATCAGCGGGTACTGGCCACTTCCATAGTCGTCCTGATGGTATCATTGCACTTATTACTGGACCGTCCTCTTGAATCGCGATCAGTTTCCCAGCAAAAAGTTTGTCTTCATATCTGATATCCCAACTTCTTTTTTGGTAGGGGGTAAATCCACCTCCTTCCAATTGTAAGCTCAAAATATCATCGTCGCCGTCATTTTTACTTTTCTCCACTCCCTCCTATTTTCTATTATGTCAACAAAATATTTTGATTTCAAATATTGCTGTTTAATATTTAATGAGACTTGAAAATAGGTCGAAATGGGCTTTTTCGTCATTTTGACCGATAATATTTCAAAACTCTGACGTGTTGTAAAGAATTGAGAAATTGCATGATAATCAGCATATAAAATTCTACCGGAATCCATTGTTAGATTTACGGGGAGAAATTTTTTGTCGAACAGTATAATCCTTTACTTTTAAGTTCCAAAGCTTCAGCAAACAGTTCTGGGGAAAATGGCTTCATTTTAGTCTTTCGTTTATAATTACTACAAAAGCAAACAAAGTTATTAGTTGAAGTAAGTGAATGTCCGCGTGCGGATGTTTGCCCCTCTGATGCCGCGGATCTTTACCCCATTTTGCACTTTTCAACATCACCTAAAATGGAAACTGAAATGGCCGCATTAGGGTTGGAATTTATTTTTAATCTTTATTTTGAGGGTCCAAAGAAAGAACTAAACCAATAAAGAAATTACTGAGAAGTTCATACACACTGATTTCACCGTGAACATAACCTGAGAATATTACATTGAAAACAATCAAAAACAATCTTAGCTCATAGTTGTCAAATGGGTTGCCGACTGCCATCTAAACTTTAGGTGACGTTTGCTGGCATTATTACTAACATAATAAAAATTATAAAACCAAGTTAAATATTGGGGGTCACTTCAAACTAGGGGTGCGGATCATTTCCCACTGCGGATCTTTACCCCACCTTACCCTATGTTTGGCACCGACTTCAAAAAGTGATTTCATGTAACAATTTCATCGTTAGTTGTAACTAAATAAGATAATTATTTTATACCTTTTAGTGCATTTTAGTTTATTTTTGAGTTCGTATTATTTTATTTGTTGCATTTAATTTTTTTGAAGTCGGTTTTTTTTCTAAAAATTATTTTTATTACTCTGACAAGGGCTCTCATATGGTTCGAAATAAATAAAAATAATATCCCCAAGTTTCAAGTCTCTATCTCAATAACCTGTGCCCCCAGCGATATAAGTTTCTCATCTAAATAACATGAGGTTTTTGGCATTAAAATATCAATTTTTTTTATTCCGGGCAAAGCGAGGGGTGAACCATGATTGGAATTAGGTGTACACGTCTTTGGAATTATGTGGAATTCATTAGATAATGCCCCTTTATCTATTGTCTTCTACTTGGAAATGAAAGTGGAAGTAGGTGTACTCGATATTAGGTCGCGGTTCATCCTTCGGGCCAAAAGTATGCGTTCAAAAAATTTGAAACTCGGTAGACTTTATCCTTATAATACTAGCTATCCATCAGAAGTTTTACAGATTTTAGCTAATATAATTTTGAAGTCTATAACTTAGTACCTAAAACTAAGATATAGCAGTATTTTATATAGCTGTAACTCCAAAATTATAATACCTATGAATCTGTTATAATTCTGATGGATAGCTAGTATTATAAGGATAATATCTAGAGAGTTTCAAATTTTTTGAACGATTACTTTGGCCGGAATAAAAAATTGATATTTTAATGCCAAATCCCCCATGTTATTTAGATGAGAAACTTACATCGCTGGGGGCACAGGTTATAATTGAGAGAGAGACTTAAAACTTGGGGGATATTTTTTTTTATTTATTTCGAACCATATGAGCCCTTGTCAGCGTAAAAATTCGAAAATACCCAAAATACCCCTACTGTATATGGCACTTGATGATTTAAAAATAAGTCTGGTTAGTGCGAGCCGGGCTCGCAAACCGAGGGTTCATTACCTTATATATACAGGGGCATCAGTAGAAAAATTTTCAGAGGGGGTGGGGGGACTTGGAATCAATAATTCTTCTTCTTCAAGCCCCATACTCGTGCGTCCGAGCGTCAACGATTACTGTGGAGATTTACCTCTCTATTGTAATTTTCCTGGAGAAACTTTTCACAGAGTGGTTTCCCATTGCATTCCCTTGAAGGGATTAGATTATAGCCGGTCATATATTTGCAGCGAGTCGGGCTTGAATCCGGGCTAAGTTGATTAGGAGGCATGCTCTATAACCACTCGCCAACCTGATTAAATTTTATTTATACATTTAAATATATATAGAAGATAAAGAAAATTCCTGAGGTTAATTGAGCCCACGAGGTAGTTGGAGATCCTCAATATTTAAAGAAAAAGATAATGATGTTTTTTCTTTTTTATTTCAATCAAATTAGAATTAGAAACAGTTTCGGCTCGCTCGACAAGCCATCATCAATCTCTATTTCAACATTACATTGCTAAGAAGTATCTATATCTTTTTGGCTGATAATGAAATAGAGACTGATGATGGCTGTATCGAACTAGCCGAAACTGTTTCTAATTCTAATTTGATTGAAATAAAAAAGAAAAACATCATTATATATTTTTCTTTAAATATTGAGGATCTCCAGCTACCTCATGGGCTCAATTAACCTCACGAATTTTCCCTAAGGAAATTTCTATATATGGTATATGTTACAGTAAAAATTTACAATATACAAAATTTGGTTGAGTTTGCTCAAACGGCCTAGATTTTTAATTCCACCCCCATTTTGGGAGATTACTTTTTCCATTTTTAGTCTTAATCAACGTCAATTATATAAACCTATATAAGTATATGGTCGTCCGCAGGTGGGCAAGAGGGTGCACATGCCCCCTGGGATCGAATAAAAAAATATATAACAGCCCTGACTTCCAGACCGGCCTCACTAAACTATGTTTAATGTACCGTATGTGTTTTGTATTTAAGCACTAATATTAGTGTATTCTACTTGTGAAAAAAATTAAATATATAAAATATGTAGATGCATTTTAAGAGCTTAATATATATGTATGTTGCAGTAAAACACCGTTTTTAGTAAGAACTCGTTCTTACTAGTTAAAACGCGTTTCACTGAATACCTTTGTGGCAACTAGAGTTTACTGATGTTGGTTGAGTTTGGTTCAAAGGTCTAGAATTTTCATTTTTGACCTTCCGCCTCATTTTGGGTGTTTATTTTCAAAAAATTTTAAACGAAAATGTCAAAAATTACACCCTCTACAAATTTGCTTCTAATTTTTGACATTTTTGTTTAAAATTTTTCGATAATATCTCAAAATTGTGACGTGTTGTAAATAAAATAATAATAACTCAAAATTAAAATAAAATGCATTAAATGGTATAAAATAATTATTTAATTTAGTTACAACTAAACGATGAAATTTTTACATGAAATCACTTTTTGAAGTCGGTGCCAAACATATACATTTTATGAATCGCACTCGACGGATCTTAATTAGTACGTTTGGCGGGTAATGAAGACAACATCTCGTAAGCTCGCTTATTATAGTTTGTTTGGCACCGGCTTCAAAAAGTGATTTCATGTAACAATTTCATCGTTTAGTTGTAACTAAATAAGATAACTATTTTAAACCTTTTAGTGCATTTAATTTTATTTTTGAGTTCTTATTATTTTATTTATTGCATTTAATTTTTTTGAAGTCGGCGCTTTTTTTTCTAAAAATTATTTTTAGTTTTCTCTTTTTAGTGATGTTAAGAATAGTAACTTATGATAATATGATAATACCTTGAATGCATTTCGTAAGAGAAAGATTCGGGCGAAGGAATCAGAAATTGATAATAAAATTCAATTCATAAATAAAGAAATTATCTCGAAACGTTAGCGGGTTTTAAATGAACGTTTTAAGATTGTTTTTTTTTTATTAAAGATTTTATTTATTATAATTTCGATTATTTACTCATAAGAATTGGAGATTTCCGTTATTTTGTCATTGATCATATCATCAGAACTTGACCAAACCAACATGAGACCACCCCTCAGGCATCCCCCTTCCAATAAAAGAAGAATCATTGAAATCGGTCCATAAACAAAGAAGTTGTGCGTGAACATACATAATAAAAAAGGTCCAATACCAATCAGGAACTATACTGAACCCAATGAAAAAATCATCCAAATCGGTTCACAATTGGCGACGAAATCGAATAACATAGATACAAAAAAAAAAAAAAATCAGTCGAATTGATAACCTCCTCCTTTTTTGAAGTCTGTTAAAAATTGGGAAATTTCATGATAATCAGCGTTTAAAACTCTAGTGGAATCCGTTGTTAGGTTTACGGGGGGAAATTTTTGTTTAATAGTGTTATTTATTGATTTTATATAAAATATTAAAAAAAACATAATTTTTTTACAAATCAATCTAGAACACGTTTATTTTCAACCAAAGGTTTCGGGAGAATTTCTCCCTTTTTCATAGGTAAAATTTCAAAAAAAAATTTAGGGGAAGCAACTTTTTTTTCTTTTTTTTGAAAATTTTACCATTGAAAAAGGGAGAAATTCTTCCGAAACGTTTGGTTGAAAATAAACGTGTTCTAGATTGTTTTGTAAAAGATTTGTATTTTTTTAAAGAATTATATTAGTATGTAATTGTATTAATCATGGAAATAAAAAGAAACACTTGAGACCAACCTCCCGGTTGTAGGAACGCCGAGATTCGCCAAACCTAGAGGACTGGAATACAGCGACTGAAATGACTGGGCAAAGTGCATATCAAAGGGTTCAGGGGAAAAATGACACAAGTCGTAAACACCTCTCATATATTAGCATACATATATATCCAACCATGTGACATAAATTAACTTTTATGAACGGAAAGATCGAAATACAAAACACCATTTGTTCTGAATGCGAAGCCGTCATGTAATTTCTATTTTCGCTTGCGGCTATTAGGAACATATATTCAGTGTGGTTTTGACAAAATAAAGGGTAACACGTGAACCACATATGTGGGTGAATATAACGGATTGAACAGCCAATTCATGAACACATAATTACAATTTTACTTTGAGTATTTTACTATTCAAAGAAAACTCCCCCAAAAAAGAAACCTATAAAAGATTGTATATTTTGCTTGATATAAAGGAATTTTTATTATCTTACTACTATCATTTAGTTATATATAAAATCCAAAAATACGGTTCATTATTGATTAATCACGATTTCTCTGCAAACATTGTTTAAATTTAGCACGAAGGTTACTTTTAAAGATGTCAATGTTTGCTTGAAAAATATTCAAATTTATGACGGAAGAAAAAATGGAAAAAAATAAAAAGCAAAGATTTTTATTACGATTTCTCTAAAACTATTGGAATTAAATTTCGTATCAAGATTACTAGTACGGGAGAGATTAAGGGTATAGCTGCTTGAAAATAATGTTTAAAAAATGAAAATATATAATTAAAAAAAATTAAAGTTATTCTTAAGGAGGTGAAATAAGAAAAATAATTAAAATCACCACGATTTCTCGGCAACTACTTGTGAAATGTGACATGAAGTTTACGTTTAGGGCATAGACCAGTGGTTCTCAAACTTTTTCAAGTCGTGGCACATTTTAAAGTACTTGTTTCACCAAATTAGTTTTCTTAGGATTTTTTTTGAAATTTAGAAATTATTATTTAAATACTTTTGCATCGATTGGTGGCAAAACGAAATTTATGAACAATATAGTTCCGGAGATATTAAATTCCAAAGATAGAGTTTTCAGACTCTTATACTATACATTGCACTATACCACCATACGGGATATCGGAAAGTTTACAAACATATTTAATTATAATTAAGAAACTCTTCTTACCATTGTTATAAAAAACTAAACCAATATTAAACAATAACTAATAAATTTTATAAGAAAATTTTAATTCATAGTCACAACACAGTTTCTAAGATAATAATGAAAAATGTAAAATGAAAAATTTACACTAAAAACAAACTGGCAACAACGCATGTATTTAACCTAAAAAGTGTGTTAACTTTAGTACTTTTTTGACGTTTTTTGCTTCATCCATTGTCGCAACAGCTTTCAATCGCCTATTAAGAACTTTTTATTTTATAAATCTCCCTTTATAATGTCTATATCTGAAATTTCTATAATATAAAAATAATTTTTAAGAAAAAATAAAAACCGACTTCAAAAAATTAAATGCAACAAATAAAATACACTAAAAGGTATAAAATAATTATTATCTTATTTAGTTACAACTAAACGACGAAATATTAACATGAAATTACTTTTTGAAGTCGGTACCAAACAAACTATACCTATAAGCGAGCGTACCCGCCAAACGTACTAAGTAAGATCCGTCGAGTGCGATTCATAAAAGGTATATGTTTGGCACCAACTTCAAAAAGTAATTTCATGTTAATATTTCGTCGTTTAGTTGTAACTAAATAAGATAATAATTATTTTATACCTTTTACTGTATTTTATTTGTTGCATTTAATTTTTTGAAGTCGGTTTTTATTTTTTCTTAAAAATTATTTTTATTTTTCTCTTTTAGTGATGTTATTAATAGTGATCATATAATCAGAACTTGACCAAATTAATATGACACCATCCCTAAGACACCCCCTTTCGGATAAAAAAAGAACCATCGAAATCGGTTCATAAACAAAGAGGTTAGGTCTAAACAAACCTAATAAAAAAAAAAAACGAAAAAAAAATGGTACCAATCGGAAGCTAGACTGGACACAATGCAAAATTTTTTTTCAAATTCGGTTGACAATTCGCGGAGATATGAGGTAACATAGGCACAAAAAAAAAAAATTCAGTCGAATAGAGAACCTCCTCCTTTTTTGAAGTCGGTTAAAAATATATACAAGCTCGGACAGTGTTGCCAGATATGTCAAACGAGCACGGGATTGGCTAGTAGTCGTACATAAACAGCAAAAACTTTTGGGCTTATGAATTATGAATCCTTATTGTCTGTTCTATATACTCTAGCATTATCTTTTTGTTAGTATTGTCGCGAAACAACTACCTTAAGTTCAACGAAAAATCGTAGGTGAAATATACACAAAATGCTAAAAAAATACATATCTGTGATTACCTAGGGCGCACAGTTTGAGAAGCACTGGAATAGACACCCGAGAAGAAATGTTTTTTAAATTTCAAATTTTAAAAAGTTAAATAAACGAAAAGACTACTCTAAAATCACGGTTTCATTTTATATGTGACGAGTTCACCAGAACTACCGGTTTGAGGAACTTGAAATTCGGTATCAAGGTTTCAGAACGTAGATCCTCGCTACGAAGGTTTTTTAAAAATTCAAATTTTAAAATAGTAAAACAGAGGGGAAAAAAACTATATATTTTCGGTTTCATTTTATGTTATTGTGATTTCTTCGAAAGTAGTGTGAATAGAAATTTGAAATTTCGCTTGTAGGTTAAAGAGAAAATGAATATTAAGAATGATTTTTAAATAATTCAAATTTTGAAAGGGTGAAAAAAATCATATTTAATCTCAATTTCTCCGAAACTACTATATCTTGAAATTTAGGGGTTTTGAGCAGAGCGGGGGGCAGTAGGAGATCCGTCAAGTGCGGACTAATATTTCTAAAGGCCGCGTTTTAATTCAATTTTTAAATCTTCCTCAGGACATCAGATTGATGTACTACATGACATGTAGCTATATTTTTATTCAAAGTATCAACATTTTTTTCACAAAACTTGATTGTAAGCAAGAGTAATAAGAAAACAGAATAATTGGAAACATAATAATTAATAAAAATTATATTCATTGCATAAAAGCCAAAAAAAAGTAATACATATTACAAAGTACGTAATATTACAAAAACAAATAAATATAGGTATATCATCAAAATAGTATATTCACTTCTTTTTTACACAATCGAAACGTCGGCTTTGGAAATATTTTTCTTTTTTGTGAATGCTTTAAATTCTATTTAGTCATTTATAATGTGCATAGTGTAAATGTTATTTTAAATTGTTCACTGTTAATTGCAAGTACAATAAGATAGGTTTTCTAGTTAGAGTACGAATTTTAGAAAGAGTTAACTACGGATGTACGAAGGCGGAAGATTGAGTCAAAACAGTCTTAGGACTGTAAACTTATTATGATAAAAGTGTTTTCAATAAAAAATACGCGTTTTATAGTCCTCAAAGATCAAAAAATGTGTCTTGATTGTAAGTACAAAAACTCAATAATTGAAGGTAATTCTCAAAAATATAGGAATTCCAAAATTGAGCAATTATTTATTGGTACGAAATACTATTACAGTAAGATTTTGGTTTAAATCAACCAATCGGATTAACCGATTTATTACTTAAAGTGTTTTTACAAGTAATTTCGTCTTTTACAAGAACGGTTTTTAAATTAAAATATATATCAATGATAATAGTGACTAAGTGTATTCTTTCTAATCCACTATTGGGGTAATATATTAAAAATGTGTCAATGAATTCGATAAAAAAAAGACAAAAGTAGCCATTGCAATAAAAAAACTTTAGAGAAAAAAGTCCTGGTCACAAGAAATAAGACATTTGAGCAGCCCCCGACCCTCATGCAGGTATAGAAGAGACCTTCATTGATTTACAAATCCTAAAGAAATACCTATGAAAGACAAGTTGCGATTAAATAAAAGACCCGTTACTTTTTAGGGTAAGTACTGAAATAATTTCTTAAAACATATTTAAAAAAAAAAAAACTATTTTATAATTTCCTTATAAGTGGTTTCAACTTGTAAATTTTTTTCAAAATATAAATTGAAGTTATTTTCTATAAAGAAGAACACGTTTATAACGAGTCCTGATTTAATGAGGAAATCGGAAATACTTGGTTGGTACAATGTTAAGATAAAAACGAACCAGTTTTTTACGAGCATTCGCTTATAACATCGCACTTGTTATAAGCGGGTTCGTAAATAAACTAGGTGTATATATCGGGTATCTATTTTTTGAGGGTTTCGTTCAAAAACGAACGCTTATTAGTGGCGATTCAATGTCTGCATGTAAGAACAATTTAGTAACTAAAATACCAACTTGAAATTTATCAAATACAGTCGAGCCCCGATTAGAGAATGCAATCCAGATCTCGCGAGATCTCGAACTATTTTACGAGATCAATTCTGAAGCATAAATTGGCAAGATCTCGCGAAATTGAGGTGATTGAGCGAGGGAACAAGAAGAAATGCTACATCGCTTCCTAATACGGGCCAATTTATAAGTGTAAAAGTGTATTTATAGTGTAAAATATCATCTCAACTAAAACATTCTGTGAAAAACAGGCCAAGTTCGAAAAAGTAGTGAAATCTAGTGTCCAGCCAAGTTAAATTCGCCAAAAATAATTAAGTTGAGAGATCTACTATTTTCTCAACTTAATTATTCTTGGCGAATTTAACTTGGCTGGACACTAGATTTCACTACTTTTTCGAACTTGGCCTGTTTTTCACAGAATGTTTTGGTTGAGATTTCTCTTTTTGTAAGCTATGAGGAAGCCCCTTGGTCCAAAGGGCTAGAATTATTATTTTTGACCCACTCCCCTCATTTGGGTGGTTAGTTTTTGCATTTCTAGCCTTCTGGGGCCCACAGAATATGTATACAAAATTTGGTTGAGTTTTGCCAACGAACTAGAATTTTCATTTTTGACCCTCCCCCGCCCCATTTCGAAGGGGTCGAAAGATAGAAAGTTTGGATTTTTGGAATTTTTCCTTTGTTTGTGTCACAAACTCTACTAGAAGGCGAAATTTCATGAAGATGAAATGATTGGAAGTACCCTATAGGTTTTGATGACCTGTCAGTCAGTGAGTGCCAAAATTAGCTCTTTTCTCAGTTCTATATCTCAGAATCCATTTAATCTATATTATTGAAATTTAGTACTCTCCTCAAGATGGGTTACATAATTAGATGTGTATAATTTTAGCTCTGTATCTCAAATGGATTTCGAGCTGCAAGGGGGGGGTCGAAATTGGCTCGAAATGGTTCGTGTAAATAGTGTACAGCGTGTACGGCCAAGTCAATGCTCAAACTTTGGCCTGCGCACGCTGATGCGCTTTGATAGTGTCTGATCTTTTTTTCTCTATTTTTAATTTTTCAATTTTTTTTTTCTTTTTTTCTTTCAATTTGAAAATCTATATTTTAATTTGTAATAAAGCATTTTTTTTCCTTGTGAATTTTTGATTTTTTTTTTTTATCTATTGTGAATTCTTTTCATTATGTATAACATTATAATTAATTAATTGTTTGAAGAAGATACAAAACTGTATAATTTTATAATTGAGCATGCCTAAATGGCTTAGGCCCGAAGCCAAAAAAAAATTAAAAAAGACCTTCTCAGGCATTATTTTATTTTTGTTAATTTCCAAAAAAAAAAATAATAAAAGCGGATAATTTTTGTGTTAATTAGGAATAATAAGTAAATGATTATAAAGAATAAACATTTTTTTTAATTAATGTTGTGTCTTACTTAATCACATAACAAGCTAAGAAGTTTTCATTGCGTTTTAGTTTTCTGAATAAAAAGAATAAGGAATAAAAATAGGGGTCGGGGGAGGGGGGGGGTCGTCGCCCCCTGGCTACGCCTGATATTTGTACATTTCTCAAAATAAATTTCTTTGATAGTTTAATTTTTTAAGTCTTTCTTAAATCCTAAAAAAATTAGCTCTACCTTAATTGTTTTTAGTAAGAAAATGATGAAAAATTGCCGATATGTATTTATTTCTCTATATCGAATTTTTTTCCAGGAACCTTCTAGTTTGATATAATATAGAGAGATTTGACTGTATATGTATTCATTTTCCTCTAAGAGCGAAAAATAAAATTAAAATTTTAATCAAATTACCATTTTTGGGCAGGCCAATTTTTTTTTTTTTTTTTTTTTTGAGGCTGAAAATAATTTTTTTTATTATGGGGTGTGAAGTATTACTTTAAAGATCTTTTTAATTAGGATTAGGATGTTTTTTGTTCTTTGTTTTATTAATTAACTTTAAAATTACTGTGGAGGAGTGTTCCGAAGTAGGTGATAATTTTTTTAAAATTATGAAAAAATTTCACAAATTCTTTCATTTTTTTATATCATGGAGCTTGAAGTAACTTTATAGATCTTTTTAAGTAGGATTAGTTTGTTTTTTCTTTTAATTTAATTCATTTTAAAACGACTAGAGTGGCAATTTTTGTTCGTGTTGACGTTTAAAAATAAATTAACTTAAAATTATGAAAAAATTCCACAAATTCACTCATTCTCTCATTAACAACAACAAATATGTTCGAATTCGATATCTCAAATATCCTAGTAAATATAAGGCACGTTCGACTTATTTTTCTATATACTTAGAGCCGAGGGGTGAACCGCGACCTAATAGGTGTACACCTACTACCACTTTCATTGCCAAGTAGAAGACAATAGATGAAGGGATATTCTCTAATGAATTCCAAAATAATTCTCATAATTCCATAGACGTGTACACCTAATTCCAATCGCGGTTCACCCTCGCTTACACCTATATAGATTGGTGGTAAATAATTTGCTACGGAACTCGGATTTACTTTTTAAATTTTTTATTCATAAATGATTATATAAAAATTATCGACTAAAGCAAAAATAAATATTTCAAAAAAGCAAACCAAAACAACGGATGGTTTGTTTTTGTTTTTCTTTGTAATATTATTGCTGTGGTTTTTGACATCAAACAGCACCTGAGGCTAAAAGCACGTGGTTAAGTATTGCCACTACACACATAATAATAACCATAAAAATAAACATTTATCCTTTATCGATATATTTATACATATCTATATAAATATTCAATTTAAAAAATATATAAATATAATTCTTTATAAAAAAAAGTAATAGAATTGATAAATGTTATATTTTAATAATTGTATTTATTTGTATAGTCTTTTCTTTGTTGAAAAAAATGTCTTATACATATTTTAAAATTTCTTTTAAAAACAAAACGTCAGAAAAGGCATCCCAAAGAAAATTATTTAAGGCAAAAAATAATTTTTATTAAAATGGATTTTTTTCACCTATTATGGATATATTTAAAAATTTTCAAAATATAAAAATTTAAAAGAGAAATTCATTTATTTTTTTAATTTCCTCAAAACTCAAAGGAAATGGTAAATGTCACCCCTAAGAAATAATAATAATAATAATAATAAATTTAGCTAGAGAGATGGATTTTCCCATTTTATTATGGATATTTGTATTATATTTATAAAGAAAATGATACAATTTAAATTAAAAAATAATACATTTATGCTTCAATTCCCTTTATCAAAAAGAGAGCAGGCATAAAAAACAACGACAATAATAATTATTATCATCATCACCTAAGCCCTTTATGATATTTAGATTTAAATAAAAATTCCATTTCAATTCTTGAAAGTTAATTTGATATTTTTTTTTATTTCAAATGAGCCTCTGGGCTGTGAGAGCGGATATTAATTTCTGGACGGAAAGGGTATATATAGGGTGGGGTAGGTAGCCTCCAAGTGTGTGTGTGTGTTGTGTCAGTGTGGGTGGGTTTTGGGGTGGTAAGGACGGCGTTTCGGGGACGAGATGGAGCGAGGCTAGCAAACAAGAGAACCACCCTCCCCCTCGAGCTGCCTAATCAGCACCCACATGGAAATATTCAAAAAACATCCCTCCCTCAAATAAGCACAAACAAAATCGTCTTATTTTTTTAATTATACACTCGTTGTCTTTCCCAATACTGTATGACACAAGGAAGAATTTTTTTGCTTTCAAGATTTTAATGCTTTTATTGTATGATTTTATTGTCATATAGAGAGTATTCATGTTAATCTAATGTAAATAAAAAAAGGATTGGATTCACAAATAGTCTCAGATAAGCGCGTTAAGTGAATAAAGAAAAAAATGTTTTCTATAGATAAAGAGGAAATGAAGAATATAGTGAGGAAGGTTAATATAGGAAGGAAGTGAGTGGGAAATGCAAATGGATGGGCGATGATAATAATATTAAAGAAGAGAGACAGGCAGGCGCATGCAGTAAGTAGATGCAGCAGCAGCGGCAGCCGTAGCTGTAGCCATCGGGTGTATGTCTGGTGAAGTGACCTACCGTGTCGGTGAAGCAGGGCAGGCAGGCAGAAGGGCTGAGGGCTCAAGGGCCGACGGTTGGCGGCGGTGGGCCGGATAGGGTGCTCTCTCCGCGCGTTCTCCCCCTCATTTGTCGCCGGGCGGGCCTGGCCCCCTGGCCCGCCCGCCCCTACCCCGCCTGCTGGCCCCCCACCACCACCCCATCATCCCCACCCACGACCCTCTCAATCATTCCCACCAGGAGGGGGCGAAGGAGGGGGTGGTGCTTCCCCCCTAACCCCTACCCACCCATCCACCCCCCCAACTCCCTTGACCAAGCAACATATCATCCTGAAAATTCATCTCTTTATGCAGATTATCCGAACCAGGAAGTACCTCCTCCCACTCTTATACACTTGACCAAGGAACATCCGACATATTCAAAAAGAAATTTTTTTTTGATAAGAATACATAGGTACGGCCGAGGGGTGAACCGCGATTGGAATTAGGTGTACACCGTCTTTGGAATTATTTGGAATTACTTTGGGACTCATTAGATAATCTATTGTCTTCTACTTGGAAATGAAAGTGGTAGTGGAAGAAGGTGTACACGATTTTAGGTCGCGGTTCACCCTATCGTCATAGGATAGAGATGAGTGGAGGCGGCTGTTTGCGTCAAACCAGTCTTAATAGGACTGCCGAGGGGTGAACCGCGATTGGAATTAGGTTTACAAGTCTTTGGAATTATCCGGAATTATTTTAATTTTAACTCATAGTCATCCATTCCAAATAAGTTAAAATCAACTGGTGTGGGTACCACACGATTTTCACATTAGTTACTCTCTCATTTGAAATTATCATACCAATTTTCTTGATTCAAATTACCTACTTGAATCTGAGTTTCTCCCAAGATGTTTTGAGAAAACCGGAAAAAAGACGAAATTGCAAAATACCTAAAATCTTCAAGTAAACATATGTACTTCAGTTTCTTTGATTTTAGCCAAAATCTGAGGTACTTCCTCTAGACTCTAGATGGCTTAAGTTTCAAATCCCAAAGCTCTACGACTTACCGTAGACGAGATATGAATGATTAAAATATTTATTTTGCGACATGACTAATTCACTCTCCTCACTTGATTCCAATTGGAATTTATACCTACTCTTTGGAGAACTAAGATATTTGAAAAGTTTACCGATTATTAAAAAATTCTAAAAATCTTCAAGTAAACACGTACTTCCGCTTCTTCGATTTTAGCCAAAATCATGAAGTACTTCCTCTAGCCTCTAGATAGCTTAAGTTTCCAATCTCAAAGCTCTGCGACTTACCGTAGAATAGATATTTATTTTGCAACACTTCTAATTTATACCCCCTTCCTTTATTTCAATCGGATTAACATTTATATACGACTAGCAACTTAATGACACTCGATAAGTACTCCAATTTAAAAACATACATAACTCAGAGGAGCAAGAAGAGAGTTTTCACCAAGATGGACTTTGAATGACGTTACCAAGGGCAGTACAACGAGAATATGATAGGAGATTACATTTGGGGTTTAATACGAGAAAGTCCATATAAAAATAAGAAAATCACTAAAAATGTTCATTTTTGAACTCGATTTTTTGTTATTTTACATTTATATGCTATCATTAATCATTATTCTTAAATTAAAAAGACTCTGATGTTCAGCAAAAAATTTTCTGATTGTAATCAAATTATGAAAAAATCAGTAATTTTTCTTAAAATTCCAAAAATTGTTCTGCTTTCTACAAAAGCAAACTTTGATCAAACAAATTATTTTTCCCTTTATTAGTAACGTTGAAGAAACCAAAATTTGACATTCAGAAGTCAGACCCAAAAATCGTCTCGACCTAAAGATTAGCTATAATTATAATTATATAGTGTCTGGAGCACCGAGCGATGTTCGGTAACTTTTTGCCTCTAAATAGATTAAATTTCAAATCTCTGCGACTTACCGAAGACGATATATGAATAATTAAAATATTTATTTTACGACACTCTTAATTTACACCCCTTCCTTTATTTCAATCGCATTAAAATCTATACACGACTAATAACTCATGACACTTGATAAGTACACCAATTTTTAGCGAAATCGTTATTGTTGTTTTTGAGAAAATAAAAAAAAACGAAAAATCTTTCATGTAAATGTCAACTTACGGTATTCCGATTTCAAGCAAAAGCTTGCTAGCCTATATCGATCTTAAGTTTCGAATTTCGTAGCTCTGAGATTTATGGTTGCGAAACGCAGGGGGGTACATTCTCTACGTACGTAAATATCAACTTCCGGTACTTCTATTTTAGCCAAAATCTTGTGGCACTTCTTGTAGCCTCTAGATACTTAGCTTAAGTTTAACATTTCTATAAGAGGTTTTTTCGAGAAACCGATTATATGTATATACAAGAATTGCTCATTTAATAATATAAGATACAATAGTTAATCTTTAGGTAATCCCTTTACCTAATCGTCACATTTGGGTCAGGTACTAAATATGTCCTTAATGATATTTTAATATGAATTATTTTGTCGTTATCATCATCTTATATAATTGATTACAATAATATAGAACTATACAATGCGATTGATTTGGCATGGATGGCTCAATGGATTCGATTGAATAGGACTTATAAGGATGGACGGATGTACTACAAAGGCTCCCTCGGACTATTGGGACAGTAACAACTCTCCTTTAATTGACAGGAGATCCGGTGGCAATCTGATCCAATATTATCTGCACATTAGAGAGGAGAAGCGAATATTTGACATTAATAAGCACTTTTGAAATTCTGACACTCAGGGCCAGATTAACCAGTAAGCAAAATAAACTGATATTTGGTGTATCAAGGCAAGACGGCACATGGAGAGAAATAGTACTAAATACCACTTTATAACAGGTGACGGCAACCATTTTTGCCTGCGGGTCAGAATCAATCCAAATGGGTCAATTAAAAAGACGTTTTCGGTCAATAGATATCTTTTTATTTCAAAACAATCTTAAGATATAGCCCAGTAAATAGGGGGGTTTCAGCTTACATTAATTGCGGGAAAAGATTTTTTTAAGGAACGTTTGGTATGGTGTGGATATGATCCGAATCCTCAAAAGATTCATGGAAAATGCTGGATATCTATAAATATAAGAGTTTTAATAAAAAAGTGTCAACAAAATTTCCTAAATAATGAGACATAAATCAAGTTTCTAGGATGAGTGGTTTTCATTTTATGAAGTAAAAACTGCGATTTTTTAAAACAATGGATCATCTCCTGTCATTGAAAATGATGGATATCTATAAATCTAAGAGTTTTAACAAAAAGTGGTCCAAATAAACGTTCAAATAAACAAAATTTACTATATAAATCAAGTTTCTAGGATGAGTGGTTTTCATTTTATGAAGGAAAAACTGCGGTTTGTTTAGCACCGACTTCAAAAAGTGATTTCATGTTAATATTTCGTCGTTTAGTTATAACTAAATTAGATAATTATTTTATACCTTTTAGTGCATTTTATTTGATTTTTGAGTTCTTATTATTTTATTTGTTGCATTTAATTTTTTTTGAAGTCAGTTTTATTTTTTTTATAAAATATTATTTTTATTTTCTCTTTTTAGATGTTATTAATAGTGACTTACATATGCATCTCGTAAGAGAAAGCGTCGGGCGAATGAATCAGAAAATGATATTAAAATTCAATTCATAAATATAGAAATTTCTGAAAGGTTTGCGGGTTTTAAACGAATGTTTTAAGATTTTTTTTTAAAAGATTCTATTTATTATAATTTCGATTATTTGCTCATAAGAATTGGAGATTTACGTTATTTCGTAATTGATCATATCATCAGAACTTGACCAAATTAATAGACCACCTCTAAAGTACTCTCTTTCCAATAAAACAAGAATAATCGAAATCGGATCCAGGTGGCAAAAAGTTCTCGCTGAACATATATAAAATAAATAAATAAATAGTTATGTATCTTGACTATCTTGGAGCTATACTGATCCAAACGCAAAAAGAATAATTAAAATCGGTTCATAAACAAAGAATTTTGGGTGAATAAACGGTTCAATACCAATGAAAAAACGGGACCAATCGGAAACTATGCAAAACCCATCAATATTGGTTCACAATTAGCGAAGATATCAGGTAACATAGACACAAAAAAAATCAGTCAACTTGAGAACCTCCTCCTTTTTTGAAGTCGGTTAAAAAGTAAACAAATTAAGAAAGCGTTTAAAATAATATAGTTTAAAAAATAAAAGCAGACATTGTAAATCAACGATAGACATATCATATTCCGGATTTTTATTTATTTTAATTTTAAAGTATTGATTATTTTCAATAAATTCATCATAATAAATTGAACTTCATCGACCTCCTCTTCATTTTCAACCTCCGCATTATCATCTTCATCATAATAAATTGGAATATATTATATTTCATTTTATCTTACTCCAATTTAGATTTTTTTAGCTTATATTTATTTATTAATATATACACACGGGCAGAAAGCCCAATTTTAATCAATTTATACAATAGAGTAGTGAGAAAGAAAATGTTTAACAATAATTTTAAATATTAACACAAAACAAATACAAGAAAAAAAACAACTATAGAATATAGGTACAGATACAGATACCAATATAATCACAAATATGAATGCAAATCTAGATATGAATGCAGATATAAATACAAATATAATTACAGAATTAGACATGAATACAAAATATAAGCATATATAAATATAAGTACAAGTACATACAACAAAAACACAAACATAAATACAAACATTTATGCGCCAAGCTTTCGGAAAAAATGATTTTTAATCTCATTTCTGGATGAATTGAATATATCGAGAGTCATATTCTGATTTCCTGTTCTTAATATGCGACTCATACCCGAGTACATCAGGTATGAAAATCTATGGGTAGGAATCGACAGTATTTCTGGATTCCTAGTTCTATGGCTGCTAACATTGAAGGTGACTAATTCCAAGAGTCGAGAGTCGTCCACTTTGCCATTGATGAGATTACAGAGAAAAAGAAAATCTGCCTGTTCTCTCCTCATTTCAAGCGGCAAGATATGTAGTGTTATATACAGGTCGTCATACGATATTTCCGCGATTGGGACATGAAGCTTAAAGGCAATATATCTCAGAAATTTTCTCTGCACCCGTTCAAGTCTCTGAATATAAGTTTTATAATAGGGTGACCAAATCGGACTAGCGTATTCCAAGCGGCTTCTAACAATAGAACAGAATAGATTTTTCAGCGCAAATATGTTTCTAAAGTGATTCGTGTTACGGGTAATAAAGCCAAGTAGCTTCATCGCACTATTTGTTATCTCCGTTATATGTTCTTCAAAACCAAGCGAACTGTTAAACGTTACACCTAGGTCCCTGAAAGTAGATATGTTCTTTAACATATTATTATCAATGTCCATATAGTCATAATTTACTCTCTCTTTTCCTCTATAGTAAGACATGGAAAAGCATTTGTTGAAATTTATCTTGAGGCCATTTTTATCACACCAGTTGATTAACCCTACAAAATTATTTTGTAGTATCACAGCGTCTTGAAAATTTCCAACCTCACGAAAAAGCTTGAGGTCATCAGCAAAGAGAAGAAATTTTACATTATTAAAAGTGTAAGAGACATCATTAATAAAAATTAAGAACAGTAGGGGACCCAGATGGGACCCTTGTGGGACCCCCTGACCTAGCCTCATAGGCATATGATAAAGAGTTATTAATCTTAACTTGAAGTTGTCTATCATGTAAGTAGCTATCCAGCCACCTCAACAACGTATCACCCTTTTTAAGGTAAAGATTAGTTTGTATTTTTAATATGAAGTTTTTTCCACAAAGAGAAAGAAAGAGGTTGTCCTCTGCTTGATGCAAATAAACATACACACATATATATTTGTATATTTTTGTGTGTATGTTTATTTTCGTCAAGCAGAGGACAACCTCTTTGTTTCTCTTTTTTTTATGATAATGATGAGAGAAGTAGTTACACCAAAAAGGTGCAACCCCTAAAGGCCTGGGTTGGCCTCCTCACATCGTGAAAAGAATAAGAAAGAATTTTATGGTTTGGGCGGGGGTCGAAGTGTATCTGTGGATACGGGTCTTAAATAGCTGAAGGTTATAAGTCGCGGGAAAGATGGTGGCAGGGAGCGAGTTCCAGTCTCTGGAGGTCATAAGGATAAAAGAGTTGCCGAAAGCGCTTGTTCGACTTTTATCCAATTTGACAGCGAAGAGGTGCTGAGCGTTTGAAAACCGCGTGTTTCTCGTAAAGAAGACATTAGGGGGGATAATTGATTACAGCTCGACTGAACAGACACCGTGATAGTATCTGTAATACAGGAAAAGGGGCAGCAACGGTTCTTCGCTGAGCCAGGGAGTCGAGTGAGTTGGTTAGGGCCGGGTCTCCTATTTAGTTTAATTGCTCGCTTCTGAATTGCATCCAGTGTAGCAAGAGAATGCTTGGAGGCACCCCTCCACAGATGAGAGCCATATTCGAGACAGGGACGAATTTGAGCCTTATTCAGTATAAGAAGTTGACTGGGAGTATAACAGCGATCTAGACCAATAGGGAGACCAGCTTACGCGCTGCAGCTTTAGCAGTGGTTGAGATATGGTCACTCCATCAAAGGTCAGACCCTAGAGTTACGTCTAGCATTGAAATTTTATCCCTGAATTCTAGTGAGTTTGAGTCGAATGATATGTTTGGGAGGTTTCTGTCGACGCGCCTAGAAATAAGGCAACACTGAGTTTTCCCTGCATTGAAGTTAACTAAGTTTTGGGATCCCCAGTTTTTAAGTTTGTATAAGTCAAAATTAATCTTTGTGAATCAACAACTCTGTTACTCTTCGGCAAACAAAAACTTTTCAATGAAGTTTTTTACTATCTAAAATTTTTTAATAGGTATTTTAAGGCATGTAAAATTAACATTAAGTCTTTTGATGTGTTTATCATTCTACTGCTAAATTTATCGATTTTCTACTGTTTCTTTCAGATTTGAAGTGGGAACACTGGCACATTTTTTGTGTGTTTCTGTGCTCGGTATATCCACTAAAACCAATAGATCAGTGTTTTTCAACCTGTCGGGTCTATGCGAAGCTTCAGTAAAAAAAGAAAATACAAGTTTAAAAATATATTTTTATTAAGAAAATGTTAATTAAAGGACGTATCCAAATTGACAGACTTGAATTCTAAGTGCAACATTCCATCGGCAGATAATTCCAGCAGATTTTCTTTTAGGTTGATTCCCAAACTTCCCTCATCTATAGCTGCATTTAAAAACGGATTTATGATCCACCTTTGCCCAGTGTTCTCTGAAAGTTCTTGCATCGAGAAATAATGACACAATTCTTCTTTTAAATTCTGCAAGACAATTTCCATACCCGGTATATATAGGTTTTTAACTTCAAATTTGGACTTTTCCATATCAAATTCAGGATTTTAAAGATCAAATGGGGACTTTTTCTATATCAAATTCAGGATTTTAAAAATCAAAATCAGACTTTTTCAAATCAAATTCAAAATTTCTATAAAACTATGCATATATTACATATTAATTTAGGTATAGCTTTTTAAACTGAAAACGTTTCTTGAGAGTACAAAATGGTAATCTTGAAAGGTTTTAGTTAATGAGATGAAAATTGGTACGTAAATATCTTACAATGCTCCCAATTTTAGCTTTTTAGATGAAAATGATCTTGAGATTACAAAATACTAATCTCGAGAGGTGAACCGCGACCTAATATCGTGTACACCTACTTCCACTTGCACTTTCATTTCCAAGTAGAAGACAATAGATGAAGGGCATTATCTAATGAATTCCAAAATAATTCCAAAGAGGGTGTACACCTAATTCCAATTGGGGTTCACCCTCGACTAATCTTGAAAGGTTTTAGGTGATAAGATGAAAATTGGTTCACAAATATCTTATTTGCTCCAAATTTTAGCTTTTTACCTGAAAACGTTTTCTGGAAGCACAAAATGCCAATCTTGAAAGGTTTTAGTTAATGAGCTAAAAATTGGTAGGCAAAAATCTTACAATGCACCAAATTTTAGCTTTTTACCTGAAAACGTTTCCTGAGAGTTGATAAGGAAAAGCCTGAATTTGAAGTTAAAACCTATATGCTTTGATGTTTATCTCAGACCCCAAGACAAAAACGAATCCAAGTTCGTTTGATTTATGAATGATGAACACAAGTTGATTTTTTTGTGAAGCCATGGTCTTTAGCAGTAATGATATTTTCATCCCTTCCTTGAAGGCTTTTATTCAAGGTATCTAAGGTCTTTATCTTATCTAGTCAAGGTATTTAAATGCTCGAATAAGTCAGAAAGAAAAGCCAGTATTAAAAGGAATTCCGGGTCACAAACGAATTTGGAATATTCTGACTTAACCTGCTGTAAAATACACCAAAAGTTCAGCGTTGGAGGCGTTTGGCGATGCAATCGATGTAAAAATATGTCCGTTATAGATACTTAATTGTGAATTTAGCTGATACCTTATTATAAAAACTAATAAAAATTATAATTGAATGTAATGGAAGGCAGCTCAGAGGTAGTGAGGAGAGAAAAAATTAACACATATCAAATAAGGTGTAATTTATTGGAATCCTTCCTCCTTTCCTTTCAAACCGACGTTTCGGAGGATTTTTCCCTCCTTCTTCAGGGTTTCAAAGGGTCAATGAATGAAACAAATAAAATGTTTCCTTCTTCTCTCCACAGTAGTGATCAAAAACATTCTTCATTTTTAACAAAGGCATTGAAAAACATTTTTTCCCCTCCTTTTTCTTAATTAGATAAATTAATAAAAATGTTGTACGGATTTGATATTTCTAACACAATAAAATACAGGTTACAAACACCGGGAGGTAGGGGTCGCGAAATTTTTTTTCATACTAAGGGGGTTGAGTCATGAAAAAGGTTGAAAAACACTGATGTATGGTAAAGTAAAATGCGTTCTCAACCAAGTCCTATGAGGTGGTTTTTAGGTTGTTAGTGTTTCCATGTGACATCAGGGACTTCATTTGTTACTTTTATCGTTTTTCTTAATTCTTTATAATGAAAGAGAGAGAATAAAATAATATTTGCAAAAAGTGTGATAAAATATGAATTTATTAAATACTTTTTTTTCCCTGGAATTGTTCTCTTGATATCTAATCAAAAAGTAACGGGATTCTTTCGCCTGGCCATGATTTTTTCCCTCATTTGAGTTTCGATTCGAGTCCAGTCAGCATGCGGGCAGGAAACGATTCGCTTTTTCTGTTGTTACGAATTGTGCAATTGTTTATTTTGTATTTGTTGACTCATGTTGTGGACAATTGTTCAAGCCTTTAAGGACTTTAAGGTGACTTTTTAATATATTTTTAAAATAATTTTCATAGTCAAACTTAAATAAAAAAAAATCCTTTTCATTATTTTTAGCCCCACCCCCTTAATTTTTGGTTTGATTTCAACAAAAATCTAATTAGCTCTTAATCTCAATGCACCAAAACTACATGTGAAATTTCGTTTTGATATTAATAATATATCAAATATATATTGATAGAGATTTTCTTTAGGAGACGGACTGGTAAAAATATGCAATTGGATGTTGATGAAAGCAGTCCACGGTGGTTGTAAAAAAATAAGACTATAGATGGTTTTATTATTTTACATTTATTTGTTAAACCGACGTTTCGGAGATTTATTCTCTCACTTCTTGAGGGTAACAAAAAGTCCAATGAAAGTAGTTCAAAGTACATAAAAGAGGATAAAATTTGACACAGAGTAAAAAAAAATATGCAAAATTGGTCCAGTAGTTCGATTTTTTATAGGGATTCAAAAAACTGCTCTCCGGATCACTTTTGAATATCTATCCCAAAAACTCTTTTTTTCGATTTGTCTCCATTTTGACAAATGAAATGTTAAACAATAAAACCTCTATAGTACTTATTTTATTTAGCCACCGTGGACTGCTTTCATCAACATCCAATTGTATCAAATATATATTTATATATATATTATTTATTTTGTTAAAGGAGAATGGTGTAGATTCTTGGTGAAACCTTTTAAATAAATTAAAGAAAATTTTTGAAAATTTTCTTTACTTTATTATTTATTTGTTTGAGACTATAGTTTCGAAGGCTTGGCCTTCATCATCAGTCTTTTTTTATTCAAAATATTATTTTTCATGGGTCAGTATCGCGTGGATTCTCATCGGAATTCTGACTGGCTTATCGACTGAGTAAGAGAAAACAATTTTCAATATCTACGCGATACTGACCCCATGAAAAATAATATTTATAATAGTCTCAAACAAATAAATAATGTATATATATGTGTATGTTTATTTGCATCAAGCAGAGGACAACCTCATTGTTTCTCTTTATGAATTATAGAGCTTCTTAGTAGACCATAGAGCAATGGTTCCGTTCAATTTCTTTAAAAATCAAAATAGTGGTATATAAAAAGACCTGAAAGCACTGAGCTTATCATTGTGGTATTATTTTTCTCCGCGTTTCAGAGATTTTTATAAACATTTGCATAAAAAAACAAACTACTAGGGCCGTCCAATTAGCAGGCAGGCTTCGTCGAATATAATGAAACGAGTTGGTTTAGTTGGAGTTATTAGAGCCGCCTGTCCTTAGGCAACCCGCTGAACTACAAACAGGGATTAAGGGGAAATGGCGCGTCCGAGCGACGAGCTGATTTATTAAATTTCAATAGAAAAAAACGTTTTATCTACTCAACCAATTTCAATTTTCTTGTACATTCGACTCTTGTGTTTTCAAAAATATTTATTGTATTTCATGAGTTTAGAATGCCATACCTCTACATTGATATCATTCTGCAACATGACTGGCCAACCCAAATTGCCTGAAAATTTCAAAGGTTAGAAAATAAATAAGAATAATTGTAGTTTTGTTTCGAAATCTGACTGGATTTCCTCATTAGTGATTTTTATTCTAAGTGATTAATTAAAATTGAGAGAGGTATACTGAGAGTGTTCATACAGTGTAAATGTGAAAAAAAAACAATACTAAAACCAGATACGAAAAGAAAACACACATTGAGCCAACAAAAAGAGTATTTGGGATTAAACATAAAATAAAAATAATTTTAACCATCAAAATGTACCTATTAACTGACATAAAACAAACAATATTTCGAGTCTTAATTTAAAATAACAAATAAATAAGCTGACGTGTTCTGATGTGGCCATCCACTTGACTTTACCTTTACTTTACAACTTGGTCTCTAAAATTATTTATAATCATGTAGGGGGCGAGGGTTAGTTTTTGCATTTTTAGACTTCTGGGGTCCCACTGATTATGTATACAAAATTTGGTTGAGTTTGGTACTAGGGCCTAGATTTTCATTTTTTGACCCTACACCCGCCCTCCTCTCCATTTTGGGAGGTTAGTTTTTGCATTTTTAGATTTCTGGGGTCCCACTGATTATGTATACAAAATTTTGTTGAGTTTGGTAAATGGCTAAGATTTTCATTTTTTGACCCCCCCCCTCCCCCATTTTGAGCGGTTAGTTTTTGGATTTTTTCGACTTCTGGGGGTCCACTCATTATGTATCCAAAATTTGGTTGAGTTTGCTCAAATGGCCTGGATTTTAAATTTTTAACCCCCCTCCACGTCGATATGCACCAAAATCTAGTTTTTGAGCTAGCTCGTCCACATAAATTTGGTAAAGCACAGAGTAACTAACTAACAGACAACCAGACAGACTAACTAACAGACATTTTGACAAAACAGTTATTATCTCGAAAAATATAATTTTTTCGATGTTCACTTATTTGGACTTTTTTGCAGACCGAAATGCCATGGTTTCGCTCAATTTTTTTTTTAATCAATATACTTCCGAGAAGGAAAAAACCACATGCACGATTACAATACTTGACCATACCCTGTATGGTAAAGTAATATATGAATGGCTATTTCTTTAAGTGTGATTTTGGGTCTTTTTTTAATTTTTCTAGGGGCGAAACCATGGTATTTCGCTATACAAAAAAGCCCTAATAAGTGAACATCGAAAAAATTATATTTTTCGAGATAATAATTGTTTTGTCAAAATGTCTGTTAGTCTGTGCGTTACCAAATTTTGTGGACGAGCTATCTCAAAAACTAGTGTGAGTATCAAAACCAAATTTCACACGTAGTTTTGGTGCGTTGAGATTAAGAGCTGATTAGATTTTGGTGCATATTGACTCAAAATTAAGAGGGGGGTTAAAATTTAAAATTATAATATTTTCAAACTACAAAAACAAGAAAAATGAAATATAAAGTACTATAAAATGAACATACAATAACGAAAATAATTTTTTCTGGGGCCAAAATTAGTGTGTGTGTGGGGGGGGGGGGGGGTAGTCTAAAAATGCAAAAAACTATCCCCCCTGATTATAAATAATTAAATTAATTAAATATTAAATATAATAGAAGGGCCAGGGTGTATGATAAAGTCAAATGGATGGCCCCATCAGACAGTGCCAACTTTTCTATTAAGTGTGAAGGAATTTTGAATCGTGCTTGTACGTACAGCAAGGTATATTATAAACGAAAGTATGTGGTGTGTCGAATTTGTATCAAGAGTAAAAAAAAGAGGAGATATTTATTTTTTTATTTTTATTTTGCTCGCTGGCGAATTCAGAGAAGTGAGGAAGAAGGAGGGAAAAAGGCGAGACAAGCAGACAGACGGGCGGACAGACAGACAGAGCAAACTCAACCAAATTTTGTATACATAGTCAGTGGGTCCCCAGAACACTAAAAATGCAAAAACAAACCGCCTGAAATAGCGGGGGGGGGTGTAGGGTCAAAAAATTAAAATCTAGGCCCTTGTACCAAACTGAACCAGAAGTATATGGTAAAATCAATTGGATGGCCACATAAGAACGTGTCAATTTATTTTATTTTAAAATCACTCAAATTATTTTAATTCTAGCCATTTTTGCTTTTAATATTATTATTATTAACCGACTTCAAAAAAGGAGGAGGTTCTCAATTCGACTGATTTTTTTTTTTTTTTTTGTATCTATGTTACTCGATTTTTTTGCAAATTGTGAACCGATTTTGATGGGTTTTTTTTGCATTGGGTTCAGTATAGTTTCCAATTGGAAAAGGGGTACCTTAGGGGTATATTAATTTGGTCAAGTTCTGATGATATGATTAATGACAAAATAGCGGAAATCTCCAATTCATATGAGAAAAAAAAACAATTTTTTGAGGATACAAATTCTCTTTTAAGTTTTAGTTTTATTCTTTTTTGACAAAAAACACATTTTTATCTTTTATTTTTCTTTATTCTATAAAAAAGAATTCTCAGAATAAATGAAAAAATTAAAAAAAAATCTTAAAACGTTCATTTAAAACCCGATAACGTTTCCAGAGAATTTCTCATTTATTAATTAAATTTTATTATAATTTTCTAAAAGGAGGAATGATCCAATCGACTTGATTGGGGAATAATGGAATTGAAATAATTATCGGAAAAGAGGTTTTTTTATCTAATTAGATTTTTCCTCTTATTAAAAACAAGGACTAAATATGAATAAGGACACTGATGGTGGAGAAGCAATCTCCGGAATCGAAGCTAAAATACAAGGTATACATTAATTAATGTAAAATAATTGGTTTAATAAATTTATAATTTTCTAAAGGATGAGGAGAGGGGATCATCAACCAATCGACTTGATTGGGGAATAATGGAATTGAAATAATTATCGGAAAAGAGGTTTTTTATCTAATTAGATTTTTCCTCTTATTAAAAACAAGGACTAAAGATGAATAAGGACACTCGATGGTGGAGAAGTAATCTCCGGAATCGAAGCAAAAAAATACAATGTATACATTAATTAATGTAAAATAATTGGTTTAATAAATTTATATCATTTTCTAATTTATGCGAAGGAATCTTTCTCTTACGAGATGCATAGAAGTTATTATCATAAGTCCCAATATTGTCAACATCACTAAAAAGAGAAAAATAAAAGCCGATTTCAAAAAAATTAAATGCAACAAATAAAATAATAAGAACTCAAAAATCAAATAAAATGCTCTAAAAGGTATAAAATAATTATCTAATTTAGTTACAACTAAACGCCGAAATTTTTACATGAAAATTCTTTTTGAAGTCGGTGCCAAACATATACCTACATTTTATGAATCGCACTCAACGGATCATATTTAGTAGTACCTTTAGTAGTACGTTTGGCGTGTAATGAAGACAACATCGCGTAAACTCGCTTATATAGTTTGTTTAGCACCGATTTCAACAAGTGATTTCATGTAAAAATTTCGTGGTTTAGTTGTAACTAAATTAGATAATTATTTTATATCTTTTAGTGCATTTTATTTTATTTTTGAGTTCTTATTATTTTATTTGTTGAATTTTATTTTTTGAAGTCGGTTCTATTTTTTTTCTAATTTTGATATTAGGCTTATTGCATTAAAATTTCTATTAATAAGCTAAAGCTTTTTGACAATTTTCTCTGTTTCCAGACAAAATAAATATCTACTCTTATTAAACGAGCAAAAATTGTATATTTATTTATATATATATTTGTATCTTGGTTCTATTTTGAAAACGACTCTACCGATTTTGATGAAATTCGCGGGTTAGGGGGTTTTTGGGTTGGCATTTCGATCTGTCACGGTCTCATCTTCGACAAAATTGTTTTTGTTGGGTTTTTTCGTAATCAAATTAATTATTCTCAGGTAGACAAATCCCAATCTTGAAGTTTAAAAAAGGTTTCTCTTTTGTTTACTTTTGTACCCAGAGAGACAATGGGTTGGGTTAATCCTTTATTCTTAAAGGCCTTGAAGAAGTATTGTGATTGTGGATTTTAACATATTTTGTTCTCCCTAAACGTTAGAAATATTAATAAACGTTTTATAATTGTTTTTATAAAGGGGGTACAGTGTGCGAATATAATATATTTTTTTTAATTTGAAAACGGCTCTCAAATAAAAATCGACCTTTTTATCAGAATTTTAAATTAAAAATAATATTAAAATAAAGCTTTTAACTGAAGGAAGAAGTTATCGAGCATCGCTCGGTGCCTCCAGGTACTCATATCATTAAGTCTGTAGAGACCGTACTTCAATTACTCTTTCAATTTAATTTTATGTATTTGTATTAATAAATTTTCATTGATAATGAGGAAGTTATTATCAAAACGTTTAATATTTAATTAAACGATTACATATTGCTTTTTTGTTATAATTCTATAAATATATAATTTGATTAAATAATGCATTGAATGAATAATTCAATCTTTAGCAAAAACCGAGCGAAACATTATAAAATTCATATATGAAAATATATTGCATAATTTTAATCATTTCAATCGATTAACGATAACTTTTTTCAGAAAAAGAGGGGATGAATTTCATTATAGACATCGGATCAGAAGAGATGTGGGGTTTCTTCAGTTATCACTCCAAATACTTTAATTCTAGCTTATACTTCTTTTATAATTATTATTGTTTTAATATTAGGTTAATGACACCCACATTTCTATTAGGATAATTTCTCAGAAGCAAAACTAGTATATAAAAGTTGTGTACACATACATACACACATCAGTTTTTTTTTTTTTTTTTTTTTATTTTTTATTTTAAAATCACTTCAAATATTCAAATAAGTACATTAATTCTATCTAATTTTTTTAATTATTATTATTGTTCTCATTATTTTAATATAAGTTAATGGGATCCAAATTATAGACACTTACCAGAGAAATGCTCCTTCTGCAGGAGTTCCGAATATATATATATATATGTTAACATTTAAATGAAAAGCGAAAGTTAAAACTTTTATCCGGTCACTGCCCTATTTTGGTGCACTTGGGACCAGACTCGTTTTGATAGTGAACCAAGAGTTGAAAAAAGAGATACAGGACCCAGTCGGGTATGATCCGACATCTTCTGCGTTAAGCCCGCAAATGCCTTCTCCATTTAGGCGATGGATCCTCTGACTAGATCCTATAATCAAATCTTATATATATTCAACTCTCTAGTTCAATCGCGTTTTTCTTCTATTTTCCTAATAGTATGGTTGCTATAAATTTACTACAATTCTCATCTGTCTGATTCTTTGGGGAATCGAAACAGATGAATTTGTGAGTCTGGTCCCAAGTGCACCAAAATAGGGCAGTGACCGGATAAAAGTTTTAACTTTCGCTTTTCATTTAAATGTTAACATATAAACATTCTAAATAAAATTTATTATTGAAAAACTGAACAAAATTCATCTGTTTCGATTCCCCAAAGAATCAGACAGATGAGAATTGTAGTAAATTTATATATATATACTTCATTCTATTTATTGTCTTAATGTACTTGCCCTAATACTGAACATTTGATGTTTTCCTGTTTGAGTATTGTTTGTCGAAAAAAATTTCGACTAAAAAAACCTAGATTGATGAAATTTTTCTATGCAATGTATATGGTTTTAGCCAAATCTTTTTTTTGGAAAAGGTCTAATATTGTTTATCATCAGTGCATAAGTCCCATTATGTAGATAATAAGAAGATACAGTCCATGTATACCAGTGCTTTTGGTCTTGTCGTTCAATGAATGGATTTCCAAATAAGTTGGTATTCCTTACGAGCCTGTAGATGCCAATAGCAAATAAATATTTCCATCTTTAAGTGATCTGTAGGCCATTCTCCCCAATTAATTAATTAATTTATTGCCTAATTTGACTCCTGTAATATTTTTTTTACTTAGAGAAAGTGGTGTAGGTTTTAGGTGAAACATGATATTAATTAATAAATTAAAGTGTGTGTAGTTTCACAGTGAATGAAATAAAACTCAAAGAGGTTTATACAAACTCAATATATTTTGGATTATTAGTCCATCATCAGGAGTTTACAGGTTAAAAACTTGAGTTTGTATAAACCTCTTTGAGTTTTACGAATTTACTTACATCCATTAGAGAATTTGAACCCATGTGAAACAACAGATAGAATATTACTAATTAAAAAGACCGATGATAATGGTCAAACTTTTTAAACTACAGACTCTAACAAATAAATTATTTATATTCATATATACTAGAGTGCTCCTTATTTTGGATATTTTCGAATATTTACGCGGACAGGGGCTCATATGATTCTAAATAAATAAAAAAAAAAATATCCCCCAAGTTTCAAGTTTCTATCTCAATTTTAACCTAGTGCTATACAGCGATTAAGTATCCCATCTAAATAACATGGGGTTTTTGCCATTGAAAGATCAATTTTTTATTCCGGCCAAAGTTATGGTTCATAAAATTTGAAACTCTGTAGACTTTATCCTTATAATAATAGCTATCCTTCAGAATTTATACATATTATAGGAAAGGATTAGGATGATGGATGATTTTATTATGTTTGGCTCGAAGGGTTAGTTGGAAGGATATGAGCCGGTCTTGGATGGGAGATAATCTTCAGAGATTATAATCTCTATTGGCGGCGTTAGAGCCAGAAAAATGCTATTGTAAATAAGAATTTGCACTAGGCAGTTGAAAATAAACTTTTTATGAAATAATGGCACAAGGCCCGCATTTATTGCTTCTTCGTTACAGAACGTGTATACAAATTACTTCTTAGACACAAGCCGTTTCGTTCCAAATCGTTCCAAGGTGATTGCAGTCACCCCAGAGAGCTGCCTCATTCAATGAGTTTCAACAAGTGACAACTCACACATTACAACTGAATGACATCAACTGAATTTGCTACAAGGAGCTGGCTTCTTTTATAACCCTTGCTCTAATTAGCAATTAAGCTGATTGGTTAATTCTTCCCGCGTTTTAGGTGACGTATGTATTATTTTTCGCGCGCTGGCTTCTTTATAAAAGGGGCGTGTCCCTGCTGCTCGACTGTCATTTTATCGAAATATTTTGACGGACAAACAACAAACGTCTTTCTCAAGGCGAAAATGAATCCCTATTTTCAAAAGCACTTTACAGCGAAAGGAGCGAAGAATAAAATCCTACAGTTTTTTAGCTATTATAATTTTGTAGTTACATTTAGATACATTTCTGCTATATCTTAGTATTAGTAAGTTATAGACTCCAAAATTATAATAGCTAAAAATCTGTAAAAATTCTGATGGATAGATAGTATTATAAAGATAAAGTCTACAGAGTTTCAAATTTTTTGTACCATTACTTTGGCCGGAACAAAAAATTCATCGTTTAATGCCAAAAACCCCATGTTATTTAGATGAGAAACTTAATCGCTGTGTACCACTAGGTTAAAATTAAGATAGAAACTTGAAATTTGGGGGATATTTTTTTAAATTTATTTCTAACCATATGAGCCTCTGTCAGAGTAAATATTCGAAAATATCCAAAATAAGGAGGACCCTAATACTATATATACCTTATGTTAATTTGCAAACAAGCTGAGGATAACCTCATCAGTAGGTAACTCTACTACTCTCGGTAAACTAAATCTTTTCAATTAAAACACTTTTATTTATTTATTTTTCGTTTGTTTATTCGTATCAAAAAAATCATTCGTAAGCATGATTTTTGAATAAATAATAGAAATTATTTCTTTATGTATACTAATCTATTCGTATGTATATATCCTTGATAATTTGAGAATCAGATATTTTCATCTAGAAAAATAGAAAAGAAGATTTAGTTATAAAGTCAAAATATTTGTATCTATTTCCAAAAAGAAGAAATTTGAAAAATTTATAAAAAAAAATATTTTTAATTTTATTTAAATGTTTAGCTCTAATCCTCTTTTTATTTCGTAGATTTTCCAACTTCTACAAGAAAATAGATGGCAACAAGCAGGAGAGCATGTTCGTGATCATCCCAAATGAGGAAATATATTAGGGAGCGAATTAAATATTTTTTTTTCGCCAACGAAAATGTATTTTTATGTGGGGTTTTAGGCCTTCCAAAAATTATATTCTTATCTATGTTAAGTAATTTCTATGAGTGATGTTTCTTTCTTTTTTTCTTTCACTAATACTGGCTGGTGTTTTCTTATTCGTGTGTCGTTATATATAGGTTTTTAACTTCAAATTCGGACTTTTCCATATCAAATTCAGGACTTTAAAAATCAAAAAACGGACTTTTCCATATCAAATTCATGATTTCTATAAAATCATGTATATTTTACATATTAAAGTATAGCTTTTTACCTGAAAACGTTTCCTGAGAGTACAAAATGCTAATCTTTTTTTTTTTTTTTTTTTTTTTTTTTTAATGCAATCGAATGCAAGAAGGGTGCACCAGTAAAGGTGTAGCCCCTATGGATCTCGAAAGACCCTTGCATTACCGAAGAGAAGGGAAAGTTGATTAAGTGAGAGGGTGTAGACGTAGGTGTCTATGCACCCTGGTTTTGAAGGTTTGAAGATCATAGGTGCTGGGAAAGATAGAGGCTGGGAGAGAGTTCCAGTTCCTTGAAGTCATGGGGATATATGTATTCGCGAATGAAGTGGTCCGGCACTTTTCCAATTTGACCGCAAAAGAGTGTTGGGAGTCGGCAAAACGTGTGCTGCGTGCAAAGTATGCTTTGGGGGGAATTATTGACTTTATCTCATCAGAGCACCTGCCGTGATAGTATCTATAGAAAAGGGAAAGGGCAGAGACATCTCTTCGATGAGCCAACGAGTCGAGGGAGTCGGTGAGGGTAGAATCGTCAATTAGCCTGACGGCTCGTTTCTGAATTGCATCAAGGGTAGCAAGAGAATATTTTGAGGCTCCTCTCCACAGATGAGAGCAGTATTCGAGATAGGGGCGGATTTGGGCCTTGTAGATGGTGAGAAGTTGTGGGGGTTTGTAAAATCGCTTGGACCTGAATAAGAAGCCAATCTTCCTTGCTGCAGATTTCGCCACAGAGGAGATGTGTTCATTCCAAGACAGGTCAGATGCGACAGAGACGCCCAACATGGATAGGCTGTCACACATTTTCAGGGTATTCGAATCGAAGTGAATATCAGGGAAATCTCTATTTTCGCGCCTAGAAATTAGACAACATTGAGTCTTATTTGAATTAAAGTTAACTAAATTTTGAGAGCCCCATTTATTCAGATTGTCTAGGTCGAGAGTAATTGAGGAGGCAATATTGATTCGATTATTCGGGAGAGAGGGTTTGCCGTGTAGAGTGGCTATCGTCGGCGTAACAATGAGTGGGGTTTGCCGTTTGATCAATAAGGTCGTTTATATAAATTAAGGGAAGAGTGTGGAGGAGATTACAGAGCCTTGGGGAACACCAGAGCTTGTAGAGAACGATTCAAATCTTGAAAGGTTTTATTTAATTAGCTGAAAATTGGTATGCCAATATCTTATAATGCACAAAATTTTAACTTTTACCTAAAAAAGTTTCCTGAGAGCTAAATTAAATAAACTATCATTTCCGTTCATAATTTGTATAATCTTAAAGTTTATAATAGGAAAATTAGGACAAGTTTTTTTATTTATCAAGTTGTAACGTCGATTCTTCTCGACTTCTTCGTAGCTTCAAATAAGTCATGACATACATTCGTTTAAATTTTCTTGTTATCTTTATGATGGTCTTCAGTGGTAATGAAGATAATAAGAAAATTTAGACGAATGTGTGGCATGACTATTTTGAAGCCCTGAAGAAGAAGGTAAAGTCGACGAAACGTTGGCTGATAAATAAAAAAAACTTGTCCTTGTTTTCCTATTATAAACTTTCAAATTAATAACAAATTATAGTACGGAAATGATAGTTTTAATTTAATTTAACTCTCAGGAAACGTTTTCAGGTAAAAAGCTATAATTTAATATGTAAAATATGCATGGTTTTATAGAAATGCTGAATTCGTTATGGAAAAGTCCGAATTTGAAGTTAAAAACCTATATATCGCGTTTGTGTTTGTCTCAAATCAGAAGTCCAGCCTCTTGAAGAAAGAATTCAAGAGATATCTAGTTGGCCACCAGAACAATTTTTTGGGTATTGAGATAATGATTAGCTTAGAATATGAAGACATCAGGGCGCAATCAAGTGGAATCTTCGGTTCATATTTTAGAAATTTCTTGTTAATAATATAATTTTTCAATATCGATTAATTTCTGTTTCTCTTTTAGTTCAAGATGGGAGGTTTGGATTGTGGGGGCAGAGATGGCGCTTCTCTTCAGGGCATCTCGAGCCTGGATTACGGTAAGCATACTTACTTAATAGCTATTTTTTTAAAAGATAATTATTATATCATTGAATATTAGTGATAGCCTTATGTTTAGAATTTTTTTATTTTTCAAAACAACTCGTTTATTATTTAGAAAAACCGTATTGAGCTTATACTCTATACATAGACTACATTAATTTTTATTTTGAATCTAAATATGTACTGTATTTTTTCTAATCCTTGAATATAATATAAAATATTTATAATTTTTTATTTTTTATATAGATATAAACACATAATTAATTATTTGAAATCGGGAAGATGGAAGAACTGAATGGTGAATTAAACAAGAAATTTTAAAAATTGATATTGTCCTAAGGATGGAGGCCTTTTGAGCGTGTCCGAAACATTCAATTAATCAATTAAAAAATAAAATTGAAATAATTCTTCCATCTCCCTAAAATCCAACATTATTAAGTTACTATACTTTGAGATTTTATAGCTTTTTACATGATATTCATTTCCTTGATAAGAACCAAAACTACTCTATAGACGATCTAAATTATTTAAATTGAACTTCAATTTTTTAAGATATCTTTTCTTTCGAGATGTGAACCGCGACCTAAAATCGTGTACACCTACTTCCACTTACACTTTCATTTCCAAATAGAAGACAATAGATGACAATAGATTATCTAATGAATTCCAAAGTAATTCCAAATAATTCCAAAGACGGTGTACACCTAATTCCAATCGCGGTACACCCTCGTTTTCTTATATTTCGTAATATTTTTGTTATTGCTAATATATATAAAACTGAAAGCAAAAATATAATTTTGATTAGACCAATTTAATCAATATTTTAATGTGATATCGTCAATTACCTATCTTAAATTTCTAATTCTATGTATATCCCTGGAATTTCCTGCTTTTTATTTATCTTTATCACAAACAAACATATCAATTGCATCCCATTAATTAATGCAGCCATTATTTCACTCGTTAAAATAATATATTTTATACTTAAAGATATAACGAATATTATTATTCTCTAACCTCCCTTAGCTTATTTAATATGCTTAATTTATTTAACATAATAGATTTGTTTATTCATATTTATTTTTCATAAATTATGCTATAATAGAAAAGTATCAAATGATGAAGAAAGTTCTTTTCCGACAAAAGATCGAAGCATCTAGAATTTGTTATTTTATAATAAAAGGTATTAGAGATCATTACCCATCCGAAAATCAGCCATATATTATGTTAATTAACAAGTATCCAAATGGGTTTCTTTCCTTTTATAGAAGTTGAAATTTTCATTCGATATTCCTTTTATAGAGATACAAGATGGTGCTGCCACCTCGCGGAACTTTTTCTACAACACACTATTTTCATACCAACTACAAAAATTAGCTAAATTGGATAGAATAATAATTTTATTGATTACTGATATTTAAGAATAACGCATCATACGTATAATCCAATTAGCCAGATTATGTAATTAATGTAATGGTTGCTATGTTAGATAAACATGTATTTATTATTTAACATATCCAGAGATGGACAAGATTCACAGCATGGATAATTGGATTATAGATTATAGTACATATCAATATAATTATATACAGGGTGTCTCGTATCACAACGATAAGCCAGAGAGCAGTTTATGACAGTCCAGAAGTTAAATTTTTTTTTAAATAAAAGTCTCATAGTTTTCGAGTGGGCATTTTTTTGTAAATGGTGAAATCGCTACCCTGCCCTAAACAATGAGATGCTAGGCTACAAATTTACATATTTTATTATTCTTATTTTTGTTAAGTAATCCTGGATAATCCTGCTATTGACCAGAGTTCAAAATAAAACCATTAGTACTATACTTTTGGAGAAAAAAAATATTTTTGCCGGACTTACACTGTATTGAAAAAATTGTGATCAGTTTTGAATAATCTTTAATGTAAACAAAAGTCTAGTTGACTAGCATGGGAAGCTATTTAAAAAAATTGGCCCATTTAGTCGAGATTTCAAAATGGTACAGCACTTTATACTAATGCTTTGTATCTTTGTAATAATACTATTAATTCACAAAGAGAAACAAAGAGGTTGTCCTCTGCTTGATGCAAATAAACATACACACATATATATCGAAATGATATATTTGTATATATATTATTTATTTGTTTGAGACTATAGTTTCGAATCATCATTCGAATCATCAGTCTTTTTTAATTATAGGTAAATATTGTTTTTCTTGGAGTCAATACCGTATGGATATTGAAATTATTTTGATGTTTTCTTAGCTGGTAGCCAGTTAGAATGTGCATGTTTATTTGCATCAAGCAAAGGACAACCTCTTTGTTTCTCTTTGTGAATCAACAACTCTGCTACTCTCGGCAAAACAAAAACTTTTCAATTAATGCTATTAATAGCCAAAGATTAGTTTATTCAAGATGCGACATATTTGATTAACATATTAAATAAAAAAATACTATCAAAATATGTTTTTAAATTAGCTAATTTTGCCAAAAAAATACAAATATTTTTTTTTCTAAAGAGGCAAGTATAAAGTGCTGCACCATTTTGAAATCTCGACTAAATGGGCCAAATTTTTTAAATAACTTGCCTTGGTAGTTTACTAGACTCTTTTTTACAATAAAGATTATTCAAATTTAGCTAATAAAATTTTTTAAAATTTAAATCCGGAAAAAATATTTTTTTTCTCCAAAAAGTATAGTACTTATGGTTTTATTTTGAATTCTGGTCACTAGTAGGATTATTCAGAATTAGAATAATAAAATATGCAAATTTGTAGCCACATCATCTCATTGTTTAAAACAGGGTAGCGATTGTCACCATTTTCAAAAAAATGCCTCTAACTCGGTATATATGATACTTTTATTAAAAAATTTTTTTTAGCTTCTGGACCGTTATAAGCGGGGCTATCTACTTTTCACGGTTTATCGTTGTGATACGGAACACCCTGTACCTATATTATACATAAGAAAAACATGAATTAATATTGGAAACCTTTCGAGGAAAATTCTTTCTTTATCATTGAAATAATTGGGAAAAATACAGTTGATTTTAAACCAGATTTTAACATTCTTTTATCAGTTCACAGATAAAAAACAATTTAAAAATCATCAAAAATATAAAAACTGTACCTAGTTTTGAAAAAAGTTTTCAATTTATTTTTCACTCCCTTTTTATAAAAACGAATTCTAACATATTTCGATCTTTCTAAAAATTCAAGCTCTAGGTAACCCATCCGAAAATGAGAGTGTAATCACTTCAGGATTTATTGAGTGGTTCATAAATTTAATTTTTAGGAAAGATATAAAAATAAATATTATATTCGAGCTCCCTATAAAGTATACTATTAGAATAAATTACAATTTCTTGAAAAGTAAAACTTTATTTTCTTAAAAAATCCTAAAATGAGAGTTAAGGGAGGCCCTTTGTATCACTTCTCCATTTTTAGAAGGGTTTATGAATTTAACTTTTAGGAGTGATATAAAAATAAATATTATATTCGAGCTCCCTATAAAGTATACTATTAGAATAAATTACAATTTCTTGAAAAGTAAAACTTTATTTTCTTAAAAAATCCTAAAATGAGAGTTAAGGGAGGACCCTTTGTATCACTTCACCATTTTTGGAAGGGTTCATAATTTTAATTTTTAGGAGTGATATAAAAATAAATATTATATTCGAGCTCTCTATAAAATATACCTACTATAAGAATAAATTAAAATTTATTGAAAAGTAAAACTTTATTTTCCCATCACATGGGCCCCTCTACTGCTTAAAACTTTTTGACCAAACATTGACCTCTTAAAAGTAATTTCTTCAACAAATTTCAAGCTATTAGCCACACTAGTTTCGCAGAAATCGTGATCAAAGCGTGATTTTTATAATATTCCTTTTCCGCCCTTTTAAAATATAAATTTTTAAAAAATCTTTATTATAAGATAAGACATTTAGATTTTTAAATCAATCTCAATATCAAATTTTAAATTACTATAGCTTTAGTTGTTCCAGAGAAATTGTGATATTTAGAATGAAAGCATGTTTTTATCATTTCTTTTTCTTTGATTTTCCCCTTTAAAATTTGAATATCAATAATCCCTCTTATCGACCGAGCATCAACACCAATTTTTATATCCCTAGCCTCAGTAAATTGCAGAGAAATCATAATGAATAAAATTAATAATGTGGTAAATGAATAGTAATAAATGAATAGTGGTCAAATTATTATACTCAAATGATTTTTATCAAGTAAATTTATTTTATTCAAATAGCCTAATAAAACCCTTTTGGGCTGGGCTGGCAATTCGCCAGACCTCAACCCGATCGAAAATGTATGAGCGGCCCTAAAAAAAGAAATTTGCAAAGATAAAATAATTACTAACAAAAGGTACCTACTTGATAGGAAATATTATTAAAGCATGGCACAATACACATGCACTTGAAGAAATAGCCAAAAAATGCATACAAAATCTGATTACTCGAAAGAGGATTCAATAAATATTGAAATTGTATTTTGAATTGTATTTGTATTATGGAATTTGTATTGTACTAAGCTAATAAACGTAAAAAGATAACAATTGAAAGGATATTATGAATTTAATAGTAAGCTAAATCCTTAAAAACGTATGAAAGATATCAAATGAGTATAATAACACTGCTCGACAAAATCTAAATAAAAATTTCTCCCCGTAAACCTAACAATGGATTCCACTAGAGTTTTATACGCTGATTATTATGCAATTTCCCGATTTTTTCAAAACACGTCGGAGTTTTGAGATATTATCGATCAAAATGATAAAAAATGCCATCCATGTTGACTTATTTTCGACTTCCATTAAATATTAAACAGCAATATTTGAAATCAAAATATTTCATTTTGTTGACATAATAGAAAACAGCTTTCTCTTTTAATTGAAAAGTTTTTGTTTTGCCGAGAGTAGCAGAGTTGTTGATTCACAAAGAGAAACAAGAGAGGTTGTCCTCTGCTTCATGCAAATAAACATACACACACACATATATATATATATATATATCATCTCGATATATATATGTGTGTAGGTTTATTTGCATCAAGCAGAGGACAACCTCTTTGTTTCTCTTTGTGAGCTTTCTCTTTGATTTTCAAATTACCACTTGTTTTTAGCTCAATTAGAACTCTAGTTATAACTAAAAAACAAGGACCTTATGTTTTTATCTATTAATTAATAAAGTAAAGGGTGTGTAGTTTCACATTGAATGAAATAAAACTCAAAGAGGTTTATACAAACTCAATATATTTCGGATTATTCGTCCATCATCAGGAGTTTACAGGTTAAAACTCCAACTACACACCCCTTTACTTTATTAATTAATATCATGTTTCACCTAAACCTACTACTACTTTCTCTAAGTAAAATTTTTATCTATGTTTATTATCCTATAATCACCAAGTTTCAGTTTTTTAGTTATAACTCAAGCTCAAACTGAGCTAAAAAATAAGTGGCAATTTGTAAACCAAAGAGGAATCTGTTTACTATTACGCCAATAAAATATTTTGATTTCAAATATTGCTGTTTAATATCTAATAGGACTCAAAAATAGGTCAAAATGGCATTTTTCGTCCTTTTGATCGATAATATCTCAAAACGCTGAGGTGTTGTAAAAAGTCGGAAAATGTCATAATAATCAGCGTATCAACTAGAACTCGAGTTATAAGTAAAAAACTCAAACTACTTGATTATAAAGAATAATAAACATAGATAAAACATATATTGAAGGAGACAATAAAAGAGTGTGTCTTCTGCTGGAATTATAAATTTTATTTATTTATAACGAGACTATAGTTTCGAGGGCTTTTGCCCTCTTCATTCATAAATTAATTCCTGTGAATACATTGTATTAGACTGATGAAGAGAGCAAAGCCCTCGAAACTATAGTCTCGTTATAAATAAATAAAATTTATAATTTTTATTTATAATTCCAGCAGAAGACACACTCTTTTATTGTCTCCTTCAATATATAAAAATTCTGCTATTCTCGGCAAAAACTTTCAATTTAATAGATAAAACATATGGTCTTAATTTTTTAGTTATAACTCGAGTTCTAATTGAGAGAAAAACAAGTGGTAAATACGTGAAAATAAAAGGGGAAGCTGTTTTTTATTATATTTTCATTTGCCAATATTGCTGTTTAATATCTAATGGGTCTCGAAAATAGGTCAAAATGGCCTTTTTCGTAGTTTTGATCGATATCTCAAAATTCTGACCTGTTGTAGAAAATCGGGAAATTGTATGATAATCATAGTATAAAACTGTACTGGAATCCATTGTTAGGTTTACGGGAGAAATTTTGTTGAGTGGTGTAATTTGGCCAACTACTGTATTTTAATGTTATATATAGATATGAATAGTAGATACGTCTTAAAAAGTATACCAAAAAATTTCAAGTCGAGAATCAAAGATCTTAGTGGATATATTTTATTCATTCAAGTTATTTTCATTCATTCAAAGGTATCGTCACTACAGTTAAGTCAATTGCCCGGAAAGCAAGTTTGCCAGTTAGGTTGGGATGTGATCCCCTCTGACATGAATAAAACAGATCTAATAAGTTCTTCAATTTTCGGCTTTAAATTTCTTATTAACAATTTTGCCGTAAATATAGCCTATAGTTTAAATAAAAAAATTCCATCTTTTTTAAAAATTGGAAAAACTCACTTGATTAGGTTGAATCTTTAAAAAGTATATTTTATTATTAGATACGTTATACTTGTTTGAGTAAAGCAGGATAGAAATTTAAACATTTCGAAGCCCGATGCTAATTTATTTTTTCGCGATTCATTTAATATTTGGAAAATTAAAAGGGGATATTTTCACATAATATATGTATTATTAAAACAGCACAACAGTAATTTAAAACCATTTTTTTCTTCTAAATTATTTTAATATTAAATAATATATAATAAATTCAATATAATAAAAATATTTAATATAAAATTGGAACATATTTTGTTATTAATAAAATAATATATCTACCAGTTTAACATGATTACAAAATACTCGTATATCTCAATCATTAAAAATAATTATCATAACATATTATAATTATGATATTCACCCCTTTTGAAATTCGTCTTTTTTACGAATAGGCCATTATTATTATAGGGTAGTGGAAACATTTTTAAAACTTTTATTTAAGTTTTTATCTCATTGCGCAATCACAGCAGAGCGATTTTAGGCCAGGGGGTCAAAACTTAGAAAGTGATGTAGACCTACCGGGGGATCTGGAGGCCTCCCCCACAAAATTTTGAAGCAAATTGGTACAATTTAACCCATTTTTAAGCAGTTTGTAGCTGTGGATTTATTGAAAACTGAAAGAAAAAAAAAGAGTTCAAATTTTTGTTTGTAGTTATAATGCTTGAGTTTAGGTCTTCTTCTTCTTCTTCTTCTTATTGCTAGGCTAAAAGCCTGTTTATTCCAGAGCGTCTTTCCATCATTTTCTAGGACGGCCTCGTCTTCTTTTCCCGGTAGGGTTGTTGTCATATACCTTCCTCACCAGCCGGTTCGTTCATTCGCAATACGTGTGCACTCCATTCTGATCTTCTCCTTTGGACCCTTAGGCTGACTTTTTGTATATTGCATTTTTCCCTAATATCTTCATTTTTTACCCTGTCCATCCTTGTTTTACCCGCAATTCTGCGTAGCGATATCATCTCACAAACTTCCAATACTTATTTCTCTTGTTTTTGCGGTGTCTGTTCTTATTTCGGCCGCATATGTCAAAATTGGTCGCACAACGGTCTTATATATGCGTACTTCCCTTCCCAGAAACTTGTTTGTCCAAACCGTTTCATTCAGGCATCCTGATATTTTGGACGCCTTAATAGATTGGAGTCTGACTTCCTCGCTAACGCTTTTGGAGCTGGTTAACTGAACGCCGAGATTGTTGAAGGATGGCACTTGTTCCACTATGGTTTTATAGAGTTGTAGCTTATAGAGTACTGGTTCTCTAGCTATTGTGAGACTTTTCGTCTTTTTCGAAGATATCTTGAGTTGGAATTTTTCGCAGGAAAGTGCAAATTTATGTAAGAGTCGTTGGAGGTCGTTTTCGCTTTCCGCAACGAGAGCCGCGTCGTCTGCGTAGCACACAATATTGACATTCTCATCTCCCATTGAGTAGCCTTTGAGTTTTTGAGGTCTTTTATTAATTCATTCATCACAAGGTTGAATAAAAATGGACTTAGTGAATCGCCTTGTCTAATTCCTTGATTGACTGGGATCATTCCCTCCAGTTTCCCCTCTATTCTGATTCTTCCATAATTATTTTGATATATTTCCCGAATTAATCTAATGAAGAGCACTGTTGTTCCATGATCTTCCAAAATCTTCAGGACATGATTCAGTTGGATCTTATCAAAAGCTTTTTTAATGTCAATGGAGCAGAAAAAGGCAGGTTTGTTAAATTCCAAGGCTTTTTCAGCTAATTGCCTCACATTAAATATAGCATCGATAGAAGAACGCCCGCGTCTAAATCCCCGTTGTTCATCTTCGAGATTTATTAATTTAGTTAGTGTGTTTGCTATAATAGACGTGGTGAGCTTTAGATGGGTAGTGAGCATGTTGATACCTCTGTAGTTGTCAGGGTTTCCCTTTTCTTCCTTTTTTAAAAATTGGAAAAACTATATATGTTTTCCATTCATCAGAGGGTGAATATTTGTTTTAATAATAAGATGAGCTTAGGTTCGAAAGGTAATAAAATAAAAGGAAATTAATTAGCAATTACTACTAGTCCTAGCTATTTAAGTAAAATGGGTAATTATTAGGCTAACGTAACGGTACAAGGTTTTTATGTTTTGTTAACGCAAACAGATAATAGTATAACATTAATTTTACAACAAACAATTTGGCAACAAAGTTTTTTTTGGGTATAGTAACGGTAAAAATTTCTTTTTCTTTAGGAGGTCCGCTGGCCCCCTTGACCCCGTAGACAAATTCCCAGGGGCTCAGCTGACCCCCCTGGCCCCACGGTTCCGCCATCCCTGTCATTGCGTATAAAAATGTTTGAAACATGGAGAAAAATCACTTTCTCTGTTCCGAGTTCGATAGATACTAGGTATAACTCAAGAACGAAAAGTCGTAAAACGTTTGTTCTGGTGTCAAATTGTTTATATTTATAATGCAGAGAACTGATTAGATATTAGATAGATATATTTTTGGCTCGATAGATACGATAATTTATATGTTGAAAAATGCAGATAAATATATTAAAATGAATTTTCTGGTCGGAGAGAGACGGAGTCGTAGAAATTTTAATTGAGAAGTGTTGGAAAGGCAGCCCAAGGATAGTGAAAAAATCTCACGCTCGAAAAAAATATTTTTTGAATGATCTTGATAATATTTTAAGTTGTTGCTATGCTAAAAGCAAAAATAAATAAACAACAGTGGTGTGCGGTCCCTGAATGCTGTGGATGCGGCGCATCTCGCAAATTCCAAAATGTCCAAATGTATCATTTTAGGTTAAAAATAAAATAAAATGAGAGAGTCTTCTGTTTTTTTAAATAAAATAATTTTTAATTATTTCTAGAGACTATAGTTTCGAAGGCATAGCCTTCATCATCAGTCTATCACAAATATTTCAAATTAGTTACAAATTAAGATTTATACATAGAAAATTTGAAAAATATATAATGTCTTTTCTTCATGTTTCTTCTTGGGAGTTTAGAATATACCTGGATCAATATCTGGGTTACTCTTTTGTTTAGGTATTTTCTAAAGAGTTTACCTGAATGAATGGAATGTTTTTAAAAAAGGGTCATTGATAATTTCTAGTTTTTCATTTAAAGATTCAATTGGGCTTTTTTCAAGGATTTTAATATTTCAATGGATTCTTTTAAAGAAAGAATTAAGGGGTCATTGACTTCTTTGATCAATTTAATTTTGGATTGATCTGGAAAACTATGATTGTTAGCATTTAAATGCCCTGCAACAAATGTATCATATTTGTTATTCAAAAAAATAGTTAATAATGTAGAAATAAGAACTTTATTATTTTTTTATATCATAGTACAGGAAATGATTAAGATGATGGATTATTTTGTTATGTTTGGCTCGAAGGGTTGGTTGGAAGGGCTTGGATGGGAGATAATCTTCAGAGATTAGAATCTCTCTTGGCAGGCTTAAAGCCAGAAAAATGCTTTTCTAAAATAATAATTTGCACTAGGCAGTTGAAAATATGCTTTTTTAAAATAATGGCACAAAGCCCGCATTTATTGCTTCTTCGTTACAGAACGTGTATACAAATTACTTCTTAGACACAAGCCGTCTCTACCAAATCGTTCCCAGGTGATCAGTCACCTCGGAGAGCTGTCTCAATCAATGAGCTTCAACAACTGACAACTCATAAATGACAACTGAATGACAACTGACAACTGAACTCACTTCGAGGAGCTGGCTGCTTTTATAAACCTGGCCTTAATTAGCCATTAAGCTGATTGGTAAATTATTCCAGCCTTTAGGATGACGTATAACTTTTCGCGCGCTCGCTTCTCAATATAAAAGGGGCGCGTCCTTGCTGCTCGCCCGCCAGTTTATCGAAAGATTTAGACGGACAAACAACAAGCAAACGCCTTTCTCAAGGCGAAAACGAATCTTTATTTTTAGCAGCATTTTACATTGAAAGGAGCGGAGAATAAAATCCCACAATAGTGAGCTTGTAATTTTACTTTTCCTAAATTTTATACTTGAAAATGGCTTCTCATAAATGTAAATACATACCTACACACTTACAAAATGTGATATTATGTATTAGTAATTATTTATATTTTTTCTCTGGCTAGATAATTAATATAAAATTCTAATAAAGAGAGAATTTTCAATTTTTCTTTCACATCGGTATCTAATTATTGTTCTAGAACATTCAATCAGAAAGTTTGCAAGTAGAAAATGTATTTCTAATGAAAATGGAGTCAAAAATTGACCAAAATTATTTTTTCAGAAATTTCGAAATCTAGTTCCAGATTCAAAATTGAAAATTAGCACTTTAATTTTTCGAAAACTTCACAGTAGATTTCTTATTTTAGAGAAAAAAATTATCAGGCCAAATTGTTGTGTGTTTTTAAAGTATCGACAAATAAATCTCAATGTTTTAAGAAATTTTATGACTTTATATTGGGCCACGGGTTGGACAGCCCTGGTTTAAGTCAAATGGGATTAAAGAAGGATATGAGGAATGATAATTTATTTTTTAAAAGGGTCACAGATATAATAATCCCTGACTATCCATTATCTATTGACTTGTAAGAACGTTCAAAGATCTAAAAGACAAGTCCTGACAAGTTTTAGTCCGGGAGAGAAATTATCAATTAATTGTGATTGTTCTAAAAAATCCCAATTCCTTGTCTCCTAGATGTACTAGAATGATAACTATAGACTTGGTTAGTGTCGTAGCATATAAATTACTGAAATAATAAATAATATTTTAGAAAATTAAAATATGAGAAGTAGAAGTATTTTTAAATATTCGAAACTTCATTATTTTTTTATCTTATATAGTTGAGCTTATAATTTTGCTTTTAGTGAATTTTATTCTTGAAAAAAGCTTCACGTATTGTACAAATGTACATTCATATTTCGAAAAAGGAATAAATATATCTCTACATATAAATCTCAATGTTTTAAGGAAGTGTATGATTTTATGTTGGGCCACACTCATTGCAGTGCTGGGCTGCATGCGGCCCGCGGACCACGGGTTAGACAGCCCTGATATATGGAATTAGTAATTCTAAATAACCCAAAGAGATGTCACGCGTATCGTGATTTTTGTCATTAGTTTTTTTATTATCCTGGGCTGCCTCTCCATCAGATTTCATGTTAATTAATTTTTTAATTTCGCTCTTGAGATATTCTTCAATATCGAATAATATTCCTATCGTGTTTTATTGTTCTTTCTCATCTTCCAATGTCTGCTCAGTTTTATTTCCATTTGACATTTATTGAATCAAGGGAAGATGACAGGCTGAATACACAAATATGAAATGAAAACGTTACATAATAATAAAAGCTAAAGTTATCAATTCAACCTGTTTGATTTAAAAAGAATTTGACCATTTACCTTTTGCAAAGATAAATTATATTCACTTTTGAAATATATACCTACCTACTGTACCTATATAGAAAGTAATTAATCAATTCTTTCAAATCCAACAGGTTGATTGATCCTCCTGTTGATAGATTTCAACTTTTAACTAAATATTCATTAAAGCGTTTTATATTCATTCAACCTCTCAAATTACATTTAAGAAACATTTTGCTTTTGATAGTATGACACTGCGTAATGCTAGAAAAATACAGGTTTATTTACTTAATGTAGAAAGTTTAAAGTGAAAAATATATAGCAATTTAAATACATTTTATTAGAAATCTTTATTATTAAGATAGAAAAGCCATTCCATTACCCTCCGAGTTTGGAAAATTGTTTAAACCCTGAAACCCTCAACAAATTAAACTATATGGGTTGTTTACAAAAATTCAAATTTCCGCTATTAGTAGAGTAAATATTGAAGGAGACAATAAAAGAGTGTGTCTTCTGCTGGAATTATAAATTTTATTTATTTATAACGAGACTATAGTTTCGAGGGCTTTGCCCTCTTCATCAGTCTATTAGAATGTATTCACAGGAATTAATTTATGAATGAAAGGTTAAAAATCTTTCATGTGGTTAGGTTAAGAAGAAGCAGAAGACACACTCTTTTATTGTCTCCTTCAATATATAAAAATTCTGCTACTCTCGGCAAAAACTTTCAATTTAAGAGTAAATATTTTCTTAAGAAAATCACAAGAGATTTTGAACTACAGTAGATCCTCGATTATCCGGTTCACTCGGGGATCTGCCAATAGCCGGATTTCCGATTTTACCGGATTATTGAGGTCTTTAAAAAAACTTACTTGAACAAGAATATTGTTAGTAATAACAATTTAAAGAGCAAAAACGTGTACTTTATTTACAAACTAACATAAAGTATAAACAGTAAATGTGTATTTCACTTCAAACTAAGTCTTTATGGGCACTTTGGCTGAAATTTCAATGTTCATTCAGCTTCATAGGGATATTAACTTGCTTCATGGATTGATCTCTTTTCTGAGAAAATGTGCAAATTCATGACTTCAGCGACTTCGTAATGCTTGCACTGAGCAAGCGAATTTAGTTAAAAAATCGATTTCTGACGCATGCCGGACAATCGTGTCTGCCGGACTATCAAGTGCCTGATTATCAAGGTTCTACTGTACTAAATCCGAGGTGTTATGGTCATTCTTTAAATATATATCAGAAGGGTTTATTTTGTATTTTATATTAAAACTAGTAATAGTATTCACATTCGAATTTCAAAAATTTTCATAAATCGAAACCATCAAAATATTCTAATTAATAATATGGTTTGCATCTATCTTTAGATATTGAACCAGTTGATTGCAAAAATTTATAACGATCAATATGAAATCTTCGGGTAAAAAAATTTAGCGTGTTATAAGGTTAGTTAAGGTTTCATCTCAGAGGTCAAGTCAAGTGCCTAGATGTGCATATTTGGCATTCGGATTCACTTCCGAAGTAGTGAATATAAATAACCCTTCAGATATATAATATAAATTATTCATATCACCGAGGATTAAGTAGTTGTGAACATTTTGGAATTTGCTTTGGTTTATGGTTTGGTCTATATTTAAATTTAGAAACTCCTGACTGCTATGTTTTTCATTGAATGATTAAATTTATAGATAGTATACCGCAAGAGAAAATTATGATTTAGCTAACTAAGCTTATGGACTTGTATTGGGAAAATAATTTTCGGTCAGAAGAACTTTTCTAGTGCTAAGCTGAAGAGAAGTCCAAATCGTGCTAGTTGATTCCAGAAATGGCTAGCCCGAAAGTTGAACTTCATTAGGGCACTGCCATGCTAAAAGATTATTAGTATTTTACTGCATAGATATAGATATATTTTCCTACGATTTCTACACTGCCATACTGGTACTTTTTGATAGTAAAAAACATAATATTTGATTAAAAAACTTTATGTATACTGTGTCTATCAAACTTATTGTTTTTCGAAAATTCTGATTTTGTCAAATTACACATTGGTTAGCCTAGCTGAGAAGTGTGAACTTGCGAACTGAAAAAATCCATACAAACTTCTCCCACATTATTTGAAAACACCTTCAGAAATAGATGTCGAAACTTTGTCTGCTTTGATGAGATATTCTCTTTAAAAATCTGCAATCTAGATGGTTTTGAGCTTGAACTATTCTTTCGATAAATAACTCAACTACTAAAGAATGAAATGTACAATAATAATTTCTTTCATTTCTCTTGGCTTAGCATGGTTCGCTTCCCTCCGCTAGGGCGCATTGCACTCCCCTAGTTCACTGCTGGTTGCCTACCCTACAGGCTTCTCCATAAACTCGCTCGCTTATGGATGTTGACTTCTGATATCTTAATGAATTGATTTTTTTAGTGAAATCAATTAATTATAATTATTTATTGAACACGAACAAATAATACAATACAACTACGACGTTTTGATCAAATATTTTTTTTTCAAGAAAAGGTCAAAAATATATCGATCAATGAATAATTTTAACACTAAAGAATTTTCATCTAAAAAGTGTTCTATTTTTAAAATTTCTTATTTTTTTTCATTAGTCCAATAATATATTTAACATCTTTGATATATTGAGTGACCTTTTCGTTCTCTAAAGATGACGCAAATTGAGCATTTTTTACTTTACCATACAGGGTATGATCAAGTATTGTAATCGTGCATGAAAAAAGTGGGTTTTTTCCTTTTTTTTCGAAATATCTAAAAAACGGCTGAAACTATTTTAATTAAAAAAATTGAGCGAAACCATGGCATTTCGCTCTACAAAAAAGCTCTAGTAAGTTAACATCGAAAAATTATATTTTTCGAGATATTAATTGTTTTGTCAAAATGTCTGTTAGTCTGGTTGTTTGTTAGTTAATTAGTCCGTGCGTTACCAAATTTTTGTGGACGAGCTAGCTCAAAAAATAGTGTGAATATCGAAAACAAATTTCACACGTAGTTTTGGTCCATTGAGATTAAGAGCTGATTAGATTTTGGTGCATATCGATCCAAAATTAATGGGGTTGGAGGGGGGTTAAAAATTAAAAATCTATGCCGTTTGAGCAAACTCAACCAAATTTTGTATACATAATCAGTGAACTCCAAGAAGTCTAAAAATGCAAAAACTAACCGCCTAAAATGATTGATAATATAACTTCACATATTAAGTTAGCCAAAAAATCTTTAATTTTTCAAATCAATCTTATATCAGCTCAATTCTATACCATGTTAATTAAAGAAAAAATTGATCGCTTAGTTAACTCATTCATCCGTTGAGATTTCAAATTTTATTTTATTCTTCCTTTTTTTCCAAATTTCATCAAATATTTATTGATGCCTTTTTTCATAATTTTTCAACATTATAGATTTTTTAATGCAACGTTATGAAAAAACTCTAAATTTTTGAAATTTTCTGGTTGTGCCGCATCCATAGTATTCATGAACCTAACTCCACTGTTACATATCTACATAGATACATCCGCACGCACTAAATGAAAAAATCGCACTTTTTGGTCTGTGAACGAGACCCCATTATTACGATCATTTTAATTAAGAACTCGTAATCTCATTAAAAAACATTTATTTAACAACAATATCAACATATAAATATAAATACAAACAATAGAACGATTAACAATACATCAAGTAAGCTTTGTACGCATCAATTCTCCCCTCCTTAGAACGCGGACGCAGCTTCTCACAGGATCATTCTTCTTTCTTCCTAGGTTTAAAATAACTCGAATGATATTTAACTAACCTTCCCCTTTCTTGACTATTTTCAATAATTTTTGCTCCATCCATCGATTCTTCTAAATATAATTTTATTTGATGAAGTAACTCTTCCTTATTTTGATTTAATTTCATCTGACCAGCATCTAGTTTCTCCTCTTCCATTATATTCAACTCATCCTCCTTGACTTCCTTCAACCAGTACGGAATTAAATCATCTTCATTAGTTAATGCCCTTCTACTTTCCTCTATTTGTAATTCCATTGATGGCCGAATGATTTGCGAAAATTTATTCTCACAACAAATAATATGACTAGAGCTCTCACTTTCTATTCTTACTTTCTTAGGGAATTCTACTGCTTTTTGGACAAGGAACTCCCTTTTTCCTTGCCCCTCCACTGGTTTCCCTTCTTGAAGCAAGTGTCTTCCCCATGTCCTTCCCGCCTACAGAATCCACAAAAACATCTATCCTGAATGCAACTTCTATCCTGAGTGGGACTCGTCTTCTCTTCTTTATCCACATCCTTTAAATCCCTTTCTATTTCTTCTACCGTCTGCATAAACCCTTCAATATCAGTGAATTTCATTCCCCTAATGGACGATCTAATACGTGGAGTAATCATCTCCACTAAAACTTGCAGGATTGAACCAGCATCTTCGTCCGGAAAAACTCTCTTATATAAAGCCATCTTATTCTCAATAAATAACCTTATAGGTTCGTCCCTTCTCTGTTTCTCCTCATAAAACATAACCTTTAACTTTGAGACTACGATTAAACTATCGTATTCTCGGAGAAATTTCATTTTAAAATCTTTCCAATCCAACGCTGGAAATTGATTGACCACCCGCCACCATGTCTTGGCCTTATCTAACAACTGATCCGAAACCACCATGAGCCAAACATATTCCGGTACTTTATATTTTAATAGAGTATTCTCGACCTTTTTTAAAAATAACTTCGGATCTTCCTCTGGGAGAGCTCTAAACACCGGAAGGAATTTTCCCACGTCTGCTAATTGAATATTCCTATTAATCTCGAAATCACTTCCCTTTTCCGAATTTTCCTTCCTTTTTATTATTTCTTCCAACTCTATCCTCTTGTTTTTTTCCTCTTCCAAATCATCTTTTAATTTTTTTATTATTTTTTCGAATTCATTTTTTAATTTATTCACCTCCTCTCCCAAATCCATTACTCTATGCTCACCTTTTTTTATATGATCCTTGATCTTCGATATCTCCCCCTCGTTATTTCCATATTCGCAAAATCATTTTTCTTATTCCTCTTCGCTAGTGGTCTACTAGGTTTTCTTATCATTTTCACATTGTTCGGGCGCCAATATTACGATTATATTAATTAAGAACTCGTAATCTCATTAAAAAACATTTATTTTCAATAACATCAACAAACATATAAATATAAATACAAACAATAGAACGATTAACAATACATCAAGTAAGCGTTGTACGCATCACCATGTAATTTTTTGCAAAACCGTCACGTGCTTAAATTCAACCAAATGAATACAACAATTTGTGACTTTGATTGAGACAATCGGTTCTGTAGTCTTTACCTGAGGACAATTTGAATTTAAATTTTTTTTTAAATATGTATGTACCTACTATGTACTTACTGTTCGATTTTCTTCAAAATTTTTTGTGAAAAACTGTTGTCCATTTAACAACAATATATATGGGGCATTCCACGCCAAATCGGACGGTTTGAAAAATTTTTATTTTTGATTTCCTTAATTTTTTGACATTTTTTAGTATCCATCAAAAAACTCTTCCTGGTAAATTTTGAAATTTTTTTGATCACCGGTTTAAAAGATATCAAATTTCGGTTTTTCGCTCATAACTTCTTCAAAAATGGTCCAAATTCAAAATTTTTTTTTTGAAAATTTTGTTTTTTTACATACTTTTTAGAAAAAATACAAAAAATTATTTAAAGTGTTTTTATATGCGATTTTTGAGTTTGAAAATTTTAATCTTGTTTTTGAAACTGTATGTAGGTACTATTCGATTTTTTTGATAATTTTTTATTTTAAATTTCTATTCATTCTACAAATTTTAAGAGCGGGTTGACAGTAGTAGGCCTATGATAATTACTATTTTTTTTCGATTTTGGATTTTGATTTTTTTTTCAACAAACTAAAATACTAATGATTTATTTTAAACACCTGTTAACGATAAAAATCAATTCAAAATAACTAAAAAAAAGAACTTAATACCAAAAACAGGTTTTAATAATGGTTAATAAAAAATTTTTTCGAAATTTTCAAAAATAGAAAAAAAATAGTAATTTACATAGGCCTATTGTCAATCCGCTCTTAAAATTTGTAGAATGAATAGAAATTTAAAATAAAAAATTATCAAAAAAATCAAATAGTACCTATACACAGTTTCAAAAACTAGATTAAAATTTTCAAACTGAAAATTCACATATAAAATCACTTTAAATAATTTTTTTGTATTTATTTCTAAAAAGTATGTAAACAAAAGAAAAATTTTGAATTTGGACCGAAATTCTATATCTTTTAAACCTATGATCTAAAAAAATTTCAAAATTTACCAAGAAGAGTTTTTTGATGGGTATTAACAAATGTCAAAAAAATGATGAAAATCAAAAATTAAAATTTTTCAAACCGTCCGATTTGGCTTGGAATGCCCCATAATACATAGGTATATAATTTTTTGCTTACTTTAATAAAATTAGAAATCCAATCTGATTCTTTACATTTTTTTCTCTCTCTCTCGCTAGAGAATTAAATAGAACAACAAGCAGCGGAGTCTCAGAGAGGGTGTCCTGTGTATCCCTCGAGATATAGTTCGATTTTTTCATCGTCCACCTTTGGTAAGTAACATAAATAATTTATCAGCTTTTTCAACATTTTTATAATCTTTGAGAACATTGATATATCATTTTTCTATTCATTTTCACAAATATAATTTATAAGAGAGCCAGCCATATGTTTCTTACAACTTGTTGACATACATTATTTTATGAACAGCCTCTGGTTCGTAACGAAAAAAAAACCCCAGGTGGCTCGTAAAGGTTTTTAAAAATAAATAAAATATATTTAATGGAGAATTGTGTGTTAGAAGGCAGCCCAAGGATAATGAAAAATAAAATTCCGAGTAAGATAAATTAATTAGAACTTCACTTTCATACTCTTAAAAACCGACGTTTCTGAGGATCTCTCTTTCTTCTTCATGGTTTAAAAGTGTCAACAAAGGAAGCATACAGGGAACTTCTTTCTTTTGTCTTTCAACAGTGCACGAATATTTTTAATTAAAAAAAATATATATTAGGATTCTGGGCCAAAACGACAATATTGGAGCACTGTTGAAGAAGACAAGATGCAAATTTCCTGATTTATATTTTCTTCATTGTCCCTTTTAAGCCTGATCTGATTTTAAAATTGATGGCCAAATCAAAATTTTTTTGGTATAACAGAAAAAAATATACACCACGTTGTTTATCAAAACGGTCTAGTTAATTATACAGAGAAAAGCAATCGACATTCGACAGAATTTCCCATAAACGAAAAACAAAACAAGATAAATAAACGTAGTATTAGCAATAATTTGTATCTATTTTTGGATTTCTCGAACAAATTAATCAAATTCTCATTGAATTTTTTTTTTGTACTATAAGAACTTCGTTTGAATAATCAATATTTGGGATCATTTTGGGAGATTTTTTTGAACATCGTCATAAACTGTATTATAGAAGAAATGTACGAACAAATTGAAAACCTGATGAAGCGCGTTAAAGGGGATGAAAATTTAATAATTATGGGGGATTGGAATGCAAGAGTAGGAAAAAGGCAAAGAAGGAAAAGTGGTGGGCGAACACGGTCTAGGAAATAGGAATGAAAGGGGCGAAAGATTAATTGAATTTTGTAGTAAACACAGTCTAGTAGTAGCAAACACACTCTTCCAACACCATCCAAGAAGGATCTACACGCGGAAAATGGCAAAAGACAAGGCGAGATCTCAAATAGATTACATATTAGTCAAACAAAGATTCAGGAATCAAGTAAAGGACTGTAAAAGCTATCCTGGGGCTGATATATCTAGTGATCACAATCTAATTGCGATGAAATGCCAACTAAAATTTAAAAAACTAATAAAAAAGGGGGGTCGCGAAAAAACTGGGATATATCTAAATTAAAAAATAAGGAAACCCAAAAACTCTTCGAAAACGTAATGAATAAGAAACTGGAAGAAAAAACACCCACAAATAATAAAGAAGAAGAAATCGAACAAGAATGGAATGAAATGAAATCAAGCCAGACCGAAACAGCCAAACAAGTCCTGCAATCAAAGAAAAACAAAATTAAAAAGCCATGGGTAACAGACGATATACTGCAACTGATTGACGAAGGAAGAAAATTTAAGAACAGAAAAGACGAAGAAGGGAAAGAAACATACAAAAAATTAAGATCGAAAGTTATAAGAGAATGTAGAAAAGCAAAAGAAAAAATGATTCAAGAAAAATGTAAAGAAGTCAACGAAAATCTAGTATTGGGAAAAGTTGATGTAGCCTATAGGGTAATAAAAAGAAATTTTCAAGAAGACAAGCCAAAATGCAAGAACATAAGAGATAAAGGAGGCCACATTATTCTAAACGAAAACGAACAGGCAAATAGATGGAAGGAACACCTAGAAGAACTCTATGGAGAAGAAAAAACAATGAACCCAATAGAAGAAAGAAGAATCTGTGGACGAAAACGAATTAGGGGACCCCATACTCAGGTCAGAATTCGAGACAGCTTTGAAGGAACTAAAAAATAATAGAGCACCCGGAATAGACAATATACAAGCTGAAATCCTAAAGAACTCTGGTGAAAAGGCACGTGACAAACTTTTTGAAATAATTAGCAAAATCTATAAATTGGGAATTATCCCAAAAGATTTCCAAAAAAACAAAATAGTCACACTTCCCAAAATGACAGGCGCGGATAAATGTGAAAATTTCAGGACCATTAGCCTAACCTCACATGCCTCCAAAATCCTAACCAAAATAATCCAAAGAAGAATAGAACAAAGAGTTGAAGAAAATCTGGGGGAAGACCAGTTCGGCTTTAGAAGAAACAGAGGCACCCGAGAAGCAATTCTCTCTCTTAGACTAATAATAGAAAGGGCTTTTATCAGGGAAGAATCTGTCTACATCGGATTCATAGACCTAGAAAAAGCATTCGATAACGTCAATTGGGAAATTATGTTTAAAATATTAAAACAGGCGGGAATAAAATTCAGGGAGAGAAGACTAATCTACAATCTATATCAAAACCAGATGGCAATTATAAATATTGGAGATGAGCAAAGAGAAGCCAAAATAAAAAAAGGTGTAAGACAAGGATGTGTGCTGTCACCCATGATTTTCAACTTATACATAGAAGAAGCGATTAAAGAATTCAAATTCAAAATTGATACAGGTATCGAAATCCAAAGTCAAAAGATCGCTATGTTAAGATTTGCCGATGACATTGCCCTTCTAGGAAGCAATAAAAAAGAATTAGAGGACGCCCTGAATGGAATTAACCAAATCCTAATAGAAGAAATCAAAATGAAAATAAACAAGAATAAAACCAAGGTCCTAGTATGTACAAAAAAAGAACAAACGAGACAGGAATGCATCAAAATTAACCAAGAAAACTTAGAAGGAGTTAAGGAATTCCGCTACCTAGGAAGTAAAATAACATGGGATGGGAGGAGCGAAAACGAAATTAAATCAAGAATTGCCCAAGCAAAAATGGGGTTTAATTCAAAACAAAAACTACTATGCTCCTCCTCAATCAGCTTAGAAAACAGGAAGGTGCTATTGAAGACATATGTATGGAGCATAGCCATGTACGGGTGTGAAACCTGGACAATTAGAGAAGCGGAGAGAAAGAGATTAGAGGCTTTCAAAATGTGGTGCTACAGAAGAATGATGAATATCAAATGGATGGATAAAATTACAAATGAAGAAGTTCTTGGAAGAATCGGAGAAAGAAGAACCTTGTGGAAGAGTCTGAAGAAGAGAAGAGGTCAGATGATGGGGCACACACTGAGACATGGGGGACTGCTTAGGGATATCTTGGAGGGGGAGGTGGGAAAGAAAAGGGGAAGGGGAAGACCCAGATTAGAATATTTCAACCAAATAATTGGGGATATAGGATGCCAGACATTTAGAAAGGTCAAACAGCTGGCGGGTTACAGAGTCGAGTGGAGACGGATTGTTTCATCAAACCAGTCTTAGGACTGTATACTCAATGATGATGATGAGAAGTAATTTATACAATAGATATTTTATATTTATTATTTATTGTTATTATTTTATAAGGTTTATAGATATTTATTTGGAAAATTCTAAATAATTTAAATTAGGAAATACAACAAAATATATGCGACTAATAAGGTTTTCTTTATTTGAATATGACATTGAAAATTTTATTATTAGATGGATTGATTTGAAATATGATTTTACCAAATCGCTTTCTATACCTCAAGCAAATTGGTATAGTGAAGAGACACCAAATTTTTATGTATATTAAAAAAAATTCTATTTTTACGTAAAATAGAAAAAAAAAATGAGAAAGAATTTAATTTTTAGTATAAATTCTAAGATTTTAGTAGAAATATTATTAAATTGCGATACCAGAGGGGATTCCGGAAAGCATGTTAGCTCTCAGGTTCGACTCCTGGGGGGATGAATCTCTGATATCGCAATTTAATAATATTTCTACTAAAATCTTAGAATTTGTTCTAAAAATTTAATTCTTTCTCTTTTAAAAGGGAGTTGTTAATCTGAACCCGAGCTGATTTTTTGAAAAACTTTCCAAATATTTTCAAAAAGAAGATGCTCAAATCTTTAGAAAAAAAATGTTTTGAACTTCGAAAAAATTATATTTTACAAGATATTAATTATTTTGTCAAAATGTCTATTACTACCTTACCAAATTTTAAAATGAATGAATAATTTATTACAAAACGAATTTACAATCTAATTGTCTATGGAAATGTTTCACATTTGCAATAATATTAGGATGTATATTTTATATTATATTATATTATATTTTATTTTTTGTATATTTTTTGTTTACCAGTGTGACCAAAACTGTCTAAGGAATTCAAAATAATAAATAATAGCAATTTACTTAATTATTTTTACTATACAGTCAAAATTTTGACTGGTACCCAAATTCCTCTATGATATAATTTGGGGGTAATCTTCTTCTTATTCTTCTTCTATATAGGTGCGAACTCCTGTTTCTCCAACATATTACAATCAGTCATCAGGGTCATAACTCTCTTTCCATCGTTTTTTTGGTCTTCCGTGGCTAATGACCCATTCGGAACGGTTTTTTGCCAATATATTTGGGAGACGATCGTCTTGCATTCTCTCTACATGGGCAGCCCAGCATCTTCTTCCTACATGAACCCAATCGACTATGTCCTGAAGACCGCTTATTTGCCTAAGGTGTCGTCGATTTTATCATGCAGGGTCTTCGAATGGATGGCTATTACAATTCTCATCTCATTTGTCCGGAGAAGCTGCTTTGTAACAGCTGTGTCCGCCCTGGACTAAGCCCCATATGTTATTATCGAGCGAATACGGAGTCTTATATATCCTAATTTTACTTTCGGAAGACATAAACTTATTATACCAAACTAGATGGATAGACAACCCGAAATTTTTGCTCCTTTGATGACTTGCGAAGTTACTTCTTCCTTAAGGTTTCGTCTGCTAGTAATCTGAGCTCCCAGATAGTTAAAGCTTGGGACTTGTTCTATTGGACTGTTGTTGATGACTAAAGTTACACCTAAGGGAACTTTTACAATCGCCATGCATTTTGCTTGGTGGTAGAGACTTGTTAAGCCGATCGGAATTTTCAGAGAATTTGTTCAGGAGAATTTGAAGGTTCTCTTCGCACTCCGCCATCAGGACCCGTCTCAGCATAGCACACCACTGGCAAAGTGGTCTCCCCCAATTTGTAGCCAAGGTGTTCGGGTAGATTTTTGATAATATCGTCCATTATCACGTTGAAGAGCATAGGACTCAATGAATCTCCCTCTCTTAGTCCACTGAAGATGCTAATATGTTTTGTGAGGAGTAATCAATTTTTTAAAATTTTGTGGGGTGTAATCAATTTTTTAAAATGTTGTCAAAATTTTTTGTTATATTGTCATTGATGAGAAAGGTCGATATCTTTGTATCATCAGCCTCACAGACAATTTTCATACATTGTTTCCTGCAATTTTAACCCGTATGGAAATAAATAGATTTTCGAAATATGTTTTTTATATATTTTTTTGAAAATATAAATAAATATATTTAAAATATAACATTTTTGTGTTAAATTTATATAAAGTTTATACTAGAGCGACTTAAAAATAATTATAGTTTAAGAATATATAGAAAACATGAACTTTATATAAATTTAACACAAACATTTTATATTTTTAATATATTTTCAAAAAATATATAAATAACATATTTCGAAAATCTATTTATTTCCATACGGGAACAACGATGTCGAAACATGTCTCAATGAGAATAAAGAACATTTTTAAAAAATTGATATTTTTAATCAATTCAAATTGATTACCTCACCTAGAGAGATTCACCACTCAAAATTTTGAATGTATTATTTCTCAGTGAAGAAAGGTTGAATTATTATTTTAAGAATTTTCCAGAATAAAAAACATCATTAACATATAATTTGAATTTTTTATTTATTTATTATTTTTTTTTATACTTATTCATCATTCAAGTGTCTTTTGATTAATCTAATAAAATAAGAAAATACCGAAAATTAAATACAAAAGCACGTTGCTTTTTTTCAACTTAAAGATTCCTTTCGACTTATTTACCTTTCCATCCCCTCCACCTGTCAGATTTTGCAATATAACTTTTTACGAGAGAGGCTTAAAAAAAAAGAGAAGTTACTCCCCGCCTGGCTGGCTTTTCTAGCCACATCTACCTACCCCTACCACTTAATACCACTTTACCTTAAGCATTAAAGCTTAATCTATAAACGGCCATATTTGCTTGCACTTAACGTCAATCATATATCCCTTTTCATTCCTTCTGGCTCACTTTTTAGCCCTAAAAAGGAAGGAAGGAAAAGAATAAGAGTACCAGCTATATCATCAGTTATTATTTATTCCTGCATGGTTATTTTTTTCTTCGTTTTTCATTTCTAAGATAATAAATACTACCCCAAGTTGCGGTGGGATTAAATAAAGATGTCCGATTCTTAAAATGAGTGCAAATGAATATTTATAAGAGCTATATATATCGTATATATTATAATGAATATGAGAGGTATATAGAGTGTATACTATGTATATATGCATGTATATAGGGGTAGATGTAAATGACTTTTTAAAAGTTTCTTTGCACAACAGTCTAGAATTATTAAAACCATTTAATTTTTTTTCTTTTAGTCATTTAGATGGAAAAGCCACAAATCCTTTAAAATTAAAGAGAAAAAGAATTATTAGTTAAACTGAAATGAGCTTAGATCAGCTAAATTAATTAATTAAATAATTACATAAAAAACTTTTTTTTGATTTAAGGAGATAGTTCGGGACAGCTTATCTATCTGGTTGATCTACGAAAAATCTTTTTTATTTCTGCAGAGTGACAACTTCTGCTTACTAAATTTTTTAATAAAAAAATTGTTAATAATGAGCTTAATTTCGAATACAAATCTTTGTTATTGATAATATTAATAAAAAGAATATTGAGATAATATTTTCTCATAATAAAAACATTTATTTAATACAAAAACGATTTCAAGAAATAGAGTTGGAATTCTACACTAGTTATTTTGTTATATTCTGTTGGTTGCAAACAACTTTTTTTTTTTATTTGAATAACTAATTAACTAGCCTGTCAAATCTATTGAATAATGTATCATTCGATTCAAAAAAGTTGAATTATTGATCTGAATAAATCTGTCGAAAATGGTATAATTTTTATAGAAGTTATAGCCCTTTTAAAAGCTTGTCCATTTACTTCCATATTAAAAATAAAATTTTCAATAATTTATTTCTCGGTAAATGGACAGACGACCAACTTCAAATTTCGTGAATAAATATTTAATACATCAATGATTCGATGGTAAAAGATGGTGAGAATTTTCTCATATAAATGATAAACAGTCCTGAACCCCCTTAAATCGAATGAGTTTTTAAATTTTTAAATTAGCCGGATAAGTGTAATTCGGATTTTATATATATTTGGATGATTCATTTTGACCGACTACTTTTCTTCTTTGAGCTTCGCATGAAATATTTCATGTTTTAGAGAACCCTCTCCATATTTTAGCTCGATAAAAATTTTTTTAGGATCGCTCAACATAAATAATTTCAAAATCTCAAAAATGCAAAATAATCGTTAGTTGAAAAGAAATGGAAGGCAGCCCAAGGAGTTTGGTTCAAAGGTCTAGAATCTTAATTTTTAACCTTCCGCCTCATTTTGGGTTTTTATTTTCAAAAATTTTTGAACAAAAATGTCAAAAATTACATCCCCTACAACTTTTCTTCTAATTTTTGACATTTTCGTTTAAAAATTTGTAAAAATAAACACCCAAAATGAGGCGAAAGTTCAAAAATGAAGATTCTAGACCTTTAAACCAAACTCAACCAGCATCAGTAAATTCTAGTTGCCACAAAGGTATTCAGTGAAATGCGTTTTAACTAGTAAGAACTTGTTCTTACTAAAAAACGAGTTTTTACTGCAACATATATATAATATGATTGGCAACCAAAATGAAAGGAGAAAATGAGCGAATTTATGGACATTTTTGGTTAAGCTATTTCTAATTTCTAATATGAACAAAAATAACTTAAAAATACCCACCATCATTTTAAATAAATAAAAAAATAAATTAAACCTAACTTCACTTAAAAAGATCTTTGATACCGTTATACAGTCTATGATAAAAAAATTATTATTTTTTATATTTTGCACCAAATAAATTTCGACCATTCACAAAATAATCATTCAATTGATTAAAATTCATTCATTCTGTTACGATTGATTGATTTGCTAGCAAAGTTATATATTCCAGTTTAATTTCTAAATTTCAACCTCGCTTTGCGTGCCCGACTTGTTTCAATAATGAAAACATTTTCACACCAGAACAAACATTCTACATCCTTCTATTTTGATTATCGAAGTCCACAGAGGCAGAAAAAATATACGTATGAAAATCTCTTCACATACGGGTCTGACTGCATTGGTTGAATATAACAAAATAAATAAATTATTATTAAAATGTGATTTATTTAACGAAAAACCAATAAATTTAAATGGGTGAATATACGCTAAATGTGTTTCTCGTGTCAACTCTGAAAAACTCATTCAAATAATTTGGCATTCATTATTGACATAATTCTGTATTAATATTTGTAAGGACCAGCAGATTTAACTATTTTTTTAAGTTTTAGGAAATTAATTAGCCAGGGGAGTGACACTAAGGCCAGAGTAGTGATTATTTGATACAGAGAAGGGACAGTCTTAATCATTTGATATGAAAAGTAAATCGTATCAGTCGAATGTTTTTTACATTTGATTCAATCGCGAATCAAATGTAGGGAATTTTTGTCAAATATTGAGTGAAAATAATATCTGAACTTATATATTTCTAACTTGAAATAATGATGTTAAATAAATTTTTATAATTTTTCTCATTAATATATCAAAGAATAATTGAGAAATCAATGAGAATTGTTTTTGACCGCGGTTATTTTAAAATCGTATCAGCTTTAGTTGCCGAGATATAGTGAAAAAACTGAAAAAGTGTACCTTTTTTCCTAGAGGGCAACAGATTTCGACAGAAACTTTTAGTATATTCAATTGGAAGCTGTAATAAGCATTAATTAATAAAGTAAAGGGTGTGAAGTTTCACAGTGAATAACAAGCATGTATACAGAAATTCAGATCTTTACCGAATAATGTTTTTTTTCTATTTTAACTGGATTATAATATTAATATATAAAAGCAACTTATTTCTTTAATATTCTTTTAACTAGTATCCAAGTCGTGGGTTTTTTCAAAATTCTCTCCCGGATTTACTCTACTTCAAGATTATATTTAAATAAATACCTTCATTTTGAATACAACTTCTCCATGGAACATCGAAATCACAATACCTTATAATACCCAAATACATTTCATGTAATCAATCCCCAACTTTTAACGTTTATTTCTTTTAAAATGCCAATAAAAATAATAAAATTCCAAAAAGATAGTAAGATTCTGATTATTCAAGGAAATAAATAGAACTAGTATTTGAATTGTCAAAAAACTGATGTTTTTCATATCCACTTGTCGCAAAAACATGATTTTTTTTTATTATTATTATTTAAATGAGATTTTTGTTGTTGTTGTTGTTCTTTTTCTCTTATACCATTTCCATATATATTTATATATTCATATTCGTGCCATGTTTAGACATTTGTAAGAGGACTAGAAGAAAACATTTAAGTGAAAAGTCAACTTTCTCTATCTAGCTTATGAATTTATAAAAAAGAAAAATGAAAAGATGGAAAAAATTAAACATCGTTTTTTTTTATTTATGTAAATTCATTTGAAAAATTCATATTTTAAAAAAATACTCGATACGCTCATATAAGATGGAACTTGATGTCAAAACAGGCAGAAATATAAAGGTACTACACGTTTTGTATTTCCTCCTGAGAGCTCAAATATACATATTTACAAAAGCTGTCTGTGATAGCAAAAAAAAGATTCATAATATCAAAATATAGTGTAATGAAATCTATAGTGTGAATAGAAATTTCCATGCTTTGGAATTCCTCATAGATGACTAATAGAGCCATGAAGAGAGCCTATTACAAGCTCTAGGCGAAAAATTGTCAGATTGTTTTTGAATAAAATAAAAAAATAATCAAAATCAAATTTATTTTAATACAGGTTAGGGCATAAGGATCTACCATATTTTCAAGAGGTATAAAAAAAGGAAAAAATTTAACTAGAAAAAACTGAATATATTTTTGAAATCAAGATAATTTTTTTTTTAATGTGTGTTAAGCATTATATCAGTAGAAAAAAAAATGGGGGAGGTCAAAAATTAAAATTCTAGCCCTTTCGACCAAACTATGTATACAAAATTTAGTTAGTTTTTGCATTTCTAGCGTTCTGGGTGTCCACAGAATATGTATACAAAATTTGGTTGAGTTTGGTCAAAAGAGCTAGAATTTTCCTTTTTGACCCACCCCCTTTTTTTTTGTCTGATATAATGTTTAAAACACATTAAAAAATTCTTCTTTTCAAAAATATATTCAGTTTTTTCAAGTAAATTTTTTCATTTTTTTTATACCTCTTCAAAATGTGGTAGAATTTTATGCCCCACCCTGTATAAACCTGTCAAATAAAAGTTAACCTAGCATACCGAGAGTTCCGTACCTTATATCTTCCAAAAAACTTGAGATATCAAATAAGTTCTTATATATCGTTGATTGGGAGAGAATGAGTAAATTTGAGGTGTTTTTTCATAATTTAAGTTCAACTATTTGTAAATCGCCAACAAATACAAAAAATCACATAAAATTGATCACTTTGAGGCTCTTTCACATTGACAATTAAATGCGAAATAAATAATAATAATATTAAAAACGTGAGCCATAGTCCGGAGGTACCTGAACCTTGCCTCAATAATAAAAATAGAAGCCATCATCTCTGCTGATTACAGCCGATGTATAGTACAGAACAAACCTCCTTCAAAAGGAGAAAAAAGAATGAAAATAGTCTTAATTCTAATTAAAGATCCCTGATATAACTGATTATTTTTAATTATATGTCTGAGGGATGGACCCAAGGGGTGAACCGCGACCTAATATCGTGTACACCTACTTCCACTTCCACTTTAATTTCCAAGTAGAAGACAATAGATGAAGGGGCATTATCTAATGAATTGGAATACACCTAATTCCAATCGCGGTTCACCCCTCGGATGGACCTCACAGAGTAGCCATTTTGACCTGGATTACTAATTTTGTCACTCGGGTTCAATTCCTGAGAAGATAAAATAAACAACTCTGATGACTTATAATTAAAAATAATCCATTCCATCTCAGGTCTAATAGATGACAGCTTTTTGTGATTTTCTTAGAAATTTAAAGTATATTTATATCGGCAACTTGAACTCATATAGTCAATTTGAAAAAAAAAACCATTACATTGGCATTCGAATTTTCAAAAAATTCGAAATACTCGAGCATATTTTTTAAAAATTATTTTGCCTAGCTATGTGATTAAATTTAGAATCTCTAAAGCGCGGAATTTTACTAATGAAAATTTAAATCTGTGTGTGGAATATTTAGCGCGATACATAGTACATGTTAGAGGGATTCGGTATAGGGAGAATCGAGGGGTGAGCCGCGATTGGGATTAGGTGTACATCTTCTTTGGAATTATTTGGAATTACTTTGGAATTCATTAGATAATCTATTGTCTTCTTGGAAATTAAAGTGGAAGTGGAAGTAGGTGTACACGATTTTAGGTCGCGGTTCACCCCTCGCGGAGATTGGTGTATTTAAGTTCTATATCAGGAGTATCCAACCCTCGGCACAGCGCTAAGACGAATGCGGCCCGGTCCGAAATAGTAAACTTCTTAAAATCTTTGAAATTTATATAATAAATACTTTTTATTAAAAACATTGTCACAAAATGCCGTTAATGTACACATATAAAGAGTATTTATAAATTCCAATTTATTTGAGTGTTTCCCAATTGAAATCCATAGTTCACGTAGTTCTAACTCCATTTTTTTTTAATGCATAATCGAATTAATATCATCATACGGTACATGTGCTTGTGCGTGATTATTATCAATATTTTAACTAACCTATTACCTCTATTATTATTTCATTCTTACTTAGAAAAGATTTAAGTGGTAGTTTTATTTGTTTAATTTATTCTTATAGAACGTAAGTGATTGTAAATTTAATTCTTGAAACTTTTAACCTTGCTAAATTTATAAATTAGTATTATTTATTATTTTTAATTCATCATACAGTTTAGCACGCCACTGCTAGGCCATTCTAGTAGTAAATGTAATAGTTTCTAGAGATTGTCAATAGAGTAATCTCATTTTTCATTTGTTTTCAAAGATATACACTCATACAGTGACATTCCTTCTTTTTAACCGACTTCAAAAAAGGAGGAGGTTATCAATTCGACTGATTTTTTTGTGTGTCTATCTTACCTGATTTCTTCGCCAATTGTGAACCGATTTTGATGATTTTTTTGCATTGGGTTCAGTCTAGTTCCCGATTGGTCACGTTTTTCATTGTTATTAGACCTTTTTTGTTATATTTGTTCAGGCATAACTTCTTTGCTTATGAACCGATTTTAATGATTCTTTCTGCGTTTGGATCAGTAGAGCTCCAAGATAGTCAAGATACTTAACTATTTATTTATTTATTTATTTTATGTATGTTTAGCGAAAACTTTTTGTCACGTCGACCAATTTCGATGATTCTTTTTTATTGGAAAGGGGATACCGTAGGGGTGGTCCCATATTAATTTGGTCAAGTTCTGATGATATGATCCATGACGTAATAACGTAAATCTCCAATTCTTGTGTGCAAATAATCGAAATTATAATAAATGAAATCTTTTATAAAAAAATCTTAAAACATTCATTTAAATCCAGCAAACGTTTCGAGAGAATTTCTATATTTATGAATTGAATTACATTATAATTTTCTGGGAAGGGAGAGGAGATCCAATCGACTTGATTGGGGAATAATGGAATTGAAATAATTATCGGAAAAGAGGTTTTTTTATCTAATTAGATTTTTCCTCTTATTAAAAACAAGGACTAAAGATGAATAAGGACACTCGATGGTGGAGAAGTAATCTCCGGAATCGAAGAAAAAAATACAATGTATACATTAATTAATGTAAAATAATTGGTTTAATAAATATATATTATAATTTTCTGGGATGGATTGGGATTGGAACCAATCGACTTGATTGGGGAATAATGGAATTGAAATAATTATCGGAAAAGAGGTTTTTTTATCTAATTAGATTTTTCCTCTTATTAAAAACAAGGACTAAAGATGAATAAGGACACTCGATGGTGGAGAAGTAATCTCCGGAATCGAAGCAAAAATATAATGTATACATTAATTAATGTAAAATAATTGGTTTAATAAATTTATAATTTTCTGGAGGACGAGATGGGATTGGATGGGTGAGGATAACCAATCGACTTGATTGGGGAATAATGGAATTGAAATAATTATCGGAAAAGAGTTTTTTTTATCTAATTAGATTTTTCCTCTTATTAAAAAACAAGGACTAAAGATGAATAAGGACACTCGATGGTGGAGAAGTAATCTCCGGAATCGAAGAAAATATACAATGTATACATTAATTAATGTAAAATAATTGGTTTAATAAAATTTATATATAATTTTCTGGAGGAGGATGGGAAGACGAGATGGGATTGGATGGGTGAGGATAACCAATCGACTTGATTGGGGAATAATGGAATTGAAATAATTATCGGAAAAGAGGTTTTTTTATCTAATTAGATTTTTCCTCTTATTAAAAACAAGGACTAAAGATGAATAAGGACACTCGATGGTGGAGAAGTAATCTCCGGAATCGAAGCAAAAATACAATGTATACATTAATTAATGTAAAATAATTGGTTTAATAAAATTTATTATAATTTTCTGATTCTTTCTCCCTAATCTTTCTCTTACGAGATGCATACAAAATATTATCTTAAGTCACTATTAATAAGAACACTAAAAAGAGAAAAATAAAAATAATAATTGAATGTAATGGAAGGCAGCCCAGGGGTAGTGAGGAAAGAAAAAATTACCCCTGGACTGCCTTCCATTACATTCAATTAAAATTTCTACCAGTCCGTCTCTCTCCAGAGAAAATTTCGTTGCAAAAAAAATAAAAATAATTTTTATAAAAAAAAATAAAATAAAACCGACTTCAAAAAAATTAAATTCAACAAATAAAATAATAAGAACTCTACAATAAAATAAAATGCACTCAAAGGTATAAAATAATTATCTAATTTAGTTACAACTAAACGACGAAATATTAACATGAAATCACTTTTTGAAGTCGGTGCTAAACAAACTATATAAGCGAGCGTACCCGCCAAACGTACTAAGTAAGATCCGCCGAGTGCGATTCATAAATTGTATATTTTTGGCACCGACTTTAAAAAGTGATTTCATGTTAATATTTTGTCGTTTTGTAACTAAATAAGATAATTATTTTATACCTTTTAGTGCATTTTATTTTATTTTTGAGTTCTTATTATTTTATTTGTTGAATTTAATTTATTTGAACTCGGTTTTATTTTTTTTATAATCTTGTACTTTATTAGAGTGGTTCACCTCACAAGGTAGCCAATTCACCCAGATTGCTAATTTTACCTTCGAGTTCGATTCCCGAGGTCGTACAAACATCCGATCTGACATTTGATTAAAAATAAAATAATCCATTCAATCTCGGAGCTAATGAATCACACTCTCTGGGGATTTTTCTAGAATTTTAAAATCTATTTCTATAACGTCAGTTTGAACTCTTATATTCAACTAAACTCAGATAGAAATAAAATGAAGGAATGGCTTCTCCGAATGTTTGATTATAACTTAGATATAGCCAAAGGGCTTTTTAAATTGGCAAAAAAAAAGAACTCTGAAATAAGATCGCTGCCCCCAATATTAAAACAAACACAAGGGCCAAGTGCAAGTTAAACTCCAATGTTCTGTAGTTTTTTCAAATGTCATCCAAAATAGTTATTTTATTATTAAATTAAATTGTCAAGAGTTCTCTTTTTAATTTGCCATTATTTTCCAATTAAATTAATTATCATCTAAAGTTGATACCTACACAAAGCTCATAAAGAGAAATCATTGAGGCTGTCCTCTGCTTGATGCAAATAAAGATATACATAAATACCGGATATAAATATAGAGGGTATTTAGAAAAACGGTTGCAAGACTTCAGGCCGTGATTTCTCACATTAAAATTAGATGAAAAGTTCCACTACACTTAGGTCCAAAAATGCTTTGTTTTCTGTCTGGCCGCCATTTTTTTTTTTTTTTTTAAGAAAAACATCTATCTTGAGAACGGATATAGATATCTTTATGAAATTTGATACACATGTACTTAACTACATTTTCTTCTATTTAAAAAAGTACCTAAATTTTACCTTGAAAATTTTCAAAATAGCCGGCATTTAAATTATTTAATTGTGAATAAATTTGTAATATTTCATTTGATTAAAATTAGTATTATTAGATATAACATTACCCTTTTTATTGTAAACAAAATGATACTTTATTTTTTAAGATCCGATAACAAATAACGAAGCTATGACAAAATTTGTGTAATCACCATTACTGGCATTCATAGACTGAATTTTGAGACCGACATTATTTACTCCTATTTTCCTAGAAACTTTGTTATAACTTAGTTATTTTTTATCCGATCTTGGAACATAAGGTATCATTTTGCTCACAATAAAAAGAGTAACATTTTTTAATAATAAATGAAAGATAAAAAAGTTATTCACATTTAAAAATTTTAAATGTCCGCCATTTTGAATATTTTCAAGGTAAAATTTAGGTACTTATTTAAATAGTAGATAATGTAGTTAAGTATATGTATACCAAATTTTATTAAGACATCTACATCCGTTCTCAAGATAGACGTTTTCTTAAAAAAAAATGGCGGCCAAACAGAAAACGAAGTGTTTTTGGACGTATGTTTATTGGAACTTTTCAACTAATTTTGATTTGGGGAATCACGCGCTGAAGTCTTGGAACATTTTTTAAACACTCAGTATATAATATATTTGTTAGACTTTCCAAGGTCCGACCTTCATCATCAGCCTTTAATTTCAAAATATTTTTTCGCTTATTTGTTATTGCTTCAATTATACACTTTCGCATATAAATTCGTGTTGTTATTACAACACTTGTTTGTTTTGTGGCTAGCTTGCTATAACAACAAAACGAATTTATCTATATCCAATCGGGTAATGGAACCCATAAGAAATAACAGATGTACGATTCTAACTAAAAAGACTCATGTTCTAATGACTTGATCTAATTATATAACTGCTCGATAAAAATTAAACAAAAATTTGTAACCGTAAACCTAACAATGAATTCCAGTAGAGTTTTATACATTGATTATCATGCAATTTTCCGATTTTTTAAAACAGGTCAAGTTTCATTATGACCTATTTTAGAGTCCCATTAGATATTAAGCAGAAATATTTGAAATCAAAATATTTTGTTGACGGAATAGTAAACTGCTTCCTCTTTGATTCACAAATTGCCACTGCCCCTTTTTAGCTCAATTAGAACTCGAGTTATAAGTAAAAAACTAAAACTATGTGATTATAAAGAGTAATAAACATAGATAAAAACATATGTTCTTAGTTTTTTAGTTATAACTCGAGTTTTAATTGAGCTACAAACAAGTGATAATTTGAAAATCAAAGAGGAAGCTGTTTTCTATTATATTTTGATTTCAAATATTTCTGATTAATATCTAATGGGTCTCGAAAATAGGTCAAAATGGCCTTTTTCGTCGTTTTGATCGATATCTCAAAATTCTGACCTGTTGTAAAAAATCGGGAAATCGCATGATAATCATAGTATAAAACTCTACTGGAATCCATTGTATTGTTATGTTTACGGGAGAAATTTTGTCGAGTAGTGTAATTTGGCCAACTAATGTATTTTAATTTTATATATAGATAAGAATAGTACGTCTTATAAAGTATACCAAAAAATTTCAAGCCGAGAATCAAAGATCCAATTGGATTTATTTTATTCATTCATGTTATTTTCATTCATTCAAGGGTATCGTCACTAGAGTTAAGGCAATTGGCCGAAAAGCAAGTTTGCCAGTTGGGTTGGGATGTGATCCCTTCTGACATGAATAAAATAGATCTAATAAGATCTTCGATTTTCGGCTTTAAATTTCTTATAAACAATTTTGCCGTAAATATAGCCTATAGTTTAAATAAAAAAATTCCATCTTTTTTAAAAATTGGAAAAACTCACTTGATTAGGTTGAATCTTTAAAAAGTATATTTTATTATTAGATACGTTATACTTGTTTGAGTAAAGCAGGATAGAAATTTAAACATTTCGAAGCCCTACTGCTAATTTATTTTTTCGCGATTCATTTAATATTCGGAAAATTAAAACTAGAGATTTTCCCATAATAATATATGCATTATTAAAACAGCACAACAGTAATTTAAAACCATTTTTTTCCTCTAAATTATTTTAATATTAGATAATAGATATATAATAAATTCAATATAATAAAAATATTTAATTAATCAAATCCCTTATTCTTATAACAATCACTGTAACATCACAAGTAAAAATTCAAACACACACACACATTGAACAATTTTTAATCTTTAACATATTTAATACATGTTTCGGGTCTGATTGTACCCATCCTCAGTTAAAATAAAATTGAGTTTACACATATATCTCTCAACTCTGATGAAACAAAGAGAAGTAATTAAACCTTAAAAAACCAAACAAAATTAAAACTCAGAAAAATTTAATCCCTAGATATAATCTTTATACTGGCCGCTAAGTTTAAAATCAAATTGGGTGTTTAGTTTGGAGTCATATTTATTTATGTATAGACTCTCTAATATAAAACGTTTATAGGTGTTACTCTCCCGTTGAATGATTTTGAAGTTTTCTTCCCTGATATCATGTCCAAATTCAATAGCATGTTTTGTCATGCCAGAGTGAAATATGTTGTTATTTTTCTTAGCGTATTTATGTTGATATATTCTGTTTTTTAATAATTGTTTTGTATTACCAACATATAGTTCATCACATTCACATTTATACAAGTATACCAAATCCGTTGAATCCACTGTTCCAATTTTATCCTTGAGTCTGTCTAGTAAATTAGACATTTTCTTCTCACAACTGTAGACCAACCTGAATGTTCCATCCTGATTCTCCATCAAATTCTCCAAAAACACATCCTTGTAACCCATGTAAGGTAATGTGATATATCTAGTTAAAGTTGTTTCCTTCTTATCCTTTTTCCTATTATATGCTTTTCTTTTTTCATATTTCTCCATTATTTCATTTATGTAATTCAATGGATAGTTATTGTTTTCCAATCTAATGATCATCTTTTTATAATCATCATTTCTATTTTCAACTGATGTTATTGTATTAATGTTATTTAAAAGATTAAATATAACATTTTCTTTTATATTATTAGGTGAAAATGAAAAATAGTTAATTAATACATCTGACATATATTCTTTGTTATATATCTTGAATTTTAATGAATTATTACTAATACTTATATTTACGTTTAAGTAATTCAGTTGACCATCACTCTGTTCTTCACACGTAAATTCCAAAAATGGATCTATATTATTAAATTCAAAATATAGTTTATCTTTTTGTTGAGTGTTACTTATAATTAATATGTCGTCTGCATATCTAGCATAGAAGATATTTTCATAGTTCTTTAATATTATGTTTTCATAGTAGTATATTACTATATCTGCAAGAATTGGACTAGTATTTAAGCCCATAGCCAGTCCAAATATCTGTTTATAGAATCTATTTTTGTACTGGAAATAGTTATCACTCAAAATCAAGTCTACAATCATGAAAAATATATCCTTCTCAATTCTTATCATAAATTCAGCATTGTCATTATATAATTTATTCAAAATATCCTTCAAAATTAGAGATGATATACTTGTAAACATACTCACTATATCAAAAGAATAGAGTTTATCTTCTTCATAAATCATCTTGGTATTCAGTCTCGTGATCAATTCCGCTGAATTCCTTATGGTATAAACGTAATTACCCTACTTGAGTTTTTTCAAAAATGTTATGATAAAGACCGACAAAGGAGTCAAAGGTGAGTTGATTGTTGAAACAATTGGTCTAAGGGGTCTAAGGGGTTTGTTTAATGGAGAAATATGAAAAAAGAAAAGCATATAATAGGAAAAAGGATAAGAAGGAAACAACTTTAACTAGATATATCACATTACCTTACATGGGCTACAAGGATGTGTTTTTGGAGAATTTGATGGAGAATCAGGATGGAACATTCAGGTTGGTCTACAGTTGTGAGAAGAAAATGTCTAATTTACTAGACAGACTCAAGGATAAAATTGGAACAGTGGATTCAACGGATTTGGTATACTTGTATAAATGTGAATGTGATGAACTATATGTTGGTAATACAAAACAATTATTAAAAAACAGAATATATCAACATAAATACGCTAAGAAAAATAACAACATATTTCACTCTGGCATGACAAAACATGCTATTGAATTTGGACATGATATCAGGGAAGAAAACTTCAAAATCATTCAACGGGAGAGTAACACCTATAAACGTTTTATATTAGAGAGTCTATACATAAATAAATATGACTCCAAACTAAACACCCAATTTGATTTTAAACTTAGCGGCCAGTATAAAGATTATATCTAGGGATTAAATTTTTCTGAGTTTTAATTTTGTTTGGTTTTTTAAGGTTTAATTACTTCTCTTTGTTTCATCAGAGTTGAGAGATATATGTGTAAACTCAATTTTATTTTAACTGAGGATGGGTACAATCAGACCCGAAACATGTATTAAATATGTTAAAGATTAAAAATTGTTCAATGTGTGTGTGTGTTTGAATTTTTACTTGTGATGTTACAGTGATTGTTATAAGAATAAGGGATTTGATTAATTAATATTTTAACAATCGAGAATATTTTGTTGGAGAAAAATATTTAAAATAAAATTGGAACATATTTTGTTATTAATAAAATAATATATCTACCAGTTTAACATGATTACAAAGTACTCGTATATCTCAATCATTAAAAATAATTATCATAACATATTATAATTATGATATTCACCCTTTTGAAATTCCTCTTTTTTACAAATAGGCCATTATTATTATAGGGTAGTGCAAACATTTTTAAAACATTTGAAAATCAAAGAGGAAGCTGTTTTCTATTATATTTTGATTTCAAATATTGCTGTTTAATATCTAATGGGTCTCGAAAATAGGTCAAAATGGCCTTTTTCGTCGTTTTGAGCGATATCTCAAAACTCTTACCTGTTGTAAAAAATCAGGAAATCGCATGATAATCAGAGTATAAAACTCTACTGGAATCCATTGTTAGGTTTATAGTTCCAAATTTTTGTCTACCAGTGTTATTTATCGCTTGTCGCGCCGGATTCGCTAAAGATGAACCTGTATATATCTATGGGAAAGTAAAAATACACTTACTGACACGGATAGTACTTTTAGTTCGCACTGTAATTTAATTTTTTTTATTAAAAAACAAAAAACATATCCAAACTTTGTACTAAAGAGAGTAAAGCATGTTTAAATAATTAATTAGAGACCACTATTTTATTAAAAAATATTTTCCTTTTATGTTATATATTAGATATATATAATAATAAAAATGTATATCTCGAAAGTATTAAACGGAGAGGAAAAAAACCCCAGATAGGTGGGAGTATGTGGGGGAGGGGGATAATAAATGCTTTCTTTAATAATAAGAAAATAGCTTGAAACTTTGTAAACTAGACGTAGTAGAGTTTTATTAAAAAATAAATTAATAAATAAATAAAATAAGGATATGGAAGAATCTTATAATTCAAGTGTAAGTGTCCGAAAAAAGAAAATTAATTATAATGATAAACGATTTAGATTTAATTGAATTTTTTTTTTTTTTTTGTATATAATATATTTGGTGTTGAGATTTTGAAGCTTTAGAAACAGTATGTCGAGGGGTGATCCGCGATTGGAAGTAGGTGTACACCTCTTTGGAAGTATTTTGGAAGTACTTGGAAATATTTGGAAGTACAAGTGGAAGTAGGTGTACAGCATATTAGGTCGCTGTTCATCCCTCGCAGTATGTCTATGTATTTAAAAAAAATTTTAAATGTCTAGGCAGTAAGAATCGAGTCTATTTTTACATTTTAACTGTTAGTTGGAGCTCAAAATGCTATATTCTGGCTAAACAAATTTTTAATTTTCCACATAAAACTGAATATATATAATAGTAATTTCTGATATTAGTGTTTTACTACGTTATTATTTCTTACTATACATTAGCACTCTGGTCCTTATTTTCAGTATTTTCAAATTTTTACGCCGACAAGGGCTCAGATAGTTCGAAATAAAAAAAAAATATCCCCCAAGTTTCAAGTCTCTATCTCAATTAGAATATGTGCCCCAGGATGTAATTTTCTCATCTAAATAACATGGGGCTTTTTGGCATTAAAATATCAATTTTTTATTCAGGCCAAAGTAATGGTTGAAAAAATTTGAAACTCTGTAAACTTTATCCTTATAATACTAGCTATCCATCAGAATTATTACATATTTTTAGCTATTATAATTTTGGAGTTTTTTTTTAATGATATTGATGTGAGAAGGAGATACATCAGAAGGTCTATCCCCTAAAGGCCTGTATGGGCTGGCCCCTCCATCGTGAAAAGAACAGGGTAGAAGGAAAAGAAGCCGGGATCACGAGCCAAATCTCAGAAAGTTAGATATAGTCCAATTTACTAAGTTACAGCTAGATAAAAACTACTATATCTGTTCTCTCTAGTGTTACTAAGTTATAGACTCCAAAATTATAATAGCTAAAAACCTGTAAGAATTCTGAGGTATAGCTACTATTATAAGGATAAATTCTACAGAGTTTCAAATTTTTTCAACCATTACTTTGACCGGAATAAAAATTGATCTTTCATTGGCAAAAACCCTATAAACATCCATAAAACTGCTTTTCAAATCATCTATATCTAACTATCTAGACTTATTATAAGGGGCGTTTCATAAATTACGTCACTCGAATTTCAAGATTTTTAGACCAACTCCCCCTGTGTCACATTCTGAAATATTTTCATTGAGCCCCCTTGTGTATTGTGACGTCACACTATTTTTTGCTTGCTTATAATTTTTTGTCTAGATTTATTTTACAAACATTTTCAGGTTGGAATAACAATAATCTGAAATCTAAAAAATATTATTTGAAAATTTATAAAAAATTTAATTTGACTTTTTATACATCACGATTTTTAAGATCCCCGGGGGCCCCCTGTCACATTTTGTCACAAATCTGAGATGATCCCTTACCCCTTACTGTGTGATATAATTTAAGGACTTCCCCTAATCGGCTTACGCGACGACGCCGACGTGATTTTTTAAATTTTAAAACTCACTAGTCCATGACAAATAACATTTATTAAAATTAGGAAATTTAAATTATTATTTTAAAACCCACTACGGAGTCCAAACAAAATGCCTGTTAAAGGAGGGCTTTGCAGCTGCTAACAGATAAAATATATCTATTTAAAATTGAACATTAACCCACTTTCTAATCATTCTAAAAAATATATTCTCTAACAAATTCATTAAATACCTACATATTTATATTCCTTATCTTATATTCTTATCTTATATTATTAAATGAGCATTTCTTGTATCTAACATATATATACATACAATTTAGGTTTTGTCTATACATTGTTCCAAATCACGTCAAATTTTGGTTGCACACGTTTCAAGCAAAGTTATGAACGAAAACACCCTCAACAAAATTCCTGTCTGTATGTCTGTATGTTTCCGTGGTTTCCGCGAAAAGTTGCTCACTATTCACGTAAAAACGGATGAAGGATTATTATGAAATTTCATATTTAGAACAGATGTCTTCTTACTTACGTTTATACGTATATAACGTCTTGATATTTTGACCCCAAAAGGGGGTTTGGGGGGGGGGGGGGCGCACGAATGGATATTATCAAATAACTCCTAAATTAATAATTCTAAGACAAATTTTATTTTGAGCAAAGTTGTAGTGGATGTGATTTCTGACAACTTTTCTTTAAAAAAATCTCCCCAAAAAACCACCCAAAGGGGGGGGGGGGGGGTCAAAATATGACAATTCTTGCTCTTGAACCAAACTCAACCAAATTTTGTATTTATAGTCCGTGAGTCACTAGAAGGGTAGAAATACAAAAAACTAACCACCCAAAAGGGGGAGGGTTAAAAAATGAAAATCCTTGCTCTTGAACCAAACTCAACCAAATTTTGTATTCATAATCCGTGGGTCACTAGAAGGCTAGAAATGCAAAAACTGGGTGTGGAGGGTGGAGTTTTGGAGCGGGGGTGGTATGAGGGTCCGGAGGTGGGGCGAGGGAGTAAGACGGAGTAGGGTGGGGGTGCAGGGGTGGTGTGGGGATTGAGTCCAGGGGGCGTGGCGGGAGTAGTGGTGCAGGGTTGGTGGAGTGGGAGGTTAAGGTGAGGGTCCAGAGGCGTAGTGGGGTGGTACGGGGATGAGGGTCCGAGGTGAGTGGGGAGCGGGGTGGAGTGTTGGGTGGTTTTCGGGGGGGGGGGAGTCCAGGGGGTGTGCCTTGCAGCTAGTATATATATAAAGTACCGGGAGCCACCGAGCGATGCACGGTAACCCCTGCCCCCCCCCAAAAAAAAACTCACACCTCGCCCCCACCACTGCATCCCCCACTCCGAAACCCCCAGTCCCCCCAACCCCGGATCACCCACAACTGCACCCCACCTCCCGCACCTCCCACATTCTTCCCACCCCGCATCCAATTTTTGCATTTCTAACTTTCTTATGGTCTACATATTATGTGTATATTTGTTTAATCGTACACCAATTCGCCCACATTCGTTCATATTGATAAACATTATAAAAAATAAATAGGAAAATTAAAGTTTAGATTTTTATTTAAATCACACATGATTAATTTATAATTATTTATTGAAACAAATAATTACATTTTGTATGTATTAAAATTGTAATTATTTGTTTCAATAAATAATTATAAATTATTCATCTGTGATTTAAATAAAAATCTAAACTTTAATCAAATTAATCACAAAAATAAAACCTTCAACAGCTTCATTACTAATAATTAGGAAAATAATAATAAAAATAAACTGCAACGGATCGTTGCTAAAATTTATCCAAATTCATTTGAAATATTAATATGTTTATTCCTTTATTATTAATCAGATATCATTTGCTATTTGCAGTTCATGTTGACTTTAAATAAAAAATAATGATCGATTCTCATTTAATAGTTGAGGAATAACCATTCTACATTGAATTTTGACGTTTCGGTTATTATTGGTAACCATTGCTGAGGACATGGAGGAATCGAATTAAAATCAAAAATAGTGATCGATTCTTATCTAATACTAGCGGAATAACCTTATTGCATTCCATTTTTGATGTTTTTTTTTTTTTTTTTTTTTTTTATAATGATACTGATACAAGAAGAAGTTGCACCAAGAAGGTACAGCAGTGTCTTCAGCAATGGTTACCAATAAAAACCGAAACGTCAAAAATTCAATATAGAATGGTTATTCCTCAAGTATTAGATCAGAATCAATCACATTTTTGATTTTAACTCGATACCTACATGTCTTCAGCAATGGTTACCAATAAAAACAGAAACGTCAAAAATCGAATATAGAATGGTTATTCCTCAAGTATTAGATCAGAATCAATCGCTATTTTTGATTTTAACTCGATTCCTCCATGTCTTCAGCAATGGTTACCAATAAAAACCGAAACGTCAAAAATCCAATATAGAATGGTTATTCCTCAAGTATTAGATCAGAATCAATCACTATTTTTGATTTTAACTCGATACCTACATGTCTTCAGCAAAGCTAACGGATAAAAAAACAACGCAGTTGCTATGGTTACTTATAAAATTTCCTCCCAAATTTTTATCATTTCACAGCGAGAAGCCTAACCATTCTTACTTAAACAAGTTTAAATGAGCTATATTACCGTTCAAATGAATAAATTTTAAAGTTTTTTTTTTAAATTTTGGTAAAATAAGGAATTTAAAAAAAGTACAATCTTACTCTAGAGTAAAGTAATTTAAAATATACCTTTACTAAAAACTTTATTTAACCTTTTTTGTGGTCCCCAAGCTACTTAATTAGGATTTTAAATTTCATCAAAATTGGTTAAGTCATTTTCAAGATATTTAGAAAAAACTAAAAAGTACTGAAATAAAGTACTAATGTTTGTGGGCCAATATGTACCAAAAACTAATCAGCGCTTCATTTTGTTAAACTAATGGTAGGTTTTCAATTTCATTTCAATCGGTGCAAAGGTGTGGAAAAAATCGTGGACGAAAAAAACGATAACATCCATCCATCCATCCATCCATCCATCCCCACGCACTTCCAAAAAATGGCACTTTTTGGCCTCTCGACGAGATCCCTGGTAATTTTTGGCAAAATCGTCACGTGCTAAAATTCAACCTAATTGAATAGTATAATTTGTGTTTTTTATTGAAATTTTTATCCATCAATAATTACTTTAATAATATAAGAAAAGATCAATTAAGATTAAATTTGTCAAGGTCCAGACCTAGACAGATCGTTTTCTCATCCTCAAAACTTGTTAATAGATTTTGTTTCATCAAAATCGGTAGAGCCGTTTTCAAAATAGAACTAAGATACAAATATATAAATAAATATATAAACAAATATACAAACAATTTTTGCTCGTTTAATAAGAGTAGATATACAACCGGTTTCTCGAAAATTGCTCTAACGATTTAGCTAAAAATTGGTGTACTTTATCAAGTCTCATGAGTTAATAGTTGTGTCAAATTTTTAATCCGATTCAAGTAAAGGAAGGGTGTATAAATTAGTCATGTCGTAAAATAAATATTTTAATCGTTTATATCTCGTCTTTGGTAATCGCAGAGGCTTGAAATTTGAAACTTAAGCTATCTAGAGGCTACAAGAAGTACCACAAGATTTTGGTTTAAGTCGAAGTACCGGAAGTCGATGTTTACGTATGTAAGAATGTACCCGCTCCTGTTACGGAACCATAAATCTCAGAGCTACAAAATTCAAAATTTAAGCTCGATATAGGCTACAAGGGGTACAGCAAGCTTTTCGTTGAAATCGGAACACTGTAAGAGGACATTTACATGAAATATTTTTTTTTCTGTTAATTTTCTCAAAAACGGCACTAAGGATTTAAAAAAAAAAAATGGTTTACTTATCAAGTTTCATGAGTTATTAGTCGTGTATTGATTGTAATCCGATTGGAATAAAGGAAGGGGTGTAAATTAGTCATGTCGTAAAATAAATATTTTAATCATTTATATATCGTCTTCGGTAAGTCTTAGAGCCTTGAAATATGAGACTTAAACTATTTAGAGGCAAAAAAGCTAGTGCTCCAGGCACTATATATTTATATGTTTACTTGTATCAATTAAAAGGACAACGTTATTGATTTTTCTTTATGATTTAGATATTAGGGGGTGGGTCGAAAATACTGAAATTTTTTTTCGAAAACAATTTAGTTGGCTATTGTAAAAGAAGAAGAACAGCATAAAAAATTAAAATCGGTTAACATCTTCCGGTCGCGCATCGAACTTTAAATTTATGAAAAATTCCAAAAATCACGATATTTTTGTATTTTTTTCGTTTCAATTAGTTAAAATTTTTAAAATAAACACACTAGTTTTTTATACTTGTTGATGGCTTAAATCAGGGGTGTCCAACCTTTTGGTTTACACGGATCGCATTTGAAGTAAAAACAAATAAATGCCTCGGGCCGCAGATAAAATATCCTAATTTTTATTTATATTTTTTAATAAAAAAAAAGAGTTATTAATGTAGATTAATGACATTAACCATGATAAAGAAGCACAAATATCTTAAAAATATATAATACAAATAGTAGGGAATTGGATATATAGTTTTTTTTTAATAGGCCAGTCGTTTCGTCAATTTATTTTGACTTCCTCAGTGGATACAAAATTGAGGAAACTTCTGGCCCATTTAAAAAAAAACAATATATTTTTAATTTTATCCAATTCCCTACTATTCCTGTTATAAATTTACTAATTTACTATGAATACGAATGATGTAACATTATCTTAAAAATATTTATATCTAATAAAAAATGTACTCAGTGATTATTTTTTCAGAAATCTCATATATATTTTTTCATATTGAAAATCTAAAATCTGCTCTTTTATTTTTGAAAATTTTTGGGGAGATTGTCCAATTTCTTCTTATTAAAAAAAAAAAAAATTAGGTCAAATTTTATCAGATATGTTTTCCAGTAAGTAGGTATATAAAAATTTTAATTTTTTAGAGAAATTTATAATTTTACTATGTCGGGCCGCATTCATTGCAGTGCTAAGCCACATGCGGCCCTGGTTTAAATAACCTAAATAAATTAAATTCTGATCAATAATATACTTTTTTTTACGTTCGCACAACATCTTAGAAAAATTCTATTTTTCGCTTTCTCGAAAACAAGCATAAATAAGTGACGTGTTCTGATGTAGCCATCCAATTGACTTTACCATACAACCTGACCCCTATCCTTATATTTAATATTTAATAAAATTATTTATAATCATGTAGGGGAGGGGTTAGTTTTTGCATTTTTAGACTTCTGGGGTCCCACTGATTATGTATACAAAATTTGGTTGAGTATGGTACAAGGGCCTATATTTTCATTTTTTGACCCTACACTCACCCCCTTATTTTAGGCGGTTAGTTTTTGAATTTTTAGACTTCTGGGGTCCCACTGATTATGTATACAAAATTTGGTTGACTTTGCTCAAATGGCCTAGATTTTTAATTTTTGACCCCCCTCCACCCCCCTTAATTTTGGGTCGATATCCACCAAAATCTAATCAGCTCTTAATCTCAATAGACCAACACTACGTGTGAAATTTGGTTTCGATATTCAGACTAGATTTTGAGCTAGCTCGTCCACAATAATTTGGTAACGCACAGACTAACTAACTAACAGACATTTTGACGAAACAGTTATTATCTCAAAAAATATAATTTTTTCGATGTTCCTATATTAGGGCATTTTTGTAGAGCGAAATGCCATGGTATCGCTCAATTTTTTTAATCAAAATAGTTTCATCCTTTTTTTGAGATATTTCGAAAAAAAGAATGAAAAAGCCACTTTTTTCATGCACGATTACAATACTTGCCAATAAAACTAATGTGTTTATTTAAAAAAATTTTACTATTGGAAAAAAAAATACAAAAAATATCGTGATTTTCGCAATTTTTCATAAGTTTAAAGTTCGATACATGAGCGGAAGTTTTTAACCGATTTTAATTTTGTTATGCCGTTTTTCTTTTTATTACAATAATCAACTTTTCCGCATTAAAGTGTTTTCAAAAAAAAAAAATTTCAGTTTTTTCCACGCACCCTATTGGATATACTTGTTTATACTTTTTTTACGCATTGTATGTTGTATATGTATGTAAGGCCATAAAGTCCTCTAGTGTGGTGGTTCATGGGGAGAGGGCTAATGACCCACGTGACTGTAATGCAATGAGTAGTAGCTTTTTTAACATGGTGCTTTGCAACTCTGGGCCAAGGTTAGCGCAAAATTAATGGCAACTTTGCACCCTCAACTACCCCTTTCATTTTATTTCCACTGAACAAATTCTTTTATTTGATTTCAAGCGAAAAAAAAACACTTGTAAAAACAATATTATTATTAAAATTCTTGTGGTGGATAGAGGCTCATAAAACCACTGAAGACAGATGGATTGCTTCAGTTAATAAAGAAAAGAAAAAATTCGTTTCTATATTTAACATTTATTTTTTTGAAATTTTCGAGACGTTTCGGCGGAATACTATCTCGCCGTCTTCAGTCTAAGGTCAATTCAAACATTATTGACAAGAAAGCCTACAATGGCATGAAGCCTGTTACTCCAACTCCTTCTACAATTTATGCTTTGGTTAAGGTGCATAAGGTTGACATGCCATTGAGGATAATTGTGTCTTCCATCGGTTCTCCAATAAATGGCTTGAGTCGATTTTTTTGTGGTATTTTGAATAAGATTGTAAACAACGACAATAGATTAACTAATTCATATGATCTCATTTCGAGGACACAAGGCATAACCTTGGAACAGGATGATGTTTTGGTTTCCTTTGACGTAGAGGACATGTATGGCTCAATTGATGTGGGTTTGGTGTTTGAAATTTTAAACAATAAATGGAACAACATACAAGAGTATACACAATTAAATAAAGCCATGTTTATGAAAGGTTTAACCATGTGTTTAAGTGAAAATTATATGATTTATAACAATGTGATATACACACAAATAAAAGGTCTCCCAATGGGTGCTATTTTGTCTCCATTAATTGCAAACTTGGTGATGGATGATATTTACTGTAAAATCATTACCCCATTAGGTTTGCCGTTCTACTATTTGTATGTAGACGATTCAGTCTCAGCAATTACACCCGAGAACATCCCCGTTATTTTGGAGTCACTTAACAACTATAATGATCACATAAGATTCACAGTTGAGGTTGAACAGAATGGTGAACTGCCTTTTCTTGACACCTTGTTGATAAGGTTGAACCAAAATATTATTACTAATGTTTATAAAAAGCCATCTAAATCTGATAGAATGATCATGGCCAATTCATATCATCCCTTACCACAGAAGATGGCTATCTTGTATGGAGAAATTTCAAGAATTTACAAGTTGTCACATGTTTCCTTTATTAAAGCAAATATTGAACATTTCACTAAGAGATGTGAGTCTGGTGGATATACTGGAGAATTGGTTGAGTTATTGAGAAGAAAATACATTGTTAGGGAGTGGAAGGCAAGAAATGGAATTCTCAGACCAAAGAGGGAAATGCAATTCAGGGGATCATTGACATATATTCCTGGCCTGTCTGACATATTGGTACAACTGTTCAGAAGTGAAGGTGTTCTTTTGGCTAAGCGACCTGTAAAGCCATTAGCCATGTTATACAAAGAAAAGAATCAGAGAGATGTCCTGACAGAGAGCAATGTGGTTTACAAGATTAATTGTATCAATTGCAACAAATTTTATATAGGAGAAACAAAGAGACTTTTAAAAACTAGGGTAATAGAACATGATAAATCTGTTGTCAATAGTAAGTTGATTTCTGCATTAGCCATACACGCTTTGGACAACGATCATTTGTTTGATTTTGACAATGTCAAGGTACTTTGTAGAGACGGTGATGGCTTCAAGAGAAAGATGAAAGAATCTTTGCATATTTTGAAAAACAGAGACAATGTGGTTAATTTCAAAGTTGACACAGAAAACAATGTAAGATACTACAGCAATTTAATTAACAGGTTAATTCATTGATTTGAGTGAATGTATAATAATGTTCATTTTAACTGAAATTTGTAATTGTACTGTAGTGTGAATTGTAATTTTTGTAAGTGTCAATCCATATTGTCTTTGCAGGGTGAATTGATTGAGATTCATATTGGGTTGGTTTTTGAAGAAGAAATTTTAAAATTGGAGCGAGTTAGTTTGTTTGATTGGTTTATGTTGGTACTTCTCTTGCATATTATTTTGGCCTGCTGTCATTTTTAATGAAAAATAGATTAATTATTTGAGAAATTGTCATTCAAATAATGAATTGTCATTTTGACTGTTGAGCATAAAGTTGTGTTGTTTCTTTGGTTGTCCTTTGTCTTTTTTATGATCTGACATTGCTTGGATTGATGACAAGCTGTTTGATTTTACATTGTTATACTTCAAGACCAGTTTTTTTGGTTTCTGTAGTAATTATACTTTCTCAAATAATATAGAATTGGCATGTTCCACAGGTATTAACCATATTTTATAATTTTAACAATGAAAAATTTATAAAAAAAAAATAAAAAAAATAAAAAAAAAAAAAAATTTTTGATAATTCAGTCAGTTCATTTTCTGAACTTTATGTTGCAGCTGCCTGTTAGATTTTTATTGCTGTTTTGGAATAATGAATTTGTAATGAGATGTGAATTTGATTTCACCTCAACAGGTTAATGTTGCTATTGTTGAAAAAATTCTGGAGTGAGTCTCTTTGAACTGCATTGTGTTTAACCTGTTTAAATATCTTGTAAACACATTGAATGTATGGACAGTTGTATTTTTTAAGTTAAGTTTGTGAAAGATTGTAATTGAATGTTTTATTCTTTTGTCCTTAGACTGAAGATGGCGAGATAGTATTCCGCCGAAACGTCTCGAAAAATTTCAAAAATAAATGTTAAATATAGAAACGAATTTTTTTCTTTTCTTTATTAACTGAAGCAATCCATCTGTCTTCAGGGGTTTTGTGAGCCTCATCCACCACAAGAATTTTATTAAATAAACATTATGAGTAATCTGGTTTAAGTCTCAGTGAGGTAAAACGTGCCATTTCATCATGAATGATGGAAGAAATTTTGTTAATGGGATTGAGTATTGTTTTCCTATGTCTTGTTTGAAGTCCCTTGGACAGATATATTACAGAAGCTTTAGAAAGCTTGAAAGATTGTATTCAAAAAGTGAAAGCTAGTGTGAAGGGGCAGAATTCATTTTCTATTACAGTGTAAACAATTTGGGGTTTTCCCAAAATTTATTACAGACCAACTAGATAAATTGAGAGGGGCGGTGCCATTTGGTAGCAATAGATATTCACGGGTTTTATTTCGCAATTTGGACAAATTGAGAGATGTAATTTTGGAATTCTGAAGTATGTCAGGCACATGCAAATGAGGAATTTTTGTATGTTTCTGTGGGACAGTTGTGGGAGAAAATTAAGGTTGAAACTAATCCACAGTTGTACAATGCATTGCAGTCATGTTTTTGAAAAGATTTTATGAAGGTAGATTTGTTGGCAGCATGCATAAAATTAACAACAAGTTAAAGGCATTGAAGGGAATGGGAAGGCTAAATAAAGTGCCTGGCAATTCAAGTAAACAGTATGTGGTCAATGTATCATCGATTGATTTGCCTCCAAGGGTGAACAATGTTTTGGGTCTGGGTAGCAAATTTGCTTTTGTGTCTAGTGACGTTGATTCTCCTGGCAACGGGTTGGTTGAACTTGTGTGTGAAGTTGAAAAACATTTGAAGAATATTGAGCCTGAAATCCAAAGAAATGTAACCAGAACTAGGATGAACAATGTGATCAACAACTATTTACATAATTTTTCACCAACTTTGGAGTATCAAAGGTTGTCCAGTGATATAAGTTTCACCAGGGGGTATGTGCGACTGATGAAAGATAAAATACAGGTTTTAATGTCTGACAAATCCAACATGACTGTGGTTATGAACAAATCTGAATTTCTCGGTAAGATGGATGTAATCTTGTCTGATAGAAGTAAGTTTCAGATAACTAATGCCTCATCCGTAGTTTCTCTTCAGAGGAGAATCACCTTGTTTTTGAGTCAGCTTGTCAATTCAAACATTATTGACAAGAAAGCCTACAATGGCATGAAGCCTGTTACTCCAACTCCTTCTACAATTTATGCTTTGGTTAAGGTGCATAAGGTTGACATGCCATTGAGGATAATTGTGTCTTCCATCGGTTCTCCAATAAATGGCTTGAGTCGATTTTTTTGTGGTATTTTGAATAAGATTGTAAACAACGACAATAGATTAACTAATTCATATGATCTCATTTCGAGGACACAAGGCATAACCTTGGAACAGGATGATGTTTTGGTTTCCTTTGACGTAGAGGACATGTATGGCTCAATTGATGTGGGTTTGGTGTTTGAAATTTTAAACAATAAATGGAACAACATACAAGAGTATACACAATTAAATAAAGCCATGTTTATGAAAGGTTTAACCATGTGTTTAAGTGAAAATTATATGATTTATAACAATGTGATATACACACAAATAAAAGGTCTCCCAATGGGTGCTATTTTGTCTCCATTAATTGCAAACTTGGTGATGGATGATATTTACTGTAAAATCATTACCCCATTAGGTTTGCCGTTCTACTATTTGTATGTAGACGATTCAGTCTCAGCAATTACACCCGAGAACATCCCCGTTATTTTGGAGTCACTTAACAACTATAATGATCACATAAGATTCACAGTTGAGGTTGAACAGAATGGTGAACTGCCTTTTCTTGACACCTTGTTGATAAGGTTGAACCAAAATATTATTACTAATGTTTATAAAAAGCCATCTAAATCTGATAGAATGATCATGGCCAATTCATATCATCCCTTACCACAGAAGATGGCTATCTTGTATGGAGAAATTTCAAGAATTTACAAGTTGTCACATGTTTCCTTTATTAAAGCAAATATTGAACATTTCACTAAGAGATGTGAGTCTGGTGGATATACTGGAGAATTGGTTGAGTTATTGAGAAGAAAATACATTGTTAGGGAGTGGAAGGCAAGAAATGGAATTCTCAGACCAAAGAGGGAAATGCAATTCAGGGGATCATTGACATATATTCCTGGCCTGTCTGACATATTGGTACAACTGTTCAGAAGTGAAGGTGTTCTTTTGGCTAAGCGACCTGTAAAGCCATTAGCCATGTTATACAAAGAAAAGAATCAGAGAGATGTCCTGACAGAGAGCAATGTGGTTTACAAGATTAATTGTATCAATTGCAACAAATTTTATATAGGAGAAACAAAGAGACTTTTAAAAACTAGGGTAATAGAACATGATAAATCTGTTGTCAATAGTAAGTTGATTTCTGCATTAGCCATACACGCTTTGGACAACGATCATTTGTTTGATTTTGACAATGTCAAGGTACTTTGTAGAGACGGTGATGGCTTCAAGAGAAAGATGAAAGAATCTTTGCATATTTTGAAAAACAGAGACAATGTGGTTAATTTCAAAGTTGACACAGAAAACAATGTAAGATACTACAGCAATTTAATTAACAGGTTAATTCATTGATTTGAGTGAATGTATAATAATGTTCATTTTAACTGAAATTTGTAATTGTACTGTAGTGTGAATTGTAATTTTTGTAAGTGTCAATCCATATTGTCTTTGCAGGGTGAATTGATTGAGATTCATATTGGGTTGGTTTTTGAAGAAGAAATTTTAAAATTGGAGCGAGTTAGTTTGTTTGATTGGTTTATGTTGGTACTTCTCTTGCATATTATTTTGGCCTGCTGTCATTTTTAATGAAAAATAGATTAATTATTTGAGAAATTGTCATTCAAATAATGAATTGTCATTTTGACTGTTGAGCATAAAGTTGTGTTGTTTCTTTGGTTGTCCTTTGTCTTTTTTATGATCTGACATTGCTTGGATTGATGACAAGCTGTTTGATTTTACATTGTTATACTTCAAGACAAGTTTTTTTGGTTTTGTAGTAATTATACTTTCTCAAATAATATAGAATTGGCATGTTCCACAGGTATTAACCATATTTTATAATTTTAACAATGAAAATTTATAAAAAAAAAAAAAAAAAAAAAAAAAAAAAAAAAAAAAAAAAAAAAAATTTTTGATAATTATTCAGTTCATTTTCTGAACTTTATATTTTAGCTGCCTGTTGAATTTTTGTGCTGTTTTGGAATAATGAATTTGTAATGAGATGTGAATTTGATTTCACCTCAACAGGTTAATGTTGCTATTGTGAAAAATTCTAGGTGAGTCTCTTTGAACTGCATTGTGTTTAACCTGTTTAAATATCTTGTAAACACATTGAATGTATGGACGGTTGTATTTTTGAGTTGAGTTTGTGAAGGATTGTAATTGAATGTTTTATTCTTTGTCCTTAGACTGAAGATGGCGAGATGGTATTCCGCCAGAAACGTCTCGAAAATTTCAAAAATAAATGTTAAATATAGAAAACGAATTTTTCTCTTTCTTTATTAACTGAAGCAATCCATCTGTCTTCGGGGTTTTGTGAGCCTCATCCACCACAAGAATTTTATTAAATAAACATTTATAGTAATCTGATTTAAATATTATTATTTTAATTGCTAGCTTTCAAAAGTGAAATGAATGAATTAGTGGGTGTGATGTATAAATAAAATTTATTAAAAATATTTCACTTTGGGTATACAAAAAATCATATTGAAATTTATATCAAATATATTTTAAATAAGCTGACGTGTTCTGATGTAGCCATCCACTTGACTTTACCATACAACCTGGCCCCTCACTTATATTTAATAAAATTATTTATAATCATGTAGGAATGAGGGGGTTAGTTTTTGAATTTTTAGACTCCTGGGGGCTCACTGATTATCTATACAAAATTTGGTTGAGTTTGGTAAAGGGCCTAAATTTTCATTTTTTGACCCTACACCCCACCCCCATTTTGGGCGGTTAGTTTTTGCATTTTTAGACTTCTGGTGTCCCATTGATTATGTATACAAAATTTGGTTGAGCTTGCTCAAATGGCCTAGATTTTTAATTTTTAACCCCCCCTCCCCTATCCCCTTAATTTTGGGACGATATGCACGAAAATCTAATCAGCTCTTAATCTCAATGGACCAAAACTACGTGTGAAATTTGGTTTCGATATTCACACTAGTTTTTGAGCTAGGTCGTCCACACAAATTTGGTAACGCACAGACTAACAACCAGACAACCAGACAGACTAACTGACAGACATTTTGACAAAACAATTATTATATCGAAAAATACAATTTTTTCTGATGTTCACTTATTAGACCTTTTTTGTAGACCGAAATGGCATGGTTTCGCTAAATTTTTTTAATCAAAATAGTTTCAGCCGTTTTTGAGATATTTTGAAAAAAAGAAGGAAAAAACCACTTTTTTTTCATGCACGATTACAATACTTGACCATACCCTGTATGGTAAAAGTAAAAAAGCAAATATACATTTGACCTTCTCTTGACGATTCTTTACTCTATTCTTTTTAAGAAAATCACAATGTCATCTAAAAGATCCGAGATGGAATATATTATTTTTAATTATATACTAGAAGAGTTGTTTTTTTATCTCCTCGGGAATCGAGCCCAAGTGGCAATAATTACAATCCGGGTCAATTAGCTACCCTCTGACAAATGTACACTGTTCAAAATTTATTATATAATTTTACTCTATAAAATGGGAAAATGGGAAGTCCGGCCTCAAAACTTTTTAGTAATATTATATATCTGTATTGTAATCTTACAACATATTTTTTAGTAATATATGTATCTAATCAATACAAAAAAGTAAATTTATAATTTATTTGTGTATTTTGTAATGAGCTAATGTGATTTTACCAATATAATGAGGCATTCCACGCCAAATCGGATGGTTTGAAAAAATTTATTTTTGATTTCCTTCATTTTTTGACATTTTTTAGTATCCATCAAAAAACTTTTCCTGGTAAATTTTGAAATTTTTTTTGATTACATGTTTAAAATATATCGAATTTCGAGGTTTCACTCATAACTTCTTCAAAAATGGTTCAAATTCAATTTTTTTTTTAATTTTTCTTTTTTTACATACTTTTTAGAAAAAATACAAAAAATTATTTAAAGTGTATTTATATGCAATTTTTGGGGTTTTAAAGTATTAATCTTGTTTTTCAAACTGTATACCATATACTCTTCGATTTTTTGGATAATTTTTTATTTTAAACTTCTATCCATTCTACAAATTTTAAGACCGGGTTGATAGTGGTCCTGTGATATTACTAATTTTTCGATTTTTTTAAAATTTCGACAAAAATGTTATTCGCTATTACACATTATTAATACCATTTTTTGGTATTGAGGTCTATTTTTTTAGTTATTTTGAATTGATTTTTATCGTTAACAGTTATTTAAAATAAATAGTATTTTAGTTTGTTAAAAGAAAATCAAAATCAAAAATCGAAAATCGAAAAAAATAGTAATTATCCTAAGAACACTATCAGCTAGATCATAAAATTTGTAGAATGATTAGAAGTTTAAAATAAAAAATTTCTAAAAAGTATGTAACAAACAATAATTTGAAAAAAAAATTGAATTTGGACCATTTTTGAAGAAGTTATGACCGAAAAACCGAAATTCGATATCTTTTAAAACGGTGATCAAAAGAAATTTCAAAATTTACCAGGAAGAGTTTTTTGATGGCTACTAAAAATAGTCAAAAAATGAAGGAAATCAAAAATTAAAATTTTTCAAACCGTCCGATTTGGCGTGGAATGGCCCAATATAGTTTTTTTTTTTTTTTACAATTCACAATCTTGTAAATTTCCTATCTATTTGAATTGTAAACATATTATAAATTTACAAATTTTTTAACACTGTAAACTGTCTACATATTTCATTGAACGATTTTAAATCGTCATTTGTAAAATTTGCGGTCTAGTGATTCTATATTTAAATACATAGCCATACCATATATAGTTTAAATAATGCTAGTTGAGTGTTTCGAATTTTGAATTTCTTCAATGAATGACTTTTCCAAAGTGGGAGTGTTAAAATTGTCGATTGAAATAGATTTAAATTAAAATTTCTTCGAGACTCCTATTAAAATTACTGAAATTTCGGACTTGAGAAGTTCTAAATACGTTATTTACTTCCTTTGCAGCTAAAATTATTTTTTTAGTAAAGGAGTTATATGTAATCAACAGTTTTTCAAAATTTTCAAGTGAAACTTCTTTAGCGACGTATCTGTTTGAATTTTTTTGTTACGATAAAGGGGACATGATTCAATAGAGGGGAAATTAGAGACAAGCTTTGAATACGAGAAAGGAAGTATGTGTTGAGTGTCAGCACATCCGTGATATCGTGACCACTTAGTTTTTTTTATTCAGTATTTTGAACTTAAGTATTTTTATTTTTCGTTTTGTCCATAGAGTTAGGATATTGCCGAGGAGTGAACCGCGACCTATATTTGTGTACATCTACTTCCACTTCCACTTTCATTTCCAAGTAGAAGACAATAGATGAAGGGGCATTATCTAAAGAATTCCAAAATAATTCCACATAATTTAAATGATGTGTACACCTAATTCCAATCGCGGTTCACCCCTCGGGACATGCATTCGAAAGAACCTTTTGTGTTGCTGGTTGCATCATCAGGCGCTCTCTATTAAAGCATTACTTAATGAGCGTTAATTAAATTTTAAATAATTTTAAAAAATATTAATTGATTAGAGCATTTCAGGGGTCAAGATAGGAGGAGAGGTAGCACCTTTGGATTTCCACTGGTCCTCACTACTATCAGGGTACTTGGGTTGTCAGCGACATGACCGACTGGCCCTTGTATCAAGACCGTCCGTGCGTGGTGAAGAACCACATCCTTCACGTGGTCACCCTGTTTTCTAACTAAACACAGCGGAAAGTCAATAAACATTCCTGGCAGAGGGCAGCAGTACCTGCCAGTACCGGACTAAGGCGCAGGGAGACTGACTGCGGCCCGGCTTAGGATCGGATTAATACAAGCATGGCTGCATCAGCTTTAATGGTTGGATTACTGCGGTATAGAAAAGAGCAGGACCTTACTACACTGCCTACATCCCATGAACGTCGGAAATGGTAGTACAACTAATATTACTACACGCCGATCACGACGCCTTATTTATGAGGCATTCGACTTAGAAGAAGAGGGCATTTTAGTGTTTTATGATTTTATTTAGACTTTATTCTCACGGGGCGGAATTTTTTTGGCCGTTATATACAAATAACATCTACGATTAAAGAAGTTTCACTTTCACCGTGAGCTTATATGGATCAGGCTCACACATAATTTTTTATAACACGATTAAATTTTTAAGCGACTTTTATGAAACTTGGCAATCATTTTGAACTAATGGTGTTTGTCAAATACGCAATCGACTTTTTGTAAAATGACATTACACTTAACATCAGTATGTAAGAATATAGACTTTGGCTCGTAGCTAAGGTTGTAGTGGTTTTTAAAGACATCGTTTACTAAAAAATAAATTCTTATAATACAATATAGGAAAAACTTTCAACGAGAGCAATTTTCTAGAAAATTGCTCTCTTTCTAAGAACCCAATAAATCCGGAAAGTTTTTGCAGCAATCTTTTGTGAATCCTTTACAATTTGAGTGGATCATACGTTAACACCTTTATATTTTTAATTGGCTAATTTCAAAGTAGAAAATTGGTAACATGATTTCAAAGAAGGGAAGAATATAAGTAAAAACAAAATGTGATGAACACACCAGTATATTATTTCCACATATACTAAATTATTTTCATGTTTAAGTGCAAAAAATGTTGTTTCCATCCGAACACCCTAATATGTATATTAATTTTTATTCTCCCGTTTAATAAAACCATTGAATGTCCACCATGATTTAATTATTTTCAATTTGTTGTTCTTTTTTTAATATCGTTAACGAATTAAAAACTCCCAATATTGCAATATAAACATGAATAATAATAAAAAAATCATTTAAAAATTCATAATAATTGAAATTATAGTTAATATTGCAATCTTTTTTTTTTACTTTCCCAAATTAGAAAAGTCTTATTTTATTGACTTAGATGCACAGGCACTTAAATCTCAACGCCCTTTTACCTGTATTAGATAGTTTTTGCATTTTCAATTTTCTAGGGGCTCATTGATTATGAATACAATATTAGGTTGAGTTTGGTCAAAGAGACTAGATTTTCATGTTTTGAGCACCCCCACATTTTCGACGTTTATTTTAGGCATTTTTAGTCTTCTGAGGGCCCAATGATTATGTTAACAAAATTTGGTTGAATTTGGCCCAGACAAGATGGCAAGCCAATTTTATTAGGAATATCAGCTTCCTTCGATTTTTGTTTGAAAACAGTTTTATCCCCCCCCCCCCCCCCCACTCTTTTTGGTCACTATAAATTTCATAAGGTCATATATAGTGCAAATGCGAAATTTCCTACAAATCGACTAAAGGCTCTAGAACTTATATTAATATAGGTGTAGTTCTATTTTTTGAACCCCTCCCCTCCCTTCTCAATTTTACCCGGAAAAAATAATACCTTTTTATTGTAGGTTCATTTTATAGTATATTTCATTTTTCTTATTTTTTTTTTTTTTTTACTTTGACAATCTTATTATTTTAATTTTTAACCTCTCCCCCCCCCTTAATTTTAGATTTGATTTGAACCAAAATCTAATCAGCTCTTAATCTCAATGCCCCAAAATTACATGTGAAATTTCGTTTTGATATTTAGACTAATTTTTGAGCTAAAGTGTACATCACAAAATTTGGTAATGTATACGATAGACATTTTGATTAAACAATTAATATCTCGAAAAACATAATTTTTTCGATGTCCATTCATTAGGGCTTTTTAGTATACCAAAACGTCATGGCTTAGCTCAATTTTTAACCGACTTCAAAATAGGAGGAGGTTCTCTATTCGACTGATATTTTTTTTTGTGTCTATGTTACCTCATACTGCGCCAATTGTGAACTGATTTTGAAAAAAAAAATTTGCATTGGGTTCAGTCTAGATTCCGATTGGTCCCATTTTTTTATTGGTATTAGACCTTTTTTGTTAGGTTTGTTCAGGCCTAACTTCTTTGTTTATGAACCGATTTTGATGATTCTTTTTTTATTGGAAAGGGGGTATCTTAGGGATGGTGCCATATTAATTTGGTCAAGTTCTGATGATATGATCACTATTAATAACATCACTAAAAAGGTAAAAATAAAAATAATTTTTAAGAAAAAATAAAACCGACTTCAAAAAAATTAAATGCAACAAATAAAATACACTAAAAGGAATAAAATAATTATTATCTTATTTAGTTACAACTTAACGACGAAATATTAACATGAAATTACTTTTTGAAGTCGGTACCAAACAAACTATACCTATATGCGAGCATACCCTCCAAACGTACTAAGCAAGATCCGTCGAGGGCGATTCATAAAAGGTATATGATTGGCACCGACTTCAAAAAATAATTTCATGTTAATATTTCGTCGTTTAGTTGCTAACTAAATAAGATAATAATTATTTTATACCTTTTAGTGTATTTTATTTGTTGCATTTAATTTTTTGAAGTCGGTTTTATTTTTTCTATAAAAATTATTTTTATTAATAAAAATATTTTCAGCCATTTTTTCATGCACAATTACAATACTTGACCATACATGTATGGTAAAGTAAAGTGCATTCCCAACAAAGTCCTATGAGCTGGTTATTTAAGCGGTTAATCTTTCCATGTGACATCAGGGGCTTTACTTGTTACTTTAATCGAATTTCTTTATTCTTTATAATGAAAGGGAGATAATATTTACAAAAAGTGTGATATTTAATGTGAATTTATTAAATACTTTTATCCTTGGAATTATTTTCTTGATATCTAATCTAATAAAGTAACGGGATTCTTTCGACTTGTTATGATTTTATTCTTCATTTGAGTTTCGATTTGAGTCCAGTCAACATGCGGCCACGAAACTATTCGCTTTTTCCTTGTTGTGAATTGTGCATTTGTTTAATTTTGTATTTGTTGACTCCTGTTGCCGATACTATAGCTCAGCTCAAGCCTTTATAGACTTCAAGGTAAACAAGAGAAATTTTTGATATTTCTTTTTAAATTCTTCATTATATTATTTTATTTCGAGTTCCATTCAAAAGAAAAACGGAACCCTATTAGTGCCTCTTCCCCATTTATCTGAATGTTAGAGTATTGTAACTCGTAAATATAATAAAAACTTAAAATTTTCAAGGTATATGAATTCATTTTCCCCAAATTCGAAAATCTAATTAAAATTTTAATCCAATGATTATAATAGATAGATATCATTGTAATATCTTTTAAGGGAGCCTCAAAACCGCCATTTTTAGATGATGTTTCTACTTCTCGGCGTTTAGAAATGGCTTAACTTTAAATTATAATAAAAAATCTACAAATTTTTGGCTATATGAAATTTGGTCCCTAGCTCTTTTGAAACACGATTGTCGTTCTTAAAGTGTGACGCCCTATTTCGATTTCACAATTTTCATTGACATTTTTTTCTATTAGAAAAGAAGTGCAATTTTTTGACACCAAATACGTTTTTTTTTTAGATAATAAAATATAATAAAAACTCGGCAAAAGTGGTATTAAATTAGTTTTACTTTTTCTAAATTACTACAATATACGACCATACATCCAGATCTTTTTGCTTCATTATTTAACTGACCGATTCATTTCTTTTTAACCGACTTCAAAAAAGTAGGAGGTTCTCAATTCGACTGATTTTTTTTCTTTCTATCTATGTTACTTGATTTCTTCACCAATTGAGAACCGATTTTTCTTGCATTGGGTTCAGCATAGCTTCCGATTGGTACCATATAAATTTCATCAATATTGTACCTATTTTTCTATGTATGTTCACGAATATATTCTTTGTTTATGAACCGATTTTAATTATTCTTTCCACGTTTGGATCAGTATAGCTCCAAGGAAGTCTAGTTACATAACTATTTATTTATTTATTTTATGTATGTTGAGCGAGAACTTTTTGCCACGTAGACCGATTTCGATGATTCTTTTTTTATTAGAAAGAGGGTACCTTAGGGGTGGTCCCATATTAATTTGGTCAAGTTCTGATGATATGATCAATGACGAAATAACGTAAATCTCCAATTCTTATGAGCAAATAATCGTAATTTTAATAAATAAAATCTTTTATAAAAAATCTTATAACATTCATTTAAAACCCGCGAACGTTTTGACAGAATTTCTATATTTATGAATTGAATTTTATTATCATTTTCTGTCCAAAGGGCTAGAATTTTCATTTTTGACCCTCCCCTCTATTTTGGGTGGCTAGTTTTTGCATTTATAGCCTTCTGGAGGTCCACAGAATACTATATATACAAAATTTGGTTGAGTTTGGTCGAAAGGGCTAGAATTTTCATTTTTGACCCCGCACTCCTCCTTTTTATAATATTTAAAACACATTAAAAAAAAATATTTTATATCCTTTTCAAAAATATATTTAGTTTTTTTCTAGTTAAATTTTTTCATTTTTTATACCTATTCAAAATGTGGTAGATCTTTATACCCCACCCTGTATATTAAAATATTCAAAATTTCTATTTCTATTCAATTAATTATCTTTTCATAATATTTGTAATGAATGAATAGTAATTGTTTTAAAATGAATGAATAATAATTTAATTAATATGAATTTGAAAAAAAAGACCTGTTCATTTGTTTATGCTGTTATCATAACAAGGCTTTAAATTCTCAATAAAAAGTGATTTTCTGCATGTCGTTTACCTATTTCAAAAAGTTCTAACTCTAACTGTTCGCATAAGCTCATCTCTCCGCTGATCATTTGCCAAATTTGCGAATCGAATCTTGAAAATTTTTTTACTTTTTCGTCCAATCAATATTCTTACAATTCTCCATGAGCTCTTACAAACTTTTCATCGGTTTTCCAAAAACTCTCTAAAATATAGGGTGGTCCAGAAAGAAATTCATTTTTGAAAATAGAAAGAAAACAAAACTATTATATTTCAAAGCGTTTAATCTTATACAATATAAAGTTTATTAAACGTAATTTTAGTTTTCGAAAATTAAATCATCAAGATGACGTCCTTGGCTGTTGCAACACTCTTCAAAACGGCACGAAAATTTTGAAAATCTTTAGTACGATTTTCTTTTGAAAAGCTTCCATTTCTTGCTGAATATTCAGCTTCAATTGCCGCTAAGTGGTCGGATTATTAGCCTATACCTTGCTTTTAAGGTGTCCAAGGAGGTCAGATTTAAGTGCAGCAGACTTCTTTTTATGGGGACACTTTAAAAGCAAGGTATACGCTAATAACCCGACAACATTCCGGCAATTGAAGTTGAATATTCAGCAAGAAATGGAAGCCATTTCAAAAGAAAATCCTACTAAAGTTTTTCAAAATTTTCGTGCTCGTTTGGAAGAGTGTTGCAACAGCCAAGGACGTCATCTTGATGATTTAATCTTCAAAAACCAAAATTACATTTAATAAACTTTATATTGTATAAAATTAAACGCTTTTAAATATAATAGTTTTGTTTTCTTTCTATTTTCAAAAATGAATTTCTTTCTGGACCACCCTATATATAAGTTAAAATAAAATTAATCGATCTAAACCCTCTAGTATATGTGTGTCATTTACTTTCTCTCGTTCTGTTTATTTAATACGCTTTCAATTTAAGACTTGTAGAATTTTCTCCTCCCCGTGGACTTGACTGTGGAGAGTTTTTCGTTTGTTTGGTCGTCGAATTCATTAAAAAAAGAAAAAAAAAAGAAACGATTTCAGTCCTTAAGGCTTACATCTTATGATCGAAATAAATTTATTTCACTGGTCGTTATCTGAGTTGGACCCGGGGGCTGTTCCTCGTTACATATATAGCATATATATATATATATTTGAAAAGACGGAATTAGTACTGCGGTCACGTCATAACACCCGGCAAACATAAATCTACGGGATTAACCGCGAAACTCGGCGACACACACATACATACATTGTGTAGTAGTGAAGGCGAGGAGGCTTTCTTTTGTCAACTTTGACCTTAACTAACCATTAGTGTACAGGGTGATTCACTAATGGTGCCCTAGGTCTTTTACTCCGAAATGCAAAGAGATAAAATTATTCTGAAAAATAGATCTTATAGGGCTTTAAGAAGCTATAAATACCTCTAAATAGAAAGCTAAAACTGTCGAGACGACCAAAGCTATTTCGTTTTCGATTTTTTAACTTTTCCGAACAATGAAATTAAAAATTTTATACGAGAAAGTAGAGGAAATGTCGCTAATATGAGACACACTTTTTAAAATTAAGATTTAAGACATAAAAATGATTATGATGTTCATTATTATTAATTAATAAAGTAAAGGGTGTGTAGTTTCACAGTGAATGAAATAAAACTCAAAGAGGCTTATACAAACTCAATATATTTCGGATTATTAGTCCATCATCAGGAGTTCGTTCAATTATTATTAGTTTTAACTTGTAAACTCCTGATGATGGACTAATAATCCGAAATATATTGAGTTTGTATAAACCTCTTTGAGTTTTATTTCATTCACTGTGAAACTACCCACCCTTTACTTTATTAATTAATATCATATTTCACCTAAAACCTACACCACTTTATCTAAGTAAAATTCATTATTATTATATCTAATGTACATGTGATCTGTGTAAATCATTAGGAATCGATCGAATTTACAAAAGTCAAAAAACACTACAATGTTATCTCAAAAAATAAAAATGTTAAAAATCTGCTAAATTTAGATAAGGTCTCTTAATATGGGATAGAGCCAAGATAGTAACAAAACATGTTAAATACATCAATTCTAAAAAGGAAATTTAACTACTAGATGCCATTATTCTGAGGGATATACACAATTCCTATTAATTCAAAAGGATAAGATTTCACAATAAAGAGCATGGATGCCTAATATGAGATACTATCGCATATTATAGGAAATACGTGGTATCGGATATTAGAAACTAACCATGCTGCATAAAAAATGACATTTCACAAAGTTAATAGTCGAATTAAAATTTAATCTACCATCCCTAATTATAGACCATTTTATGACAAACAAGAATATATTAAACATATCAGAATATTCATTCACCTTTGACTAAAAATAATACACTTCAATGATACAGTTAAAAACTCAAAAAAGGAGATTTTATTAAATACAATCTATGTACGGACTGGAGCCAAAAGCAGGATTCTTTTACATCATTGTCGTTTTCGTACAATCTTGAGGTGTGTTTTCAACCTCCTTATGGCTAAAATAGAGGTGTCGCATATTAGGGAACTATCGCATATTTGGCACCTTTCCTTTACTATAATCTCTTTTACTTCTTTTCATAATTAAATTGTAATCGTATGCTATACACTCGCGAACGATACAAAAAAATGGTACATGGTGAAGCACTACAATAGATCTGGAATTAGCAACCGAAATTTTCACAATTTTCTATGTAGTGACCCTTCAAGAGGTTGAAAAAGCAAGAAAATAATGTAAAAATTATATAGGTATGTGCGTATCTAATTGGCTCCATTTTTTTCTAATTTAAATCGTCCAAAATTGTACATTGAATGGGCTATATGGCTTAAGGGAGTTCGAGACTGTTTATCTATCTTGTCGATCTTAGAAAAAAATCTTTTGTATTTCTCCAGAGTGACAACGTTCTGATACCAAATTTTTTAATAAAAAAATTGTTAATAATGAGGTTAATTTCGAATAAAAATCTTTGTTTTGATAATATTAATAAAAAGTATAGAGATAAATTTTTTCTCATTATAAAAACATTTATTTAACACAAAAACGATTTCAACAAATACGTAGAGTTACTAGCTCTTTTGTCATATTTTGTTGGCTGCAAATACATTTTTATTTTTACATTTATGAATAACTAATTAAATAGACTGTCAAATCTATTGAAAAATGTATCATTCGATTCATAAAAGTTGAATTATTGATCTGTATAAATTTGTTGAAAATGGTATAATTTGTATAGAAGTTATAGTCCTTTTAAATTTTCCATTTACTTCAATGTTAAAAGGAAAATTTTCAATAATTTATTTCTGGGTAATGAGACATACGATCAACTTCAAATTTCGTTAATAAATATTTAATGCATTAATGATTCGATGGTAAAAATTTGAAAATTTTCTTATAAAAATAATAAATAAACAGTCCCGAACCGACTTAATATGTCAAAAATAAAAAATTCTCGAAATTTCGAAATAGTTTTAAAATAATTCTATTAAAATGGTACCTATTATTTAATTAATTATTAAAAACATTGTATCTGTAGGGTCATCTAGCTCCTTTAGTGACCTACAAGATGCATTTTTCAGATTAATTTTATGTCTTCCTAATTCCGAGTTAAAAGACCTGGAACGCGGTTAGTGAATCACCCTGTACTGGTGTTGTTCTAATCACTTGTGAGAGGGCACTAGTGGTATATAACAAACATCCAGGGCTAAGTATCTTTCCCAGCCCTTGGCGTTTGTTTTTGTGTATGTGTGAGTGTGTCCGTCCGTCCCTTTGTGATCTTGTTGTCATATTAAATCCCTCAAGAGATGAGAGAGAGGATCAAGTGCTCAACTCATCCATTCATTTGTGCTATACCACAATAATAATATAAAAAAAGAAAAGGAAAATTAAATTAAATTAGCTTCGTTAAAAGAAAAAAAACGAGAAAATATCCGTCTAATTTCTGTTTTGTGTGTTTATTTCTCTCTCTTTTGAATCTTTCTGTAAACGAGTATGTATGTATGTAGGTGAATAAAACTCTTTAACGAGCTACCATTTTCATCATTAGTACGTAGATTTTTATTTTATTTTATGCTTACCCAAATAAAATTGAAAAAAACAAACAAAAATAATTTTATTTATAGTTAGAATGTTTGGGATTTTATCGATTTTAAATCGGTTTTAGCAATGAATGAAACTAACTTTTATGTTACAAAACAGAGCTTGTTATTTTAGAAAAAAAAAACATGAAAACAACAAACAGGGCAACAAGAGCTATTTCAAAAAAATAAAATTAATAATAATAATAAAACCCTGGTTTTGTGAATAATGCCAATCGAACAATGTACATTTTTTGAAAACATTTAGTCATCCGATAGTAGCAGAGTTGTTGATTCATAAAGGGAAATCAATGAGGTTGCCCTCTGCTTGATACAAATAAACATATACATATACAAAGTTTTGTTATGTGGCTAGCTTGTTACAACAACAAAACAAATTTATCTATATCCACTCGAGTGATTGAACCTATGAGAAATAACAAATCAAATATTTTTAATTATAAAGACTGATGATGAAAGTCAAACCTTCGAATCTATGAGAAATTACTGATATATATTCATATTTAGTATATGAGCCGTTTATTTTGAAAGAGGCGTAAGTCCATTGTTTGTCATATTTAACTTTGAAATAAAGGAGGAGGCTATCAATTCAACGGAATGTCTGGGTTTCTTTTGTGTTTGAACATTTATTTCTCTTCACCATGTGAAGCGATTTGAATTATTTTTTTGAATTGGGTTCACTCTTGTACTCGATTGGTCCCATTTTTTTCATTGGTGTTGGACATCTTTTGCTATGTATATTCACGCATAACTTATTTGTTTATGGACTGATTTAAATGATTCTTTTTTATTGTAAAGGGATACCTTAGGGGTAATCCCATATTAATTTGGTCAAGTTATGTTGATATGATCAATGACAAAATAACGGAAATCTCCAATTCTTATGAGCAAATAATCGAAATTATAATAAATAAAATCTTTTATAAAAAAAAACAATCTTAAAACATTCATTTAAAACCCGCTAACGTTTCGAGATAATTTCTCTGTTAATGAATTGAATTTTATTATCAATTTCTCTATCATTCGAATCTTTCTCTTACGAGATGCAAAACGTTTTTTTTTCTAATAATTATTTTTGAGATATTTGTACATATTTATATTTTTATAAATACATATATTATCTAATATATATTTTGATGTATTTATTTTGACGAATTCATGAAGATATTGTAATCCTTTGGTTATGATATTGGGTCATTTCACGACACCCAGAGTCGCTTTTATCCTTTTTTCTCCATTGTCATTCTATAATTTATATATCATTTGAAAACAAACTTTTTTCAAAAAATAAAAATAAAAACCCCTCTGATATATGTATCGCGCTAAATATTTCACTCAACGATTTAAATCTTCATTTGTAAAATGTTATGATTTAATTTAATTTAAACACAAAGCTATGCCATAGATATAGGTAACTAATAAAGGTGGTTGAGTGTTTCGAATTTTATTTTCTTCAAAATCAGATAGAGGGCTCACCTCACAGAGCAGCTATTTGGCACTCGGGATACCTGAGGCATAGAGTAATATAGAGTGGAAGGCTCCATAAGGAGCCAATGTATTTTTAGCGTATACGAATTGCAGAGCTCTCTGGCGAGACAAGGACAAAACCATTAGGCAATAAAATGGCGGAAACCGCTCTCTTCGGGGCAAATTTTGGTGACACTATCAAGTTAATTAATAAAGTAAAGGGTGTGTAGTTTCACAGTGAATGAAATAAAACTCAACGAGGTTTATACAAACTCAATATATTTCAGATTATTAGTCCATCATCAGGAGTTTACAAGTTAAAACTAATAATAATTGAACGAGTGATCACAATTTTTAACATCTAAATCATATGTACCAATATAACAAAATATAACATTCAAATCTTACATACCAACATAACACAAGAAAAACATCAATAAAATTAAAATTTTAAAAATTGTTTTACAAAGATTTTTCTTTTTTAAATATAAAAATATATAAATATAAATATAAGAAATCTAGGTAAATATGAATATTAATATAAATAAAAACCCTTAATTACAAGTATAAACATAAAATTTTTTTAGAATTAAATTAGAAAATAAAATTACAAATTTAAGTCATAGACACAAAATTAATTATAAATATCAATGTACAAATAAGCATAAATCACATACAGAGATAAAGATTAAAATAAAACATAATAGAGATAAATTAGATGAGATAAATTACAATATACAACAATTTTGTGGTTATCTCATATATCAGTATGTCATTTATTTTAGAAGGCTGAGGGCGCGTGGTTTGAATTTAATTTTGATTGTAATTTGGGAAATAGTATATAGTTGAGAAAGAATGAGGTTAAGAGTGTTAAGTTTTTTAATTTTTGTTAATTAATAGATCTATTATTGTGGAATTTCTAATGTCCTGCTGGTTATTGAGAATTTTATCTTTTTCGATTATAGCTTTCTTAATTTCAGTTGATTCTAATAGGTCTAATTTTCGGCTTTTAGAGTCGAAGTGTAATGGTATAGGAAGACATTATCAAGAGTAAAAAATGCGCTTATATATATAACATAAATGGTATGTATCTTTTATCTATGACAAAGGGCTTGAATGTTCTATGATCTTTGGATATAGCTCTTAAGAACTAAGAGTTTGCTAAGTGCAGTCACTAGAGAGCGTTTTTTCTATATACGGTATCCTTCCACTCTATATTACTCTATGACCCGAGGGAATAAAAACAACCCTTCTCATATATACATAATTAAAAATCATCCGTTTCATCCACTGCAGTGTAAATTAGCGTAGTGGTCAGATGTAATCGACTAAATTTTTCCATTAAACCGGGCTTGAACTCGGGCATGAGGAATTAAGTCTACAAAATTTTCATTAGAAAAAAAATGTTTTATTTGAATGTGGTGTTGATTTATTACAGCCCAGCCAGCCGCCTCAGGGTCTTTTATCCTTCTAGTTGCAAAGGAATTAAGCCTTCAGGGCCATTGTCTGTTAAAATTTAAGTAGCATATTATATAATTCATTTTATTGTAATAATAAAATTGAATGAATGGTTTGAATAATATAATAAAATGAAAAACTTTGAAATAATTTTATTCACATTAAATTTTCTAATTTCTTTTTAATGAAGAACATAAACACTTCATGCACATTATTCTTACAGTATTAAAAACGCCAATTAAACCAAGTTCATTGAAAAATACTTTCTTTTTTAACTTTGTAACAATTATTTAGTTAAAGAAACTTTGAAAAGATTTTGTTACTGAGAAGTAGAGTTATTGATTTTGTAGGGTAAAGCCCGCTGCACACGAGGCTTTTTCCTTTACCTGTTTTTGAGATGGAAGCTCTCTGTTTGCAATTTGAAGCCGTGTCGGGCTCGAAATGACCTCACTGTTGTCTGTCTTTTTGGCTAGCTTGCTTGATTTAAAAGATAGGACATGATCTATTTTCTTTCTTGGTCCTGGGATCCTTTTTTGTGGGAGCAAGCAGACAAAAAAACAAACCTCGTGTGCAGCGGCCTTAAGTCAAAGAGGGTCCTCCGCTTAATGCATATAACCATACATGAGAATATGTAAACTTTATTACAAATATTTAAATTAATATACATGGTGTTTCAGGAGGAATAGTAAATATTTTAGGAGGTGGTAGTATAGGCGAATCGAAATAAAAATGCCATATAACATGTGTTGAGTACAGAGATACAGGTGAGTTCAATGCATTTTCGTTTCCTGTGTTAGTACACCGGTCACCGGTTGGTATGGGTAGCTATGGGCGTATTTATCGAATTTCAGCATTAGAGTGTTGATGTTCAAGTTGTGAAGTTGTGCTTTAGTTTACATTGAAGTTGTCATTGTGATTTGTTGGCCAAGTCTATTGCACTGTAGCGTGTAAACATGACGCACTTATTTACACTTGATGAGTATGCCGTTATGGTATTTGTCATACTGCATCTGAAAGTGTAAATGAACAGACTGTGGATGAAGATAGAAGACATTATTCAGTCGATAGAACGTAGTCCTTCAACAAGCACACGTAGAATTTCTGCACGTATCGGTGTTCCACATAGAAGAGTATGGCGGACATTACGTATGCACGGGTTCATACTATCAGCTGTATCTCTGTACTCAATAAAAATTGGACACATGTTATATGGCATTTTTTATTGCAATTCGTCTATACTACCATCTCTTAAAATATTTACTATTCCTCTTGAAACACCCTGTATATACGTATAGGTATATTAATAAAGTTTATTGATTATTTTTTAACCGACTTCAAAAAAGGAGGAGGTTCTCTATTCGACTGGATTTTTTTTTTGTGTCTATGTTACCTCATATCTCCGCCAATTGTGAACCGATTTTGATGATTTTTTTTGCATTGGGTTCAGTCTAGCTTCCGATTGGTCACGTTTTTTTTCATTGGTATTAGACCTTTTTTGTTAGGTTTGTTCAGGCCTAACTTCTTTGTTTATGAACTGATTTCGATGATTCTTTTTTTATTGGAAAGGGGTGCCATATTAATTTGGTCAAGTTCTGATGATATGATCAACTACGAAATAACGGAAATCTCCAATTCTTATGATAAATAAAATCTTTTATCAAAAAAAACAATCTTATAACGTTCATTTAAAACCCGCTAACGTTTCGAGAGAATTTCTATATTTATTAATTGAATTTTATTATCAATTTCTGATTCATTCGCTCGATGCATGCAAGGTATTATCATAAGTCACTATTAATAACATCACTAAAAGGAGAAAAATAAAAATAATTTTTATAAAAAAACCGACTTCAAAAAACTTAAATGCAACAAAAATAATAATAACTTAAAAATAAAATAAAATCCACTAAAAGGTATAAAATAATTATTATCTTATTTAGTTACAACTAAACGACGAAATATTAACACGAAATTACTTTTTGAAGTCGGTGCCAAACATATACCTTTTATGAATCGCACTTGACGGATCTTACTTAGTACGTTTGGCAGGTAATGCTCGCTTATAGGTATAGTTTCTTACTAGCAAAATAGCTGTATAATTTTAGGTTATACAACTTTTATGTTTTATTGATGTTTTATAAGCGTTATGGAGCACTTATAAAACAGCAACACAACATAAAAAAGTTATATAACCTAAAATTATACAGCTACTTTGCTAGTTGGGTTGTTTGGCACCGACTTCAAAAAGTAATTTTCATGTTAATATTTCGTCGTTTAGTTGTAACTAAATAAGATAATTATTTTATAACTTTTAGTGGATTTTATTTTATTTTTAAGTTATTATTATTTTATTTGTTGGATTTAAGTTTTTTGAAGTCGGTTTTATTTTTTTTATAAAAATTATTTTTTCATAAATAAATAGAAATTGTTTTATAAAACATTCAAGAAAGCTTTTTTAAATGACCAAACATTTCGGGAGAAATCCTTCTTTAATCAATGGAATTTTGAAAAAAAAATAGTTGATATAAAAAGCATCTCCAATTACAGGGGTCAGCGCTCGAAGTGTTACCAATTAAAAATGCTGTAATTTTGTCAATTTTTATTTTTTTATTTAAAAACTTCAGTATATCGTAAAAACATTTCAAATTTTAAGAAAAATATGTTATTGTTCGATGTAGCCACCTTTAGCGCGGATAATAGCATCGAGTCTGTCCGGGAAGGCTTCACACGCTGCACGAATGTGGTCTGATGGTATTTTGCGAAGAGCAATCTCTAAGGCGTTGACCGTCTGATATTTTTTAGTTGATACTTTGGCCTCAAGAATGGACCATATGGAAAAATCCATTGGGTTTAAGTCCGGGGAATATGGTGGCCATTGTTGTGAAGAAATGAAGCTGGGAACTTTTTCTTGTAAAAAATGTTCGCGGATTTCACGGACTTTATGGGATGGTGCCGAGTCTTGTTGAAACGTCCAATGGTTTCTACCGAATTGTTTACGTGCCCAAGGTAACAAAACATCGTTTAAAATCTTTTCACGGTAGATGGTAACACTTCGAGCGCCGAACCCCTATAATAATGACTATAATACTTCTTTTACATTCATTTTTAAAGTAACTATTTTTTTTTCAAATTCTATTAATAAAGAGAGGATTTCTCTCGAAACATTTGGACTTTTAACTTTAATCGTTTCTAGATTGTTTTATAAAAGAACTTGTATTTATTTTATCTATATATATAAAATTCTTTGCCTGATACACTCACTCACTCACTCACACACTCACTCACTCACTCATCATCAAAACAGCCATAACCACTGGACATAGAAACATGGAAATTTGGAGAGGATATTACATCTATGACGTAGGGGCTCACTAAGAAAGGATTTTTTCGAAATTCGACCCCTAAGGGGGTCAAAGGGGGCAAAGTGTGTTTTCACTGATTACGCGATATCTCTTAAGCACAATAAAATATCTACTTACTTTTTACTTATAAAAATACTAAATTAAAATATCTAAAAAGTAATTTCAGGATTTTTTAAATTCGACCCCTAAAGGGGTCAAAAGAGGCAAAATATCTTTGTGATGTGTTTACACTAATTATGCATTTTCAACTATCCAAAATGTGAGTGGTGGGCAAAAATTAAAACTCTCTCCGATCTTGAACAAATTTTGTAGAATTATTCTTTATTACTTTAAGAAACTATTCCTGTAAAAATCAACTTTTAAAATTGACTGTATAGGGGCAAAGGGGGGGGGCAAAATATAGAAATTTTTAGCTTTTTTTTGTACATTTACTCTTTAGAAAACTGAGAGTTATTTATTTGCAAATATCTAAAAAATAATTTCTACCTCCCAAAATGTGAGTGGGTCAAAAATTAATACTCTGCTCGAATAGATCAATTGTAATGTTAGTTTTTAAGACTATATAAAATGTATGTTGTAAAAATCAATAGCCAAAATGAGTGCTTGGGGGGTAAAACATTACAAATATATATTACAGACCTAATAATCACATGCCGAAACGCCGTCCGCCAGGACCACGTAAGGCACGCCCTCTACAGCTCGTTCCTTATATATGTATTCCCCAATGTCTAGGGGCAACTGGACCCGTCCGGTTTGATTTTCTTTTTTTTTTTAATATTAAAGATAAAAAATATTAAATTCTTAAAACTATTATAATATTTGAAGACTCCATATCAGTGGCGGACTTAGCTTATTCGCGGACATAGGCTTAGGAAATTTAATTCTATCAAACATTTTTGGTTAAGGGGAGAGCCTTGTCTCCTATACCAAAACAATTGACCTGAAAAATAAGACTATAATAGAGCACAGACTATCTTAGATAAATGGTAAGTAAATTTATATTATAACTATTATAAGAACGAAAAACACCATTTAAAATTTTTATTTATTAATGAAAATTTCTGACTCAATGAACAGAACTGCTAAATCATCCAATCTATCTTGTTCAGTTGTATTTCTTACATAGTATTTTATCCTTTTCAGTCTGCTAAAGCTCCTTTCTGCAGAGCAATTTGTTGCCGGCATACACAAACATATTTTAAATATTAGGTTGATATTCGGATAAATGGCATCTAATTTTCACACGCCTCACTTTCTATACCAGTGTTCCGCAAAGTGTGTGCCGCGGCACACTGGTGTACCGTGGTCATTAGTTGGTGTGCCGCGGAAAAATGTCAAGTTTTGTGAAGATAATACACATAGCTGAGAGTTATGCGAGCAGCCTTATCAACGATTGCTCCAAATTTTGATCGCATGTGCTCATTTAAGCAGGCTCAAATTTCTCATTAAACATCTTTTCATATTATAAATAAAGCCCGTGAATCTATTATTTATTATTAAAATGGACATGAACCAACTAAATTTTTCATATTATATTGATTTTAATAATAAATAAATATTAAATAAACATTGGTTTTTTTCTTTGGTGTACCTCTAAAACAGGGGTGTCCAACCTTTTAGCTTCCCTGGGCCACATTGGAAGAATATGAGCTGTTTTGGGCCACACATAAAATACACTAACGCTAATAATAGCTGATGAGCAAAAAACGTAGAATATGTACTTAATATATTACATAAGAAATTAAGCTTTGTTACTTTATAAATTTTTTATTATAAAAGTAAGAGACAAATCAGCAACATAAAATTTTAGTGAAAATTTTGTCATTTTTTGGGACATTAATCCGTCGATATTTGGCTCAAAGTAATTCTCAGTGAATTCTCAAAATTCCCAGAAAATATTTTAGATTTAGCTTCATTCTTTGTGTGCTTCATACTTGAAAATAGATGCTTGAATAAATAAAATTATTTAAGAATCACTTTATGAATATCTCATTGCAAAATAACGTGTTAATTTTTTTGCAACGAAATTTTCTCTGGAGAGAGACGGACTGGTAGAAATTTTAATTGAATGTAATGGAAGGCAGCCCAGAGGTAGTGGGGAAAGAAAAATTAACACATATCAAATAAGGTGTAATTTATTGGAATCCTTCCTCCTTTCCTTTCAAACCGACGTTTCGGAGGATTTTTCCTCCTTCTTCAGGGTTTCAAAGCGGTCAATGAATGAAACAAATAAAATGTTTCCTTCTTCTCTCCACAGTAGTGTTCAAAATCTAATTAAGAAAAGGAAGAAAAAAAAATGTTTTTCTATGCCTTTGTTAAAAATAAAGAAAGTTTTTGAAAACTACTGTGGAGAGAAGAAGGAAACATTTTATTTTTTTCATTCATTGACCCTTTGAAACCCTGAAGAAGGAGGGAAAAATCCTCCGAAACGTCGGTTTGTAAGGAAAGGAGGAAGGATTCCAATAAATTACACCTTATTTGATATGTGTTAATTTTTTCTTTCCTCACTACCTCTGGGCTGCCTTCCATTACATTCAATTATAACGTGTTAAATTCAAAAATTCATTATTTAGGCCATAAATTAATAGCAAGTTAAAAATATTGTGTTTTTAGTAATATCACTGGACTTTTAGTCTCAATCTCATAATGTTTGTAAGTTTGCGATTTTTTGTCAGGCCACACTGATAGCCATCTTGGCTGCAGGCCCGCGGGCCGAGGGTTGAACAAGCCTCGCTCTAAAATTTCTTGATTTGTTAGGTGTACCTTGAACACAAAAAGTTTGCGGAACACTCTTCTAAAGACCATCTTGTTTGCGACAAGGATTTTAAGACCTACACTATAGACATTTGTTTTTGTGCCTGTTCCCTTCCTTAACTTGACTGTTTTGGGGTTGGCAATGTTGTAATTCTTCCCAGTAGTTCTTGAGAAAACATTATACAATTCTAGTAAAAAAATCGAAAAATTCAATAGCCACTCGAGTAGTAGGTAGGTACCTATTAGCTTGATCAAAAAGTTTCAGGAATTTATTCAGAAATTCAAAAATCAAAATCGAAATTGTCCCATTCAAAGTACTCCCCATCGACTGCAGCGCACTTATACCAGCGCTTGATCCATTCCTGGAAACATTTGTAGTTAAAACCATATCATTGGCTGATTTCCATCCATCTATCTTGATATAAAAAGTAAAATTTGCTATTTTCTGAGCAACGTGCGCGTGGACATAGGCACGTGCCTATAATGCCTATTGATTAATCCATCACCATATTGGACCTATAATAAATAAACAATATTTTAGATATTAATATAAATTTATTAGTGGCTCTCAGGCAAGTACTCAGCTAGAAACTATTCGCTTTCGTTGTAGCAATCATTCCCCAGTTACCTGAACTGAGGACTGCAATTTGGAGGGGAAGAGGTTTTGACCAAAAAATTATATGAAAGACCCCTTAATTTTTGCTGCAAAATCAGCCATTAAAATATTTTGGATCAATTTAGAAAGACCGGTTATATACCTATATATTTGTTTATTAAGAAAGACTATAGTTTCGAAATCTTGGCCAGTATTTTTAGTAAAAAACATTTTTTATTTAGTAATTGAATGTACTGGAAGGCAGCCCAGAGGTAGTGAGGAGAAGAAAATTAACACATATAAAATATGGTGTAATTCTATTGGAATCCTTCCTCCTTTCCTTTCAAAACCGACGTTTCGGAGGATTTTTCCCTCCTTCTTCAGGGTTTCAAGGGTCAATGAATGAAACAATCAAATGTTTCCTTCTTCTCTCCACAGTAGTGTTCAAAAACTTTCCTCATTTTTAACAAAAGGGATAGAAAAACAATTTTTTTTTCCTTTCTTTTCTTAATTAGATTATTTTATTTGTTTTTTTAACATGGACACGGGTTAAAAATTAAAAGGAATATTCATATTTAATTAAGGGCATTCATTTGAACGAAACAATAAAAACTCATATTCATTCAACTCATCAAATTAGTATTCATTTTTTTAAATTAAACCTACTCTGTGTCAAATAAAAAATAAATTTTTATAAAAAAAAATAATAAAACCGACTTCAAAAAAACTAAATGCAACATAAAATAATAAGAACTCAATCAAATCAAATAAAATGCACTAAAAAGTTATAAAATAATTATCTAATTTAGTTACAACTAAACGTCGAAATATTAACATGAAATCACTTTTTGAAGTCGGTGGTAAACATATTTATTTTATGAATCGAACTCGACGGATCTTACTTAGTACGTTTGGCGGGTAAGCTGGTTTATATAGTTTGTTTAGCATCGACTTCAAAAAGTGATTTTGCATGTTAATATTTCGTCGTTTAGTTGTAACTAAATTAGATAATTATTTTATACCTTTCAGTGCATTTTATTTTATTTTTGAGTTCTTATTATTTTATTTGTCGCATTTAGTTTTTTTGAAATCGATCTTTTTTTATAAAAATTATTATTTTTCTCTTTTTAGTATTGTTATTAATATTGATTTAATATAATACCTTGCATGCATCTCGTAACAGAAAGCGTCGGGCGAATGAATAAGAAAATTATAATAAAATAAAATTCATAAATAGAGAAATTATCTCGAAACGTTAGCGGGTTTTTCGATTATTTTGCTCATAAGAATTGCAGATTTATTCGGTTATTTCATCATTGATCATATCATCATCATCAGAACTTGACCAAATTAATATGGAACGACTGTTAAGCGTACTTCGTTTCCAATAAAAAAATTAGTCGACGTGGCAAAAAAGTTCTCGCTGAGCATACATAAAATAAATAAATAAATAAATAGTTAGGTATCTTAACTATCTTGGAGCTATACTGATCCAAACTCAGAACGAATGATTAAAATCGGTTCATAAACAAAGAAATTATGCCTGAACAAACATTATAAAAAAGTTCCAATACCAATGAAAAAAAAACAGGACCAATAATTGGAAACTAGTCTGAACCCAATGCAAAAAAAATCATCAAAATCGGTTCACAATTGGCGAAGATATCAGGTAACATAGACAGACAAAAAAAAAATCAGTCGAATTGAGAACCTCCTCCTTTTGTGAAGTCGGTTAAAAAAAGAATAAAAAGAAACTCTAGAATCCTAAAGGATAAATGGAGCAAAATTAAGTAACCCTAATTGTATGTGAAAGAATTTAATTTTAGGACAAATTCTAAGATTGTAGTAGAATATTATTAAATTGCGATATCAGAAGGGATTCATCCCCCCAGGAAGTCGAACCTGAGAACTAACATGCTTTCCGGAATCCCTCTGATATCGCAATTTTATAATATTTCTACTAAAATCTTAGAATTTGTCCTAAAAATTAAATTCTTTCTCATTTTTTTTCTATTTTAGGTAAAAATAGAATTTTTTTTAATATACATAAAAATTTGGCGTCTCTTCACTATACCACTTTGCTCGAGGTATAGAAAGTGGTTTGGTAAAATCATATTTCAAATCAATCCATCTAATAATAAAATTTTCAAAATCATATTCAAATAAAGAAAACCTTATTAGCCGCATATATTTTGCTCTATTTCCTCATTGAAATTATTGAAGAATTTTCCAAATAAATATCTATAAACCTTTTAAAATAATAACATGAAATAATGAATATATAATACATAAAATAGCTATTGCATAAATTACTTTTATAAATGAATAATATATTTTCATAATTCCACAATAGCAAAAGTGGATATGAAAAACCATATTAGTGTCGGTATTTGGACAAAATTTGAAATGTTTGAAAAACAGAGATAAAAAACTCTGTGTCAAATAAAAAATGATTTTTATAAAAAAATAAAACCGACTTCAAAAAAACAAAATGAAACAAATAAAATAATAAGAACTCAAAAATCAAATAAAATGCACTAAATGGTAATAAATAATTATCTTATTTAGTTACAACTAAACGACGAAATATTAACATGAAGTCACTTTTTGAAAGTCGGTGCCAAACATATATATTTTATGAATCGAACTCGACGGATCTTAGTACGTTTGGCGGGATCGCTTGCTTATATAGTTTGTTTAGCACCGACTTCAAAAAGAGATTTCATGTTAATATTTTGTCGCTTATTTGTAACTAAATTAGATAATTATGTTATACCTTTTAGAGGATTTTATTTTATTTTTGAGTTCTTATTATTTTATTTGTTGCATTTAATTTTTTTGAAGTCGGTTTTATTTTTTTATAAAAATTATTTTTATTTTTCTCTTTTAGTGAAGTTAGTAATAGTGAATTAATATAATACTTTGCATGCATCTCGTAAGAGAAAGCGTCGGGGGAATGAATCAGAAAATCGATAATAAAATTCAATTCATAAATATAGAAATTCTCTCGAAACGTTTAGGGGTTTTAAATGAATGTTTTAAGATTTTTTTATAAAAGATTTTATTTACTATAATTTCGATTATTTGCTCATAAGTATTTGAGATTTACGTTATTTCATCAGAACTTGACCAAATTAATATGGGACCCACCCCTAAGGTACCCCCTTCCAATTAAAAAAGAAATATCGAAATCGGTCCACGTGGCAAAAACTTCTCGCTGAATATACATAAAATAAATAAATAAATAGTTAGGTATCTTAACTATCTTAGAGCTATTCTTGATCCAAACGCAGAAAGAATCATTCAAACCGGTTCATAAACAAAGAAGTTAAGCGCGAACAAACATAACAAAAAAGGTCCAATACCAATGATATTTATATTTTTTACCAATCGGAAACTAGACTCAATCAACCCAATGCAAATAAATTAATCTAATTCGGTTCATAATTGGCGAAAATATGCAGATAACATAGACAGACAAAAAAATCAGTCGAATTGAGAACCTCCTCTTTTTTTTTAAGTCGATTAAAAATTCTTAAAATATATATCTCTAATTAAACTGTAGTAAGTGAAAATTGTATGATGTTCTACCATTATATATTTAAAATTAATAATACTTTGCAACACGAGGTTATAGTATATATTTTTCACTAATTAAAATTCTCAGGTGGTTAATTAATTAACATTTATGAGTTATTTGATAGACCCATTACATGAACTACTGATCCAGAAATAATTTAATTTATCAAATTGGCAGATTTATCTCTATCCGACCTAACATGATTAACCTAGCATGAGCAGCAGCAAAATTAGATATTTTATAATATGTAGGTATGTAGAATTCGATTTAAATTGCTTCTACCCTCGACAATGGTATTTTGGTATATCAATCTGACAAAATTATTGAGAAAAAAATAATATCCGAGAAGGCTCTTTTGCAAATAAATTTCGAAAATAACTGAAAAAACCAACTAACTTTTAAGGAGTTAGGTGTTGGTTCTAGGTGAAACATTTTAATATAATAATAAAACTTGAGCAAGATGCGAGGTAGGTTTCACAAAAAAGAAATAAAACAAAATTGAGTTTTGAATTCGATATATTTCGGGGTGAGCCCATCATCAGGAGTCAAAGTATCAATCATTCCACCGCTAATAATAACCCTACCCCCATTCATTTCTAAAAGAAAAGGCCTTAAATTGGATCTCTTAGAATCGACGGAAATTAAAATAGCCCTATCAAATAATTCAAATATTTAAAATAACCAATTAGAATTGCATTAAAAATACAATTATTGATTATACATTATAATAAATTAACTAAACATTCCTTCTATTGTTCGCACATTGAATATATTAAGATAATTGTACCCTCTCAGTCCACTTTTCCAGTTGTTCCCAGTCACGTACGTTCCCATTCTTTATAATTATAATAGTAGGTAGAGCATCCCTTCAGCTGGTTCCAACCAACTCCTTTTTCCACTTGTCGAAAATATTAATTCTTAGAACAACTTCCTTCTTATCCCTACTTTCCCCTCACCACATATATTTTAAAAAATATTTAAAAAAAATTGTTATTTTTAAAATTATTTTTCCATTGTATAATCAGTTTACTTTGACTCTGGATGATGGGCTCACCCCAAAATATATCGAATTCAAAGCTCAATTTTTTCTACTTCTTTTTGTGAATCCTACCTCTATCTTGGACAAGTTTTATTATTATAATAATAAAAAATCAGCTCAAAAAGATATTACAATGATATTTTGTGGTACATTTCTGGAAAAAAATTAACGCACCATATGGGATTTCCAATTTTACTTTTTAACAAGAAATAAAAACTCAAAACTTTTCTAATCAAATAAAGTTATAACTTTTTGATTATACTTATTTATTCATTCATAATAAGAGCCAGGTGGCTCTGATTAAAAATAATAGTTATTATTAGAAAATCATAAGATGGTGTCATCTATTAAATCCGATGGAATGGAATATTTTTAATTATATGTCAGAGGGGTTGTTTTTCACCCCCTCGGGAATCGAACCCGAGTGCCAGTAACAGCAATCCGGGCCATCTGGCTCACCTGCGGGATGCGAACCTCTCTGACATATGTAAACGCGTAAAATATTTTACTCAAAGATTGTTATCTTAATTTGTAAAATTTTGCGATATAGTGATTCTAAATTTAAACATATAGCCATGCCATATAATTTAAATAAAGGTCGTTGAGTGTTTCGAATTTTGAAGAAATTCAAAATTCGAAGGGCAATGGAATGACTTTTTCTAATTTAATATGAAAGATTCTCTTCAAAATTCGAAACACTCAACGACCTTTATTTAAATTATATGCCATGGCTATATGTTTAAATTTAGAATCACTATATCGCGAAATTTTACAAATTAAGATAACAATCTTTGAGTAAAAATGTACCCGTTTACATATGTCAGAGAGGTTCGCATCCGCAGGTGATGGCAGATGGCCCGGTTTGCTGTTACTGGCACTCGGGTTCGATTCCCGAGGAGTGAAAAACAACCCCTCTGACATATAATTAAAAATATTCCATTCCATCGGATTTAATAGATGACGCCATCTTATGATTTTCTAGTAAATTTGAATCTATTACCATCAGCAAATTGAAATCTTTCATAATAGTTATTATACTTCCTATTCTTGAAATATTGTGAAAATCACAAGTAATGCATTAATTTTGTCCAGGAGTGTATTTCTAGAAAAATCACCGTAGCCATTAAAACAATTTTTAATATCTTTTTACAGATAATTAAAAAAAATCCTTTAAACCATTAGGAAGGCCCAAATATTAAACGCAAGCAAATTTTTTCTCTCTAATTTTGTTTAAAAATATCTGAAACATGTAGAAAAATCATTTCCAGTCATTATTTTTTTCTCTTTGTGTATTTGGATTCCAATGCCCACGTTAACTCAAGAAATGTACCTATAGAAATTTGATCCCATATAGTGTATTTTCAATTGCGAAAATTGATTAGATCAGGGGTGTCCATCCTTTTGGCTTACACGGGCAGCATTTGAAGAAATAAAGAGAAATCGACAAACTTCATCAGAACATGACCAAATTAATATTGGACCACCCCTAAGGTATCCCCTTTCCAATAAAAGAAGAATCATTGAAATCGGTCCATATACAAAGAAGTTATGCGTGAACATACATAACAAAAAAGGTCCAATACCAATGAAATTTAAACGGAACCAATCGGGAACTAGACTGAACCCAATGCAAAAAAATCATCGAAATCAGTCCCCATGGTAAAAAGAAATAAATGTTCAAGCACAAAAAAAACAAAAAAACGGACATGCCGTTGAATTGATGATTTCAAAGTCGGTTAAAAACAATTGACTCTACCCCTTTATTCTTCGAAAACTTTTGGGGAGATTTTCCAATTTCTTTTTCTTTTAGAAAATTGTATATATTATATATCAGATTGTATCCGATATGTTTTTCAGTAACTAGGTACATAAAAATCTTAATGTTTCAAGGAATTTTATAATTCGGGCCGCATTCATTGCAGTGCTGGGCTGCGGTTTGGACAGCCCTGCTCTAGATCTATAAAATATTATATATTTTTAATTAATATTTTAAGCCGTTGTTATGATAAAATCACAAACAAATAAACAAGTGTTTTTATTTTCGCTTTACTAATTAACCAATTTTTTATTTATAAATCCACTAAGAGCTCATTTCAAATATTATTATATTAGTAAAACACCTCTAACCATAACTGGGTGCGTTTAATTCTCCTTTGTCAATTTTTTCAATAAAGTGAATATTATGCGAGATATACTAAAAATCATATTTTAAAAGTTATGGAATTATATTCAGTATTCAATTAAATTAATATATTATTATTATTTTCTTTTGTTTCATATTCTACGATGTTTCGTCCATCTCATTTACGTCTTCTTAATGGACTCAAGCTTGAGTTGTTTACCAATAAAGAATTTAGTCTTTATGATTTTAAGTCGATTCTTCTACATTTTCAGTAGAGGTTTCCATTATAGTCAAAACATCAGAAATGGAATTCAATAAGGTTATTCCTCTAGTATTAGATAAGAATCGATCGTTATTTTGGATTTTAAGTCGATTCTCCATGTCTACAGCAATGGTTACCAAATTAATAATCGAGACGTCAGAAAACGAATGTAGAATTGTTATTCCTCAAGTATGCTAGATGAAATCAATCGCTATTTTTGATTTTAAGTCGATTCCTCTATGTCTTCAGCAATGGTTACCAATAAAAACCAGAAACGTCAAAAATTCAATATAGAATGATTATTCCTCAAGTACTAGATGAGAATCAATCGCTATTTTTGGTTTAAAGTCGATTTCTCTATGTCTTCAGCAATGGTTACTAATAAAAACCGAAACGTCAAAAATCCAATATAGAATGGATATTCCTCAAGTACTAGATGAGAATCAATCGCTATTTTTGGTTTAAAGTCGATTTCTCCATGTCTTCAGCAATGGTTACTAATAAAAACCGAAACAGTCAAAAATCCAATATAGAATGATTATTCCTCAAGTACTAGATGAGAATCAATCGCTATTTTTGGTTTAAAGTCGATTTCTCTATGTCTTCAGCAATGGTTACTAATAAAAACCGAAACGTCAAAAATCCAATATAGAATGATTATTCCTCAAGTACTAGATGAGAATCAATCGCTATTTTTGGTTTAAAATCGATTTCTCTGTCTTCAGCAAAGGTAACGGATAAGAAAACAACGCAGTTGCTATGGTTACTCATAAAAATTCCTCCCAAATTTTTAGCATTTCACAGAAGAAGCCTATCCATTCTTACTTAAGCAAGGCTAAATGAGCTATATTAAAACTTTCAAATGAATAAATTTTAAAGAATTTAAAAAATTAAAAAAGTACCATCTTACTCTAGAGTAAAGTACTTTAAAATATAATTTTACTAAAAACTTTATTTAACCTTTTTTGTGGTCCCCAAGGTACTTAATTAGGATATTAAATTTCATCAAAATTGGTTAAGTCATTTTCAAGATATTTAGAAAAAACTAAAAAAGTACTGAAATAAAGTACTAATGTTTGTAGGCCGATATGTACCAAAAACTAATCAGCGCTTCATTTTGTTAAACTAATGGTAGGTTTTCAATTTCATTTCAATCGGTGCAACAGTGTGGAAAAAATCGTGGGCCAAAAAAGCGATAACATACATCCATCCATACATACATACACATCCATCCGCACGCACTAAATGAAAAAATCGCACTTTTTGGCCTCTCGACGAGACCCCATGTAATTTTTGGCAAAACCGTCACGTGCTAAAATTCAACCTAATTGAATACTACAATTTGTGACTTTAATTGAGTCCATAGGTTCCGTAGTCTTTACCTGAGGACCCTTTGAAGCCACGCTTGCCCCGAGAGCGATTACAATACTTTACCCATGCTTTGCATTGGATAAAAGTAAAAATCAGTCGAATAGAGAACCTCCTTCTTTTTTGAAGTCGGTTAAAAAGGATTTTTTCAACTTCCTTCGGGGTAAAATTAATTAAATATTTTGTTGATTGTATAATATTTTCCGAACACACTTTGAAGGATCTGTGGTATAAAAGGCGAAAATAAGTTACTGAATGGCAAAAATTTAACGTTAGGGAATTAATATTTTAAAAAACAGCAAATTTAGTATTTTAAAATTCACTCCCAAAGGGAATTATGGTAAACCTCATTATGTTCTTACTAAACATCAATTTTTTTTCTTTTAATTCGATTAATTTTTATAATTATAACAATTAAAGTAATCTTAATGATTTTTGAAATACTCAAAAAGAAAAGCCAGTTATATTAAAATAGTTATATAGCTTATGTTAAGGAGAAATAGACGCTATTGATAAAACTCTTACTATACTTGATTAATAGAATAGAAAATTCTTTATTTCGTATCTGAGCTTGTTTCAATATCTGCTCAATGGATATGGATTTGTATCGACATGTATCCGGGATTATTATTATATGTAGAAGCGCCCAAGCTTATATTTCGCACCCTTTTCCTTCTATACCAGGGTGAAAAATTCTACCCCAATTGCATTTCAGAGAATATTATTTTTAATATTTTTATTTTTAATTGGTTTTTAAAATATTTTCAATGAAATAAGGGAATTATTTTTTCGAAATTTCTGTCAATTCTTTTCATTTGCTTTTAAGGAAAGAAAGAATTTATGAATACATTTTTTTAATTAAAAAATTATATATTATTCAGTGAATTTATATTTATAGGTAGATTTTTAATCAAATAAATAAAAATTAACAGATATTTATTATGGGGTGTTCATTTTAGAAAAATCAATTCATACGAAATTTGTTTTTTAATAAATTGAATAATTTATTTTTAATAAAATTTCCTCGGTAGGCTTGGATTATATTCTACTCACTCAAGTCACAAAAACACGCAACATTTATCTCCAGCAGACGTTTTACATTAGAAATCGTTACACTAGTAAAACAAGTTATTCCAACTGAACAATTTCCAAATACTGTCTTTCGTTCTGCCTTCATTCAACATATACAGGAGCGGTCCCGAATTCTATGGTACAAACGTTAATGGTAGGTATTGCAGTGACATTGTAACAATGAGTTATTGTATAGGAATGTATAGTCGCAAGTGTCGCGGTGAGGCGTAAACAGGGAAATAACGGCTATACATTATACATACATTATACACTATATTACTATTACACTATACATACAAATACATATTACATATACTTATTACACTATACATTCCTATACAATAACTCATTGCTGCAACGTCCTGTACCTACCATTAAAGTTTGTACCATGAATTCGGGACCACCCTGTAGCAGTAGCTGTACTCCCCACTCCAATTGAGATCAAATGTACTCTAGGTTATTTATAAAACTCCATATTGCACAAAAATTCGATAATTGATATAAATTTATTACATAATTTATCACACCATCATTCACATCCATAACAAATTTATTTCATTACACCACCATTCACATACACAATACATTCATTTCACTGGTTCAACATGTATAGAAATTCTATATTTTTTCACTTTTATCCAATGCAAGGCATGGGTAAAGTATTGTAATCGCTCTCGGGGCAAGCGTGGCTTCAAAGGGTCCTCAGGTAAAGACTACGGAACCTCGTGGACTCAATTAAAGTCACAAATTGTAGTATTCAATTAGGTTGAATTTTAGCACGTGACGGTTTTGGCCAAAAATTACAAGGGGTCTCGTCGAGAGGCCAAAAAGGCGCGATTTTTTCATTTAGTGCGTGCGGATGTATGTATGGATGTATGTATGTATGTATGGATGTATGGATGGATGGATGGATGTATGTCTGTTATCCGTTTTTTGGCCCACGATTTTTTCCCACACCCGTTGCACCGATTGAAATTGAAATTGAAAACCTACCATTAGTTTGACTGAAATGGTAGCGCTGATTAGTTTTTGGTACATATCGGCCCACAAACATTAGTACTTTATTTCAGTACTTTTTTTTAGTTTTTTCTAGCGCATCTTTCCGAAAATGACTTAACCAACTTTGAGCGAAATTTAATATCCTAATTAAGTACCTTGGGGACCACAAAAAAGCGTTAAATAAAGTTTTTAGTAAAATTATATTTTTAAAGTACTTTACTCTAGAATAAGATGGTACTTTTTTTTTAATTTTTTTTTAATGAAAATGATGAGAGAAGGAGTTACACCAAAAAGGTGCAACCCTCAAAGGCCTGGGTTGGCCCCTCCACCATGAAAAGAAGAAGAAATAATTTTATGGGCAGTGCGGGGGTCGAAGGTATCTGTGGATACGGGTCTTAGCTGAAGGTTATAAGTCGCATGAAAGATGGTGGCTGGGAGCGAGTTCCAGTCTCTGGAGGTCATAGGGATAAAAGAGTTGGCGAAAGCGCTTGTTCGACTTTTATCCAATTTGACAGCGAAGGGATGCTGAGCGTTCGAAAACCGCGTGTTTCTCGTAAAGAGGGCTTTAGGGGGATAATTGATTTCAGCTCTACTGAACAGATACTGTGATAGTATCTGCAGTACAGGGAAAGGGCAGAAACGGTTCTTCGGTACATATATATATAATCAAAAGTTGTACAACTGATACAAAATTTTCTACATAAATAAAAGTTGGTCAATCAATATAAAATGTATATACATAATCAAAAGTTGGTAAATTGATATAAAATTTATATACATAATTAGAAGTTAGAAGTAAATAATTTTATTAAATATAAGTGAGGGGACAGGTTGTATGGTAAAGTCACATCAGAACACGTCAGCTTATTTTATATACAAAACCTAATATTACAAATTTATTACAATAAATTGGATGAGCACTCGCTCGCTACCCGTTGATAACTACTACCATAAATCAAAGCCAAGCAAAAACGACAACTAAACGTTTCTTCTCTTTTTTACTACCCCTCTTATCTCTCTTTGTATAAATATGATCTATTGATATGCTATGCTAAAAGAGGCGATTGAATTGTGATGAAATTTGAGCGATTTCGCTACCCCCAAGTGACCCTTGGCTGTTTGTGGATTTGTCCGTATGGCGGCGCTGGCTCCAATCGCGCAGCCCCCGCGGCGATCTTCGCTCTTCCAGTTGCGCTTCTGACTCACCTCGAGTCAGCCCGCCCAACCCGCCAAATTTACCCATTGGCATCTCTCTCGCTATTTCTCGATTAACACGATTTTCATCCAATTATCTCTTATAGTGTCCATTTGACATTTAATTATTTTTTTGCCTAAATAAATAAACTAATTAAATTTTGTTAGTGAATAGAATAAATTAATAAATTAAATTAAATTTAAAAATGGAAAAAAGTGTTTTTTAGTGCAAGTGGAAATTGATAGGCCACTTAACAACGTGCCAGGTAAATAATAAATCTCATGAAAAACTATATTAGAAATAAAAATTTATTCAAATGAATAATTTATAGTAAAAAGTGAAAACTTTTTCAAGGCTCGTTACACTTTCCGCATATTCTCAACTAGTTTTGGAAATGTCCTACTAACGAATTTAATTATAATAAATCTTTTAAAACAATTTTTAATTTATTTTACGATCCATTTTAAAACCCTATAACTATTTGACTAATTTTTTTTAATTTATTGAACCAATTATTTTACACTAATTAATGTATACATTGTATTTGAACTTCGACTTGGAGATTAGTTCTCCACCATCGACTGTCCTTGATCATCTTTTTAGTCCTTGTTTTTAATAAGAGGAAAAAACTAATTAAATAAAAAGAACCTCTTTTCCGATAATTAATCATCTCCGATATCTCTAATTCAATCTGTCCATCATTTGACTAAATTTCTTAATTTTAATATATAATCAAATTTGTAATTAACTATTAGTGAGATTTAGAATAAAAAAAATTATCAAAGTGAAATTGAAAATACACCTGTTTATTTGTTTATTCTTTTATCATGACAAGACGTTTAAATATCAATAAAATCATTAAAAAAAAACATATATTTTCTACATTTTCGAACCAAAAAATTTGAAGTTAGAGAGCCTTTGATAAATTCTCCTCGTTATAAATATACACGATTTGACACAAGAACAAACTTTTTACGAGTTTTAGTTTTCAACTTAACGTGAGTATCAGAATCCAAAAACACAAATTTTTACAGACAGACGATGATTAGTCACAAACAAAAATTTTTAGAAAGTCAGTCTTGCTGTCAAAATGTGTGGATTTTCAATGCAAATAATGGAGTAGATTTTTGGCTTTTCTAGCTTCAAAACTTCTCGTTTACAAATTCAAAATATGTATTTTTTTCGAATGATTTTATTGACATTTTGAGGCTTTGTTTTGATAAAAAAAAAATTAACACTTCCCCAATTTCACTTTATTAAGTAATTATTTTTATTTATTTTTTATTCATTTTTAAAACCCAATAATAGTTCATTACAAATATTATTATATGTATATTAAAATTAAAAAGTATTATTATTGAGGAGAGAATAATGGAATTGAAATAATTATCGGAAAAGAGGTTTTTTTATTTAATTAGTTTTTTCCTCTTATTAAAAACAAGGACTAAAAAGATGATCAAGGACAGTCGATGGTGGAGAAGTAATCTCCGGAGTCGAAGCTCAAATACAATGTATACATTAATTCATGTAAAATAATTGGTTTAATAAAAAATTATAAAAAAATGGATTATTATTGGAATGTGGAATTGAATAATTATCGGAAAAGAGGTTTTTTTATTTAATTAGTTTTCCCTCTTATTAAAAACAAGGACTAAAAAAAGATGATCAAGGACAGTCGATGGTGGAGAAGTAATCTCCGAAGTCGAAGCTCAAATACAATGTATACATTAATTCATGTAAAATAATTGGTTCAATAAAATTAAAAAAACAAGTATTATTATTTAATTAATTTATTAAATCACAAATAGATTTTCAATAGTTTCTTAGACAAAGCCTACCGACTCTTGTAAGAGTTTTCAATTTTAGATAAAGAAATCAATTTCAATACTAGCTTACCAAGTAATAAATATTCCTACAATAGTTTTACAAGTTTGTTCAGTAATTTAAACATAATTATAAGAAAAAGTTTTAGTGTTGTTTTTTATTATTTGTTATAAACACGTTTTAAAAGATACAAATTGTACAATTACATACAACTAAAAGGGAAGCTGGTGGTTTGTGTTAATGTTTAATTTAAATAATTAGCATAAGAGCATGTTCTTTCTCTTTTGTTTTTTGTTTTTTCTAAGCTTAAGAAATAACAAAAAATGTTTGTTTTTTCTTGTATTAGAGGTAAAGAGTATGTATGTTTGGTTTTTTTGGATTAGATTCTCTTCTACCCTCGTTTCGTAATTTGGATAATTTACTTCACTGTGTGTTCTTTTTAAACTCCTTTGTATTAGACGACGTTGTGGAAAAATTGATTAAATAGACGCCCTTGAATAATGAATATGTTAATTAGCTTCACGATCAAAAAAGCTTCTTCAATAAAAGATTCATTTGTTTTTTGGTAATTTTTTGTATTTCCTTGTATTAATGAACACATTTCGATTTAATCTTTTAGTTTATATCAGTGGCCTTCAAACGTTTTTGATTCAGGGACCCTTAGGAGCGTAAAAATATTTAAAGCTTTCCTATGATGTATGTAAAAAATTAAATATTCACAAACATTCTAGAATATATATATTCAATATCATTTTAATTAAGAAATAGGATTTTAAAATTCTTAAAATCTCAAAAGGCTTATAATCTAAAGTGTTATAGATATTTTTTCATGTCAGAAAGGATCGCCCTCTCAGGAGTCGAACCCAAGCACCAACGTAGCTTTCCGGGCAGATGGCCTTAAATAACACAAAGCTATGATTTAAGCAAATAAATTTAACTCAAATTTACTAGAACTAAAAAAAAAAATAAGTAAATTTTTAGAATTTTAAAATCTTAACACTTAAATATAATTTTTAATCAAAGTGATGTTAATTTTCAAAGTATACCATCTTTTTTGAATAGTAAAAAACTCACATTATAGAATTTTTTTAAATTTTTTATAGCTCTATTAAATTTAAATAACATTTATTTGCTTAAATCATAACTATATGTTAGAATGATCTCGCTTCTATAGAAAAGTCATCTGTCTGGAAATCTTGATTGGCACTTGGATTCGACTTCTAAGAAGGTGATCCCTTCTTACATGATTAATCTTCTTAATATATATAAAAAGAGAAGGTGATGTTTCATAATCAACGCACAGCCTAAACCGCTTGACCTAGAAAGATGAAATTTGGAGTCAACGATTTATGGGTGTGCTAAGAAGGGATTTTTTGAAATTCGATCCCTAAATGGGGAAAGAGCCCCAAAATATTTTTTCAGAGTTTTTCAAGATCTCTTAAACCAGAAAAGATATCGATATGGGTTTAGTTTAGAAAGGTGAAGCATTGAAATACAAAAAAAAACATATTTGAGTATTTTGCTCTATTTGTCCCCGAAAAGGAGATATAGTCATTTTGGTGTAAATTTTTAAAGTGCTCATCTCCTCGAGTTTTTAAGTTTTAGCATTCAAATTTGGTACATAGGTTTATTAATGCTAAATGTAGGGAAAGTTTTTTATTTTTTTGAAATTTGACCCCTGAACTGAAAAATGGGGAATTTTTGATTTTGTGGTTAAAAAAAAAAATATTAACTCTGCAGCAAATTTTGTTATGAGCAAATTGTAGGGGATGTGATTTCTGATAACTTTTGTTTAAAAAAATTCTCCCAAAAAGGGGGAGGATCAAAAAATGAAGGCGGCCGTCGCAGCTTGTATATCTATATATCCTTAGATTATTGACCTTTTGGGATTTTAAAGTTTTAAATTTTTCAAATTTTTCAAATAATACTATCTTTTTATGAATAGCAAAAAACTCAGATCCTTAAAATTATTTTATTTGTCATAAAACTTTAATTTCTACCCAAGAATTTTATAATAAATTGAATGGAAATGGTTATTTAATTGCAAATATAATAATCTTTGTTGTCCTAATTCTTTTAATAAATAATTTAATAAATTTATTTTACCCTTATACAACTTTATTATCGCTAATGGATCATATTATCGGCGGATTCAATAATGCTTTTTGATATCTTCCTTGAATTATTCCATATACTGACGAAGGCCTAATAATCAGGCCGAAGTTACAAAGATGGTTTGAGATTTTTCTCCCAATGGACCTCAGCCTTGATACAAGTCTTCATTATATCAGAAGAAGGCAGCTATATTCATTTCATATATATTAAACGATTAGAAACCAATGCTGTTAAGTCTATAAAACAACATTTAATATTTATTAAATCCCATCCCCATAAGAAACTATATTTAATAAGAAATAAAAACTTTGCCCTACTGAGGAATCCTGTAGCAATCTTTAACATTAATTGTACTAAAAGAGTACCTAATTTGTACAGGAGAAGCGCAGAGTCATTAAAATAAGAATGACGCCTATAGGGTAAGCCTAAGGCAAACTAGTCTGCCTGTATCGGTTGCATAAATCATGGGGCCAACGATTTTTTTGATATTTATTGAATAACATTATTAATATTAATTAAAATAATAACCGGCTAAAATCTGATCCCTAGATAGAAGACAAAATATGATAATAGTATTCTAAATTGGCTGATGGCTCAAGGCCGATAAAGCCAAAAAAATAAATAAACTGCAACGGATTGTTGCTAATCTTTATCCAATGTATTATCTTAATCTAGGGTAAAGTACTTTAAAATATAATTTTACTAAAAACTTTATTTAACCTTTTTTGTGGTCCCCTAAGGTACTTAATTAGGATAGTAAATTTCATCAAAATTGGTTAAGTCATTTTCAAGATATATACAAAAAACTAAAAGTATGAAATAAAGTACTAATATTTGTGCGTCGATATATACCAAAAACTAATCAGCGCTTCATTTTGTTAAAGTAATGATAGGTTTTCAATTTCATTTCAATCGGTTCTACGGTATGGAAAAAATTGTGGACGAATAAAACGATAACATACATCCATCCATCCGCACGCACTTCCTGAAAAAATCGCACTTTTTGGCCTTTGGACGAGACCCCATGTAATTTTTGGCAAAACCGTCAAGTGCTAAAATTCAACATAAATGAATACTACAATTTGTAACTTTAATTGAGACCATGGGTTCCGTAGTCTTTACCTGAGGACCCTTTGTAGTCAGGGGTTGCCACGAGAGCGATTACAATACTTTACCCATGCTTCGCATTGGATAAAGTAATTAAAATAATATATTTTTTCTTATTAAGTTCTGTACTTTTGATATTGCCCATTTAATATGGTATATGGTTTAGAATGTGGGATTTTAATAATAGTTTTGCCTTGGTTCACTCCTTTACAATTTTAATTTAATTAAAAACTGTTCTTACTAACAATTCATATCTTAAAAGTAACCTCCCTACTGAATTTTAAGTTGTTAGCTCCAGTAGTTTAGTAGTTTGGGTAAAATCGTGATGAGACTGTGATTATTTCTTTTTTCTATTTCACTCATTTAAAATTTGAATTTTTTAAAAACTTTTCGTAAAAAGGATTCAAATTTTATAAGTAACCTATAGACAAAATTTCAAGTTTTTAGTCTTATTAGTTCCCGAGAAATCGTGATATCATAAAATGAAAGTATTTTTTTCTTTGTTTTACCCCACAAAATTTGGAAACCTTTCTTAGAGAGCATTTACGTATAAAAAATAACCTTCTAAAACCTAACACCAGTAGTTCCAGGTAATCATGAAGAATCTATAATAAGGTAGAAACGAAAGACCTAATAGTAGCAATAATAGCAATTAATTCATTAATAGTAGTAATTTATATCGTTTGATTTTATAGTTTCGAAGGTTTGACCTTCATCATCAGTCCTTTAATTAGTAATATTTTACCTGCTACTATTAATATTATTATTATTACTATTATATTTAATCTGCAATTAAAAGAATAGACAAAGTTGAACACCAACCAGAAAGAAACTAAAAATTAGAACAACTGTTTAATTTTTTGTAAAGTGTGAATTAATTGTATTATTTTGTAAATATTTTCTTAAAACACGAATAGAGTAAGAGTTTTCTTTAAAAAATACATATAATAGCAATTTCGGTTTAAGTCCTGAGTGATATGCCCTCTGGCGAATTTTAAGTGGTATATTCAAGCGGAATAAGCTGGTCAGAGATTTAGGAAGCAGCTTACAGTTCTGGTTAATCAGTGCTTTCTAGCTTTAAGCATCAAATCTCTAGTATTTCCATACGGAAATGCCGCTAGCTTGCCCAACTAATCCCAATTTCAAATCAAAAGCTTAGCGTTTTTAATTGATTCTTGAAATAGAGTACGAAACGTTTGGGAAAATTTAAATTAATTCTAATAAACTTAAATATAGATTCTCAGATACTTGGACTTCACGAAAAAATAAAAACAAAAATTATTTCGACAGCGACGTTTGGTCTTTTTAATTTAAACTTTTTCGAGCTCTTAGTTTTATTGTTTCACGTGAGAATTATTAATTAATAGGTGGGGGTGAGGGTCTAGGCGGCAAACCCCCTTAAATAGCCCCGGCGGGCACGCAGCAATATCATAATTTAGGAAAATTTTGAAATAAAATGGGGTAGAAGGGATTAATTTTTAAAATTTTAAGTTATTTCAACCTGGGGCCTTGAGACCTTCCTGTTTCCTGAAAACAGTTGAGATAGAATTCAGTTTTATGGTATTTAATAGACGTTTGTATATTGTAATGGACTAAAAGACGATATTACTTAGAGAAAGTGGTGTAGGTTTTAGGAGAAACATGATATTAATTAATAAAGTAAAGGGTGTTTAGTTTCAGTTTTAACATGTGAACTCCTGATGATGGACTAATAATCCGAAATACGAGCCCCGTCCCATCTCAATTGGCCCACCAATATTTTTTCTTTTTAAATAATCACGGTAAATTTAATTTAAATATTTATTTTTATTATCATTTGGAACAACATTTTAAACAATTTAAAACATTTTATTGTAACATTTAACTTAAAATTATTTTTTAATTGTTAAAAATAAGGAAAACATACAAAATCCAAAACCTTTACCACTGTGTGACGTCGACTTTATTTTTAATTACGGCTTGAATTCTTTTGGGCAACTTACTTATTAAGTTTTGACACTCATCTTGAGTGCAAGTATCCCAAATATTTTGAAGTTTGTGTTTTAATTCGACTACGTTTCTAGCTGGTTGTATTCGTAATAGCTTTTTCATTGTGTGCCAAAGAGTTTCTATTGGTGACAAGTCGGGACTGTTTGCCACCCACTCCAAAAGTGTAACATTATGATCAGAAAGCCATTTTAAAGATTTTTCTTAATGTATTGCAGGCCGCCCCGTCTTGTTGGAACACAAAATTATTATTATTCTGCAATGCATCTGCCATTGTTGGAAGCAACGATTTTTTTAAAATCTCTAAATATTTATTGGTGTTTACAATTCCATCAATGAAGTGAAGTTTTCCAACACCTCTAGCAGACATTGAACCCCATACTATAACTGAAGCAGGAAATTTTACTCTTTTTAAACAATCTGAATTGAAAGCTTCATTTTTCTGACGAATAACTCTGCTTCGATTGTCCCCAACACAAACTTCAAAACGAGATTCATCACTCGAATGGACACTATTCCATTCATCACTCGTCCAATTATAAGGCTGTCTCAATATAAAAAAACTCACCCGGTATGTGTAGGTACTAGTGGCGTACGGTCCATAGATGCTATGGATGCAAAATTCCAAAAATGTCAAGAGTATTTTCATTCGTGTTAGGTACTCTATATTCGAAAATTTGTGAAATTTTAAAAACACTTTCCATAATTACTATACAACTAATTTATTTAAAGTTATATAAAATTTAAAATTTACGGAGCTTTTTATCGTTAGCAAATTTAAAGAATATGAAAAAAAAATATTCCAGATTTCCTATTTTAATCACTTCAGCTATCTTCTGGAAAATACTATGATTTTATGAGGTTAAAAATTCAATTAATTTACATGTACTCGTCCTATGACTTTCATTTAAAATCTATAAATTTCATTAAAAAAATTAATCGTGAAAAATGAACTAAAAGATATATATTTGCTTTAATGAAGTCCAATTGAATATTCTCTCTCTCTATAACGAGTATCGTTTTGGTCCGAGTGAAAAAGGCCATTCCTAGAATAATAGAAATTAAAAAATTAATCTCTAATAGTCTGAAACAGACTTTAACTTGTATTTGGGCTCCTTGCAAAACACCTTAGCTCTATAGAAAGAGAGATTATTTTATCTGTGCTCTTTGTAGTTATTTTCATCCATCAGATTCTAATGAAAGAATCGCTCACCCGCACATTAAATAATAAAAGACTCGGTACAGTAGAGCTGCCTTAAATTGTTGATTAATAAACTTAAATATAAATTGTTCATTTATGGCTATATTTAATAAGCTGACGTGTTCTGATATGGCCATCCACTTGACTTTACCATACAACATAGCCCCTAAAATTAATTATAATCATGTAGGGGATGGTTAGTTTTTGCATTTTTATACTTCTGGGGTCCCACTGATTATGTATACAAAATTTGGTTGAATTTGGTAAATGGCCAAGATTTTCTCATTTTTTGACCCTACACCCCCCGCCCCATTTTGGGCTGTTAGTTTTTGCATTTTTAGACTTCTGGGGTCCACTGATTATGTATACAAAATTTGGTTGAGTTTGCTCAAATGGCCTAGATTTTTAATTTTTAACCCCCTTCCACCCCCTTTAATTTTGGGTCGATATGCACCAAAATCTAATCAGCTCTTAATCTCAATGGTCCAAAACTACGTGTGAAATTTGGTTTTGATATTCAAACTAGTTTTTGAGCTAGCTCGTACACAAAAATTTGGTAAAGCACAGACTAACGAATCGAATGTTTCCTACATTTGATTCAATCGCGAATCCAATTTAGGTAATTTTTGTCAAATATTGAGTGAAAATAATATCTGAACTTATATATTTCTAACTTGAAATAATGATCGTAAATAAATTTTATAATTTTTCTCATTAATATATCAAAGAATAATTGATATATTAACGAGAATTGTTTTGACCACGCTTTTTTGAAAAATATATATATCAATGTAGGAAACATTCGATTAATTAATGGCAAGCATCTAACATACATGCTAATAGATCTGGCGCTCTGGGCTGGAGATTAAATATATAGATTTCAAATTCATTGGTGATCCATCCGAATGTCATGCGGGCTATACGCAAAATGACGTTGGATTGTAGCTAAATGGATCACATCTTTTTCTCTCTTGGTCCAGACTTAAGACTCCGCAGACTCCAATAGCTTCATCCGCAGTAGTCTCGCGATATATATCTTTTTCAAAAAAGCGCGGTCAAAACAATTCTCGTTAATATATCAATTATTCTTTGATATATTAATGAGAAAAATTATAAATTTATTTAACATCATTATTTCAAGTTAGAAATATATAAGTTCAGATATTATTTTCAATCAATATTTGACAAAAATCACCTACATTTGATGTTGACGCTCTGGGCTGGGAGATTGACTATATACCTAACATCTTGAGATTTCAAATTCATTTGGTGATCCATGCAGAATGCCATGCGGGCTATACTCAAAATGACGTTGAATTGTAGCTAAATGGATCACATCTTTTTCTATCTTGGTCCAGACTTAAGACTCCGCAGACTCCAATAGCATCATCCGCACTAGTCTGGCGATATATATCTTTTTCAAAAAAGCGCGGTCAAAACAATTCTCGTTAATATATCAATTGTTCTTTGATATATTAATGAGAAAAATTATAAAATTTATCATAGACTAACGGACAACCAGACAACCAGACCAGGTTTCGCTCAATTTTTTTAATCAAAATAGTTTCAGCCGATTTTGAGATATTTTGAAAAAAAGAAGGAAAAAAACCACTTTTTTTCATTCACGATTACAATACTTGACCATACCTGTACTAAAGTAATCGACAGCACTAATATAATGAGCTTTTCTTGGGTACCTCAATCTGCAACCTCACATTATAGTAAATATAATTTATTACATTCGTATATGTAAAAATTTAATTTTTTTTTAATTTTCTAATTGCTGCCTGAATGCTCGTCTTTTAATATTTGTTTTTGAAACAACCCCTCGCCCCTCGTCCCCCTTCCTTCCTCTTTCAGCTGCTTTTCGCGCAAATTCGCTTAGTTGCCTTTCTGAATTTATCATTCCCAAAATGGACTCAATTAATTCAACTTTATATAGATAGAGAAAGTAGGAAGAAAGCGAGCGAGCGACTCCACTAATGAAGCCATTCTCAGGAAACTAACCAAACATTAAATGGATTAAATATTCATTATAATTTCATCGAGATAATAACAGATAGCGAGTACGCTTTTATCCTACGTACATATAGTTTTTTTATTTTCTATTATATCTGTAAGACTTTCTAAATGAATCATTCAAATACTTTTATAGGGTTCTTTTTAAAAGTAAAGAGGACCCTATAAATTTTTGAAACAATTCCTGTTTTTTCGACTGACAGAACACGGAGCATTGTAGTTCGTAAACCAAATAAGCTACTAACCTGAAATTGACAAGTTATATATATATATACATATTCATTACCCTGAAATAAAATATTACATTAAAATTTTAATCAATTGATTATTTTGAGGAGGGTCAAACTATTCATGAGGATCGAAAATATATATATATATAATATATTAGGTTAAAAATAAAATAAGAGAGTCTTCTGTTTTTTAAATAAAATAATTTTTAATTATTTCTAGAGACTATAGTTTCGAAGGCATTGCCTTCATCATCAGTCTATCACAAATATTTCAAATTAGTTACAAATTAAGATTTATACATTGAAAATTTTGAAAAATATATAATGTCTTTTTCTTCATGTTTCCTCTTGGATATATATATATTTTATCATGGGACGTAAGATATCCCTTTAGAAATATCCTTAAGAAGAATAAAATAATTTTTAAAAAATAAATATTAATTGAAACCTTCTGACATATGTATTGGGTTAAAGATTTCCCTTAAAGATTTAATTATAAGATTCTTCCAAAAATTAAGTGACTTAATTTTTACTTTACCATACAGGGTATGGTCAAGTATTGTAATCGTGCATGAAAAAAGTGGTTTTTTTCCTTCTTTTTTTCGAAATATCTCAAAAACGGCTTAAATTATTTTGATCAAAAAAATTGGACGAAATCATGACATTTTGAAAAAATTATGTTCTTCGAGATAATAATTGTTTTGTCAAAATGTCTTTTAGTTAGTCTGTCTGGTTGTCTGTTAGTTAGTCTGTGCGTTGCCAAATTTTTGTGGACGAGCTAGCTCAAAAAATAGTGTAAATATAGAAACCAAATTTCACATGTAGTTTTGGTCCATTGAGATTAAGAGCTGATTAAATGTTGGTGCATATCGACCAAAAATTAAGGGGGTGGAAGGGGGTGGGGTTAAAAATTAAAAATCCAGGCCATTTGAGCAAACTCAACCAAATTTTGTATACATAATCAATGGGACCCCAGAAGTCTAAAAATGCAAAAGCTAACCCCTCCCCTACATGATTATAAATAATTGTATTAAATATTAAATCTAAGTGAGGGGCCAGGTTGTATGGTAAAGTCAAGTGGATGGGCACATCAGAACACCTCAGCTTATTTAAATTATTTTTAAATTGAAAGGTTTTTTTAGTCACAAACTATAAAAGACAATAATTAACTGAAATTATTCTTTTTTATTAGTTTGTGACTAAAAAAACTTTCAATCAAAAATAATTTGAAAAATTAAGTAATCGTTTGCAAAATTTCGTCGTCCAGTTCTTACATGTGGTGGAGTGTTTCAAAATTATATTTTCTTCAAAATTCGAAGGACAATGGGATTATTATTATTAATTTTATTATTATTACTTTACCATATAGAGCAGTGGTCGTCACACTTTTCTGGTCAAGGGCCACTTAGAACAATGTGAGGTATGACTGACGGGGCACCCATTCGTCGATTAGGTAGTTATATAAATTTTTTATGAGCTGTCAAAACGCGATTACCCCATAGATTTTGTATGGCAATTGCTACCTGTGGAGTCATTTATGTATTTGCCAACTCAATGAACTATCTATTAACTGATTTCAAAGCAACTGAAAATCAAATTATTAAGTTAATTGAAAATAATTGTATATAAATAATAATAATAAAATTTATTCAAAAGAAACAAAATCACGAAAAGAAAATTATATTAATTTTTATTAAAAAAAAATAAAACCGACTTCAAAAAAATTAAATGCAATAAATATAAAATAATAAGAACTCAAAAATCAAATAAAATGCACTAAAAGGTATAAAATAATTATCTAATTTAGTTACAACTAATCGACGAAATATTAACATGAAATCACTTTTTGAAGTCGGTGCCAAAAATATACTTTATGAATCGAACTCGACGGATCTTACTTAGTATGTTTGGCGGGTATGCTCGCTTATATAGTTTGTTTAGCACCGACTTTAAAAAGTGATTTCATGTTAATATTTCGTCGATTAGTTGTAACTAAATTTGATAATTATTTTATACCTTTTAGTGCATTTTTATTTGATTTTTGAGCTCTTATTATTTTATATTTATTGCCTTTAATTTTTTTAAGTCAGTTTTATTTTTTTTTAAAAATTATTTTTATTTGTCTCTTTTTAGTGATGTTATTAATAGTGACTTAATATAATACCTTCCATGCATCTCATAACAGAAAACGTCGGGCGAATGAATAATAAAATTCAATTCATAAATATAGAAATTCTCTCGAAACGTTTTCTGGTTTTGAATGAACGTTTTAAGAATGTTTTTTTTTTATAAAAGATTTTATTTATTATAATTTCGATTATTTGCTCATAAGAATTGGAGATTTGCGTTATTTCGTTATTGATCATATCATCAGAACTTGACCAAATTAATATGAGATGACCCCTAAGGTACCCCCTTTCCAATAAAAGAAGAATCATTGAAATCGGTCTATAAAAAAAAGAAGTTATACCTGAACATAAATATCAAAAAAAGTACAATACCAACAAAAAAACTGGGACCAATCGGGAAGTAGACTGAACCCAATGCAAAAAATATCATCAAAATCGGTTCACAATTGGCGAAGATATCAGGTAACATAGACACAAAAAATTCAGTCGAATTGATAACCTCCTCCTTTTTTGAAGTCGGTTAAAAAATATATCATTATTTTTTTATTTTAACATTCACACAAACATGGTATTATTATTTAGATATTTTTTCTACTCTCATGTATCATGTAATTTAAGTGTTATGTTGTTGTACTTTTTTAATTATTTCTTCTATGTTGGCGTCTTTGGCCCTAAATGAAATTCTCATTGTGTCTTCTAAATGAGTGGAAAGGTGATTGCGGTATTTATTTTTCAAGAAGTTCATTTTGGAAAATGTAGGTTCACGGAGATATGTTGAAGGAAATATTGCCAAAATAAATTGTGCGCAGTCTCGTAAACTTTTATAGTTATCAGACACATTTTTCCATAATTCAATGTGTTCCTGCTTTTCAAGATGTTCAATGAAATGAGCTTTGAGTTCTGTGTCGTACTTTAGTTCAATGAGTTCGTTCATCAACTGAGTTTTAGAAAATCCAAACTGACTAAATGAAATCATATCATCATTGTCTTTAAAATGACAAGGGTTTTCTATAAGAATAAAACAGTTCTTAATATTTCTCAGATAATTAAATCTTTTTTGAATTCCTGACAAATATTCCTTCAAGTAGGAAACCATTTCTTGATATTTTTTACTTAGAGAAAGTGGTGTAGGTTTTAGGTGAAACATGATATTAATTAACAAAATAAAGGGTGTGTAGTTTCACAGTGAATGAAATAAAACTCAAAGAGGTTTATACAAACTCAATATATTTCGGATTATTAGTCCATCATCCGGAATTTACAGATTTTTAACCTGTAAACTCCTGATGATGGACTAATAATCCGAAATATATTGAGTTTGTATAAACCTCTTTGAGTTTTATTTCATTCACTGTGAAACTACACACCCTTTATTTTATTAATTCATATCTTGATAAATACTATTCTATATCCACAAAGAGAAACAAAGAGGTTGTCTTCTGCTTGATGCAAATAAACATACACACCTATATATACAGATATATCATTTCGATAAATAGGTGTGTGTTTATTTCCATCAAGAAGAAGACAACCTCTTTGTTTCTCTTTGTGAATCAACAACTCTGCTACTCTCGGCAAAACAAAAACGTTTCAACTATTCTATATCTTGATATAGTTTATACCTACGATACTCTTATTCGAGGACTTCTAATTAGATAATTTCATGTGATATTATCTACTAAAATTGTTTGCTTTGCCGCGGGCCGCACAAATATCGTCCGTGGGCCCCAGTTTTAACGACCACTGATATAGAGTAAGGTCAAGTATAGAAATCAAACGAACTTTTATACCTGTAAGTGAAGTTCGATTGTAATTATATGAAATCCTCGTTCGAGATAATTATTACAATAATTGAAGGAGACAATAAAGAGTGTGTCTTCTGCTGGAATTATAAATTTTATTTATTTATAACGAGACTATAGTTTCGAGGCTTTGCCCTCTTCATCAGTCTATTACAATGGATTCACAGAAATTAATTCACTGAATTGATCATAAATTAATTCCTGTGAATCCATTGTAATAGACTAATGAAGAGGGCAAAACCCTCTAAACTATAGTCTCGTTATCAATAAATAAAATTTATAATTCCAGCAGAAGACACACTCTTTTATTGTCTCCTTCAATATATAAAAATTCTGCTACTCTCGGCACAAAAACTTTAAATTTATTACAATAATGCATGAAACAAAGTGTTTTTCCTTTCGTTTATTCGAAATATTTCAAAAACGGCTGAAACTATTTTGATAAAAAAAAAAAAATGCGTTTTGGTCTACAAAAGCCCCTGATGAGGGAACATCGAAAAAATTAAATTTTACGAGATATTAATAATTTTGTCAAAATGTCTGTTAGTACGTTACCAAATTTTTGTACTTGGGATAATATATAGACAAAATTAAATTTCCCACATGTATAGATAATGTCGTGAAACTTTTTGAAAACATCAAAATTTCTAAAATTTTAAAGCCCAAGTATGAAAATTGGATAGTGAATTAAAGAAATACTCAAATAAAAAACCTTTTTTGAAAAAGAGATTTAGTTTGATCCGAAACGTTACAAAAAACTATCTCCATAATTCGGGAAAATTCAGATAGGTTTGGCCAAATTTCTACGTCATAACGTTCTTGAGTTATCGTAAGCATCGGAATCCAATCAGACAGACAAAAAAAGAATGATTGAAATTAACTTTTCTCTACGTTTACACACCGAATGGTAATTATGTTCTTTTTAACATTGCAATCACATCAAAAACCTCTATTTAACCAAATTCGTATCTGTAATAGCCCTCAGTTAATTATCAATAGTGCCTACATGGGTTAGAAAAGCCAGTATATTTATTCACAAATATTTTATTGATATTTTTTTATTATAAATCATTCAATTGACTGGTTTTATTTTATATAGTTAAATTAAAATTCAACAAATCAAACTGTGTCGGTGGCCAGAAATTAAGCCATTCCAATTTCATGCTATAAATTGAAAATATTGAGGGCACAAAGAAAAAAGAATAAAAATGAATTTAATAATACTCGTATCTATCATTTATTCATCTTTTTTGCTTAAAAAGAAAGAGAAATATAAAAGAACTGATCGAATGTTTGTTCCATTTCAATTCAAACAACATCAAGTGACGTTGAATTTGATTCGAAATTTTCTTCAATACTTTTTATTTTATTTGTTTGCATCTTTTTTTTTTTGATTATCAAATATGTAAATTAAACTTTCAAAAAATTGAGTTGTTGAATTTTTTTCAACTGTGCCTCTTATCTTATACGAAATCAATAGTTTTTTTGATGTCAAGATGGAGACATCATATTAAACTGTTTATAATTTATAGTAAAAAAAGGAAATAAAATGGAGAATTGAAGGAAATGCAGACAGTCCAATTACTTTGTATTTAAAATGACATTTCAATCAGTGCTGCAGCGAGCTTTTATTCGAATGTACTATTCATGTTAGTAAAATGTACTGTATTAGATTAAAAAATCGAGCCACTTTATTATTTTTGTATATTAACGTATATTTGATGAAATATAATCAACTGGTGTGTTCACCACACGACTTTCACATTTTCACTTATTTGAAATCATCGCGACACTCCTAATTTACACCCCCTTCCTTTATTTCAATCAGATTAAAATTTATACACGACTAATAACTCATGACACTTAATAAGTACACCAATTAAAAAAAAAATCGTTAGTTCCGTTTTTGAGAAAAAAAAACGAATAATCTTCCATCTAAATGTCAACTTCCGGTTTTCCAATTTCAACCAAAAGCATTCTGTACTCCTTCTAGCCTATACCGAGCTCAAGTTTCGAATTTCGTAGCTCTGAGACTTATGGTTGCAAAACGCAGGGGGTACATACATACGTACATACGCACTGACCTGGATTTTTGCCCATTTTTTGGCCTCTGGAGAGAACAATATCTAGTTTTATGTCCTAAATCCGGTTTCCAACTATCAAGGGCAACGATTCCTTCCACCTAGAAGTTACAAAATGAAATTTACTTTTTTCATCTCTGAGATAGAAGCTCTCAAAGAGTCAGGACCCAGACTAGGCATCGCAATACTTCACTATGCCTATATTCTATAAAATATAAATGTGAAAGTAAAAAGGAAAACAGAAAATTTATTATTTCATAAATTAATGTCTCAAAACTCATCTTGATATTAATTAAAACAATCATTTTTGGTATTTAATATGAGCTTTTCGTGCGTGCCTTCGGCACGCCCTCGAAGCTCGGCCCTCCGGGCTGGTGCGCTGGCGGGCTGCGTCTCGGTCAAAAAATGTTATTCCTCTTAAAAAACCACACTCCAAATGTATACCTGTAAACTCCTGAAAATACATAGTCTCTTAAAAGTTTCGCCTCATTTTCGTCCTGACACAGCTACAGAAATGATGCTCTAGATATGAATCTGGAAGTATTTTTTTCTATAATCTACAGCATTGTGATATTTTTTGTGTGGAAATAGATTTATTTAAATAAGTAGGATCGTGTGAGGAGGAGAATTATATTATATCATTTTTGTTAAATTTGGCATCGATAATCGATATAAGGCTCCAAATATTTAAAATAGATCAGGTGTTGTTTGTATGACAGGCTGTTCCCTCCAGTATTGCCATGAGAAACTCGGGCATGCGTGTCTTAAGTCGTTCAATTTTGTAAAAATCAAAAAATAAGAATAACAAAATTTAGATTTTTAACAAATTATAAAAAAGTGGCAAATTATTAAAAAATAAAAAATAATATATAAAATATAAATCAAATAAGATGTGATTAATTTCTTCTTCTGTGCGCAAAGAAAAACGAATTGAATATTTAATTTTTGAGTGGTGAGGGGGGGGGAATAATAATTATCAATATATTTAATGTTTCTTAATTTAAAATCAATTGGAGTCTTTCATTTCAAAATTCGAGTTCAAATTACAATTATATTTCAAATTTGCCGCAAATATACCGACGGCATCAGCGCTCCCTGTCAGCAGCATTGCGTTAGCTTTGCTGCAAATTAATCTGAGCTATTTTATATATAATTAACCCACAACTCAGAGCTAATATTTTCGAAATCATATTAGGAAATTATTCGACTAATGGAATGATTGAAACAGCTCAATTTTCGTGTATATATTAATTTAATGGATCTAGAGCCAAGTCAATCTGTTATGGGGGAGAAAGAATACTTAATAAGAGAACCTCTAGAACTAACTTTGAAAGCATCATCTATCCGTACTTTATATTGATATTTTGAAGCTTATATTTTTCAGGACTCTAATATATAATAAATGTACTACCTTTGAGATGATATTTAATGGAATGTCCTATAAACTAAATTATTTTAATGTTAATGTACTATTGTACTTTTCACGCAAAAATGTACTGTAAATAATACATTTATATAAGAAAGCACTGAATTCAATATTTCATTCGCCGCCGAGTATCCTCAATTGTGAAAATGATCACAAATCTAGTGATCAAGAACGTTGCGTATTTATATTGTATATATTTTTGCTAATAAATATATTTAACTGTGCTTTTATCAAACAAAGCCTTATATCAATTCGAGAACTAGTAGAGAAAAATTATAGGAGAATTCTGGCCAAATTACTGCTATTGTTATACTATTACATGGTTATGCAACATTCAAAACGTCTTGCTGAAACCAACAATAGCTCAGTACCAGGCTAAAACATTTAACTAATGCCAATACACGAAATAATTCTAACCCTTTTACCCCTCTGTCTTTATTAAGGGTACGGGAGAAAGATCTTCCACATTTTGAAGGGATATAAAAAATGAAAAAATTTAACTAGAAACATACTGAATATATTTTTGAAAAGAATATAAAATATATTTTTTTAAATGTGTTTTAAATATTATCAGAACAAATAAAGGGAGGGGGAGGGTCAAAATGAAAATTCTATCCTTTCGACCAAACTTAACCAAATTTTGTATACATATTCTGTGGATCCTCGGAAGGCTAGAAATGCAAAAACCAACCACCCGAAATGGAGAGGGGGGGGAATAATGAAAATTCTAGCCCTTTCGACCAAACTACCATAATATGTAACAGGTCATTCAATAAATCCGTAGGATAAGTAAGAAAAATCAAAATTTTGACAAAACTCGATTTTATTATTCAACATAGTTCCCTTCGAGGGCGATACAACGAGTATGGCGATTTTTCCAACTTTTCGATACCACTTTTATAGTACGATTTCTCTTTCTCGTCAAAATAGGCCTCAGTTTCTTGCGATTACTTCATCATTGGACTTCTTTTGGATTCTGATGTGTAATAGTGAAACCATATACTCATCCATTGTCACATATTGGCCATATAATTCCATTTTATTGCGGTTTAACAGCGCCAAACACTCTCTGATTCGTTGTTGTTTTTGAGTCGGCTGTGAGCTCACGCGGCACCCACTTTTCACAGAGCTTTCGCATACCCAAATGTTCGTGTTAAATGGTAAAAACACTACCATCTGATATCTTTAAATATCAGCTAGCTCGTGGATACTTAAATTTTCGATCATTCGTAACCAATTTGTGGATTTTTTATGCTTTCTGGAATAACAACCTCTTTTGGACGTTCACTGCTCTGCATCATTTGTGCCGGTACGACCACGTTTAAATTCAGCAATCGACTTCTCTACCATTTGTCTCGATGGAGTTCGGATAATGTTTTCGAAAGGGCTAGAATTTTCATTTTTGACGCACTCTGCCCATTTTGGGTGGTTGAGTTTTGCATTTCCAGCCTACTGAGTATCCACAGAATATGTATACGAAATTTGGTTGAGTTTGAGTCCGAAAGGGCTAAATTTTCATTTGCCTACATTGAAAAAAATTATTTTATGTTCTTTTCAAAAATATATTCAGTTCTAATTAAATTTTTTCATTTTTATACCTCTTTAAAATGAGGAGATTTTTATGCCCCACTCTGTATTTAAAATGTTAGGATTCTGTTTTCTCCCCAAACGAAAGGCTATCTATATAGGTCATATATTCCACAAATTCGTGTCTATCATGTATACTTAGAAGTGTTCTTACCTACTGACTAAATTTATTTCTTGACCCCAAAAACTAACCACCTAAAATGGAGGGGAGATCAAAAAATAAAATTCTAGGCGCTTTGGACTAATTAAACTGAACCAAATTTTCTAAACATAACATATCAGCACCTAGGAAACTAGAAACTCAAAAACCAACTACCCAAAATGGTGGGAGGGTCGAAAAATAAAAACTCTAGGCCTTTGGTCCAAACTCACCAAATTTTGTATACACATAATCTGTGGGACCATAGAGAACTAGACATGCAAAAATAAACCACTCAAAATGGGGGAGGGTCCAGGGGGCGAGGATAGGGTTGGTGTGGTGGAGAAAGATCGGAGGGGAGGTCCACGGGACGAAGCCCCTCTGCTAGCAAAAGGCCCATCGGAGGCGGGCGTTGCACTTTAGTCAAATTCTAATTTCTAAATCTCTCAGTCCAATATAAATAAAAATAATTTTTAAAAAAAAATAACCGACTTCAAAAATTACATGCAACAAATAAAATAATAATGAACTCAAAAACCAAATAAAATACACTAAAAGGTATAAAATAATTATCTTATTTAGTTACGACTAAGCGACGAACTATTAACATGAAATTACTTTTTGAAGTCGGTGCTAAACAAACTATACCTATAAGCAGCGTACCGCCAAACGTTACTAAGTAAGATCCGTCGAGTGCGATTCATAAAAAAAGTATATGTTTGTCACCGACTTCAAAAAGTAATTTCATGTTAATATTTCGTCGTTTAGTTGTTACTAAATAAGATAATTATTTTATACCTTTTAGTGGATTTTTATTTTTTGAGTTATTATTATTTTATTTTGTTGCATTTAAGTTTTTTGAAGTCAAGTTTTATTTTTTGTTTTATATTTTATTCTCTTTTTATTGATGTTATTAATAGTGACTTAATATGATACCTTTGCATGCATCTCGTAATAGAAAGCGTCAGGCGAATGAATCAGAAAATGATATTTTTTTTTTTTTATATAGATTTTATTCAACCATTAGTGTACATTAATTAATGCATACCATGTATTTTGGCTTCGATTCCGGATGCTTCCACTCATCAGTGTCCTTATAATCTTTAATCCTTGTTTTTAAGAAGGAAAAATCTAATTAGATAACCTCTTTTCCGATAATTATTTTTGATTCATTATTCCCCAATATGTGGATGTCTCTACTCCTCTGCAGTCTCAGCTGCACGAGAAATGAAATTTTCAATAGATCTTATTGTGGTTTTAAATGAATGTTTTGGATTGTATTTATTTTCGCTGTTCGATTTTAAGTTTCAATTAGTTATTTTGATCATAGATCTCTGAGAACTTAGTGTTAAATGTTACTACTAACGGTACCCTCTTATGACAAAAAAGATAGTTCAAATCGGTTCATCAAACAAAAGAAGTTATGCCTGAACAAACATTTCAAAAAATGTTCCAATACCAACTAGAAAAAAAACGGGACCAATCGGAAGCTAGACTGAACCCAATGCAAAAAAAATCATCAAAATCGGTTCACAATTGGCGGAGATATGAGAGTAACATAGATACAAAAAAAAAAAAAAAATCAGTCGAATGGATAACCTCCTCCTTTTTGAAGTCGGTTAAAAGTTTTCTTTCATTTTTAAATGTAACTTTATATTTAAATATGTTTAATGAGCAGAAACTCTTGCAAAGAAATTAAATGAATTGCTTATATATTCAATCTCCATTTTAATTATACCCTCAAACCTACATCTCGTGGGGTAATTTTCCATTTATTTTATAAAATGTCTCTTTTAAATTTACCTATTATTATTATTATTATTATCATTTTCTTTTCTTTAGCCTAGTTTTTTATTATTATTCATTTAACTTAAAAAAAGTACAAAGTGTTTTATTTAATTTTTGTTTTAATTATTATTTTCTTTCTTATACTGATTTTCTTTCTTTTTTATAATTTTAATTAAAAAATACAGATAAAAAATTTAATATTTTAATATTCTTGTAAGTTTTATTTTTATCATTATTTTTTTCCGCTTTAAGTTTTTAAGTTTAATTGATACAAAACATATAGCATACGTGTATGAATATTTAGTAGATAATATGACTTTATAAGGGGAGATCAAAGAGGTTTTCCTCCGCTTGATGCAAATAAATATATTAGACAGTAAACATATTTATTAAAATCTTTGATTAGACCTAAATTCATTTTCATTAATAAAATTTATTAAATATCGCGAGTTGATTTTGAGAATAAATTCGAACTTTCTTTCTCGAATAGATATTCATTTAATATTAGACTTACAATAATATTTTTTCTCAAATCGAAACAATTAGCAAAGAGTAGGAAAGTTTTTATATATTATAGGAGACAATAAAAGAGTGGGTCTTCTGATGAATAATTTTTTTTATTTATGTGAATCAATTGTAATGAACTAATGAAGAAGGAAAGCCATCGAAACTATAGTGTCGTTATAAATAAATTTAAAAATTTATTTTTCCAGCAGAAGAAGCACTCTTTTATTCTCTCATTTAAATTTATTAAAAATTTATCACTAGAGTGAACATTTCTAAAAAATTATTTGTTATTTTTAATTGTATAGAAAAATTAAATAATAAAATTCAGTTCACATTAATTTTGGAGCACAATAAAACAACTTCAAAAACTCTTTTTAGTTTTAGTAACTCGAAACGTATAAATGCGGAAATATTTATAAATTCATCGGATTTTCACCAGTGCCTAATTGCCATTTGCACTTTTTGATTTTGGCTATAATCGGAATTTTTTAATTTTTTCTAAATAACCCGGATGAAATAACAAACTGGCATGGTTGTCAGAAGCATACGTTCGAACCAAGAGTTTACATTTATATATTTAATGAATAAATATATATAATTTATTTATTAGAATTTGTTTGTGAAGTCACCAGCTTACTATTTCAACAAAACGAATTCATATACATTTGATATTTAGTATTTGAACCCATGGGAAGGAAATAAAATAATATTTCTAATTATTTTACAAATGAAGATTTAAATGGTTAAGTGAAATATTTAAGGCGTTAATTATATAATGAAGGGCTACTGAAAAAAACGACCAAGGTTCATATTAATTTTTTATAATTTATTTTCATAATTAAAATTATCAAAAAATTGTTTTATAGAGAAACCGACTAAACTCTCTTGACGACTGCAGCGTCCATGGTGGCGAAAAATAACATTTTTCACGGGAATGTACGTACCTATTAAACACTGACCGCTACATGAAATAAATATATGATTATTAAAATAAAACATTTATTAAAAATGTCTGGTGTCATTATTATTAAAAGTGGTTTTCAAACAATTATTATCCCCGATTTTTTTACTTTACCGTATAGATTATGGTCAAAGTATTGTAATCGTGCCTGAAAAAAAGTATTTTTTTGCTTCGTTTTTTCGAAATATCTAAAAAACGGCTGAAACTATTTTGATTAAAAAAATTGAGCAAAGCCTATAGCGTTTTTGGTACGTAAATACTAACAGACATTTTGACAAAACAATTAATATCTCGAAAAATGTAATTTTTTCCGATGTTTAGTCATTAGAGATTTTTGTAGAGCAAAACGCCATGGCTTTGCTCAATTTTTTAATAAAAATAGTTTCAGCCGTTTTTTAGATATTTCAAAAAACTACGGCAAAAAATACATTTTCATGCACGATTACAATACTTGACCATCTGTATGAGTAAAATTGAAAATCGGGGATAATAATTGTTTGAAACTCACTTTTAATAATAAAGACAATCAAAAAAATTAAAAATTAAATGTTTTTTAACGAATTTATAACATAATGTCACATCTACAAATGGAGTATGGTAACTTGAAAACTTATAGAATCACCGACAGAGGCGTCACCAGTTTTTAGTCCGTTTATCTATATTGTAGTTTTTGTTTTATAAAATTAGTTGTTTTTTTTCAAATTTTAATTATATTTGTATTTTAACATGTTCATTCACTAAGCTCTTCAATTGACCATTGCCATTGATAATTTTCTATTCAAATAATTATTGTCGTCATTTTGAGACATTGATTTTTTTGGTAGAAAAATTAATTTTTGCTTGATAGAAAAAAAATAATATGAATATTTTTATAAGAAAAGTTCAACCTTTCATTTTTCGATCTATCTAATTTTTAAGGACTTGAAATTGAACTTTCACTTTTTTCTCTCTTTTTTGTTTTTAATAAATGAAAGCCTCTTTACTTTAGGCCGTGTCTACTTAAAACATATTTTAGAAAGTTTTTGGTTGGAAAATATTATATACATATAACTTTGACTTTATATTGAATAAAGAAGGCGATGTCAAGGGGCTCCTGTGGGTGGATAAGCCTTTTTCCCTTTAATAATTGGCTTCTGTATTTGGAACATACCATAATATAGAGAACAACGACATGCTCGTCAATCTGTGAAATTGCAAATTAATCTTTTGGAATCTTAATTAATTACTCGTTACCCTCGAGCTTGATTAATATACATATAAGTTTTTTTTAATTTTCCTTTTGTTGATTTATCATGTCTAGAAATGTCTGAAACATGAAATAAAAATCATTTTTAAAACCTAATTTTTGCCTCTGTTTTCTAATTCTGATACTAATGATAACTTGACAACACAAAAACACTGTCTTACTGCATAATACAATACTTACAAGTCTATTAAGCGACAAAAGCCGAGACAAATGATCTTCCCCCACGAGTGATTCGTCTAATAAATTCCCTCCATCTCCCTCCAAATTTTTGGGAAAAATATTTAATAAAGGAATTATTTCGATTAGTTATTTCCATCGATTTAATTATTAAAAGTTGATTATCGAGAAATAAGTAGTACCTATATTTTTTATGCAGATAAATTTATTTTATTGCCAACGTTTTGTATGAAACTTTGTTGAGCTTCAGGTTAGTTATCTTCCCTGCATATTTGTCATTTTTATAATGATTCTTTTAGTGAACATAACAAGGCAAGCCATTAACATCAATCAGATTGAAATTTTTTTAAACAAATTTAAATCTGATTGATGTTAATGGCTGCATGTTATGTTCACTAAAGAATCATTATAAAATGACAAATATGCAGGGAAGATAACTATTTGAGCTTCTGAAAAAGTCAACAAAGTTGATGAAACGTTGGCAATAAAATATAAATTATCTTCATAAAAAATATAGGTACTCCTATTTCTCGATAACAACTTTAATAATTAATAAGGATTGTTTATTCTAAAAAGTTTTTGCATTTTTAGACTTCTGGGGTCCCACTGATTATGTATACAAAATTTGGTTGACTAAAGAGCCTATATTTTCAATTTTTAATCCTACACACCCCTTAATTTTGGGTCGATATGCATCAAAATATAATCAGTTCTTAATCTCAATGGACCAAAACTACGTGTAAAATTTCGTTTTAATATTCACACTAGTTTTTGAGCTAGCTCGTCCACAAAAATTTGGTAACGCAGAGACTAACAACCAGACTAACTAACTAACAGACATTTTGACAAAACAATTATTATCTCGAAAAATATAGTTTTTTCGATGTTCACTTATTAGAGCTTTTTTGTAGAGCGAAATGCCATGGTTTCGCTCAATTTTTTTAATCAAAACAGTTTCAGCCGTTTTTGAGATATTTTGAAAAAAAAGAAGGAAAAAACACTTTTTTCATGCACGATTACAATACTTGACCATACCCTGTATGGTGTAAGTAAAAAATTACTTTTTCTTCTGAATTTAATATTCTGATAAATATTAATTATTAAAAAGAGAAATCCCTCTCCTATAATTTTCTATCTCTGTCTTTATAACCCCATACCCCATGGATTATCGGTTATGAATTTGTGTCTTGCGTATTAAACGATAATATCATTATTAAAACTGTCCTCTCTCTCTCTCTGTGTATTGACACTAATGAGATGATTAATGTTTTCAAAGGTGTATTAATTAAAATTAATGTGAAAACATTATCCCAATTTAATGCAAATTTTTACTTTTTTATTTTTTTTTTAAATATTTTCACTTTCAATTACTTTTATAAAGGATGTTTATTATTATTATTATTATTATTTTTTATTATTTTTCTTCCATTATTATTTTTTATTTTTTATATATATTGTGCAATTTTCATTAGGCGATAGATTTTTCCTTACAGAATTAAATGGTGGATTAAATTTATTAATAGGTTTCTTTTATAAAATTAATAAAACATAGAAAAGGGCTAAAAACTCAAAATTAGGCAGCCACGGTTTCATGTTATTTCTTTCTTCTGAATTACAGGATCTGATATATTGAAATTTAATAAGAAGTCTTAAAAACCCTTATACTAACTAACTAAGAAAATCACAAGAGGTTGTAATCTATCAGATCCGAGATGGAATGGATTATTTTTAATTATGTATATTTAAATGTCAGAGCGCCCATAGTGTGCTTAACTTCGGATCGAGTTTGAATCTCGCCTTGGTCATAACAATTTTTCATCTTTGTCAAAAATTCAAGACGTCTCGCTAATCTAGGGAAAGGCAACGTGAAACCACCCTAGTAAAATTATAATGAAGATGCTACTCCCCATTGTAATCGCCTACGCTCAAAGTCGAGTATGGCGCTTGAAGAAGATATATCAGAAGGGTTGTTTTTATTTAGTTGAACCCAAGGGCCAAAATTAGCAATTCTGGCCAATTGTCTACCCTGTGAGTTCAATCCCTTTGACCCGGATTGCTACTTTTGGTACTCGCGTTTGAATCCCGAGAGGATAAAAACAACCCTTCTGATATATAATTAAAAATAATCTATCCATCTAGAATCTAGGAGATGACAGCCTCTTGTGATTTTCTTAGCGATAGTTAAAAGTTTTTTTAAGACTTCTTATTAAATTTTAAGATAACAGCTCCAGAAGAAATAAATCAAATGATACCATGGTTGTCTAATTTTGAGCTTTCAGCCAGGGCCCTCTTTACGCAAAGGCCTAATAGGCCGAGGCCTAAGGCTTCAGGCATGTTAAGGGCCGCCCGGCATCGACTAAACCCACCAATAATGAGTTGCCGATAAAAACTTTTAACAATTAACCGTAAGCCCCCAAACCTTCAGAACCCCATACACAGCGAGAGGCTGATATGAAATTTAGCAACCGAGCATAAACTCTAAACCAGTGGTCGTCAAACTGCGCCTCGTAGCCGGTATTTGTGCGGCCCGCGACATAGCTATTGCTAATAGTATTTATCAAAATATGCTATCCTACTTGAAGGAATATTTATCAGAAATTCAAAAAAAATTTAATGATTTGATAAATATTAAGAACTGTTTTATTCTTGTAGAAAACCCTTGGCATTTTGAAGACAATGATATGAAATTATTCATTCAGTTTGGATTTCCTAAAACTCAGTTGATGAACGAACTCATTGAACTATAAAAATAATTTTTAAGAAAAAAATAAAAACCGAGTTCAAAAAATTAAATGCAACAAATAAAATACACTAAAAGGTATAAAATAATTATTATCTTATTTAGTTACAACTAAACGACGAAATATTAACATGAAATTACTTTTGTAGTCGGTGCCAAATAAACTATACCTATAAGCGAGGATACCCTCCAAACGTACTAAGTAAAATCCGTCGAGTGCGTTTCATAAAAGGTATATGTTTGGCACCAACTTCAAAAAGTAATTTCATGTTAATATTTCGTCGTTTAGTTGTAACTAAATAAGATAATAATTATTTTATACCTTTTAGTGTATTTTATTTGTTGCATTTAATTTTTTGAAGTCGGTTTTTATTTTTTCTTAAAAATTATTTTTATAGTTCTCTTTTTAGTGATGTTATTAATAGTGATGATATCATCAGAACTTGACCAAATTAATATGACACCATCCCTAAGACACCCCCTATCGGATAAAAAAAGAACCATCGAAATCGGTTCATAAACAATGAAGTTAGGTCTAAAAAAACCTAATAAAAAAGGTCTAATACCTATGAAAAAAAATGGGACCAATCGGAAGGTGGGCTGAACCCAATGCAAATTTTTTTTTCAAAATCGGTTCACAATTGGCGGAGATATGAGGTAACATAGACACAAAAAAAAAAAAAAAAATTCAGTCGAATAGAGAACCTCCTCCTTTTTTGAAGTCGGTTAAAAATACGTCACACAACTCAAAGCTTATTTCGTTGAACATCCTGAAAAGCAGGAACACATTGAATTTTGGAAAAATGTGCCTAGTAACTATAAAAGTATACCTCGTAAAGACGGCCCTGGTTTCAGCTCAAGAAAATTTAAAAATTTAAAAATTTTCTCTTATATGCGTTTTCTCAGTGAACTCCTGAAGATAGGCTCGTATACCCCGAAATATATATAGAGTCATACTAACATGCATCTTGTCTTTTATTTTTGTGAAAACGTACCTAGAATTTTATATTTTAAAATTTTTAAAATTTTTTTTACTTTATTTACTAGACCTACCTATTGTAAGCAAATTCGCAAATGAATACATATTTATATTTTTTTTTCTTATGATCTTATGAAACATTTATTTGATAGTTTAATTTTTGAAGTCTTCTTTATCTCTAAAAAATTAACTATACATAATGTTTTTACTAAGAAAATTATGAAAAATTTTCAATATGTATTTCTGTATAACAAAATTTTTATTAATATTATTTATCTTTTTTATGTTTAGCTCCTTCGTATTAATAATAGAAAATTTGAAATGGATAAATGAAATTTAATAAATGTTCATGTTGAATTATTTATTATTGTAAGTTACTAGTTTTGCCGTTGTTTTTTTTTTTGTATGCAATCGAATGCAAGAAGGGGTGCACCAGTAAAGATGTAGCCCCTATGGATCTCGAACCCTTGCATTACCGAAGAGAAGGAAAGTTGATTAAGAGAGAGGGTGTAGACGTAGGTGTCTATGCACCCTGGTTTTGAAGGTTTGAAGATCATAGGTGCTGGGAAAGATAGAGGCTGGAGAGAGTTCCAGTTCCTTGAAGTCATGGGGATATATGTATTCGCGAATGAAGTGGTCCGGCACTTTTCAATTTGACCGCGAAAGAGTGTTGGGAGTCGGCAAAACGTGTGCTGCGTGCAAAGCAGTTTGCCTCATCAGACCTATTTACATTTTGTGTTTATAAAATTTTTTTTGGTTGAACAATACATTTCACTGGGAAATCACAGATAACATTTCACAACAGATCAGTTTTTATCCATTCATGACGGACCAGTTCCAGAAAGAATACATTCGACTGAGAGACAGTCCAAGAGTTAAAAAGTGGTTAAATATTTAAAAATAGTGTCTCCATGTCAAATCACATCCCCAAGGGACGATCCACCATGATCGACTGGCTATGAACCCGAATTACCTCTTGATATTAATGAGATGTCTATTTTTAAAAAATTTATTTTGAATGCAAAAATAGATCTATAATTACAGTTTTATATTTTCCATGCCCCATTATAGAAATCGGCGAATTCATAGTCTTGTTGTTTATTTAATATATTTGGTTCATTGTTTATAAAAAGACTTTCCACAAAAAATCTCTTAAAACTGTTGTTGTCCTTGTAAACAGTTTTAAAATTATTCTTGTTAAGCTCATGCCCCGTTAGGATTAGATGCTCCGTTAAAGCTGTGTGGTTGACATTTTTATTTCTAACATTGAGATCATGTTGATACAATCGTTGATTTTTGTTCTTTGTCGTTCCGATATATGTGCTATCACAACTACACTGGTATTTGTATACTATGTTGAACTCATTGTTATTGTTGGTGCCTTCATAGTTGGAAGTAAACATTTTTTGTATTTTGTTGTCACTGGTGTTGCATATTTTTATTGTTTTGCCTGCTATCAACGTTCTCCTGAAGTCATTATTGATACATCCTAGATATGGCAGTTTTACATAAATGTAGTTTGTTTCATTTTTTGAGATGTTGTTATTCTTATATGGAGAACTCCTCAAATGTTTATTTATTATTTGATCTGGGTAGTTGTTTGATCTTAATTTTACTTTCAGATCATTTAGATCCGATTCTAAGAATATTTTTGATGTTGTGTCCATGATCTTTTTGTAGGAGTTTTTCATTATATTTATTTTTTGAGTTATTGGGGCAAAAGAGAAATAATTTAGTATAGTTTTTGAAGCATATGGTTTTTCATAGTGTTTGAAAAGTAATTCGCGATTTTTTATTTCAATTGTCAGATCCAAAAAGTGTATGCTATTGTTCAAAGAATATTCAGTTGTAAAGGTCATGAAGGGATCTATATTGTTGAACATTTCGACAATAGTATCGAAAGTTTGTCTACTTGATATAATTAAGACGTCATCAGCAAATCTGTTATATGTAATCACATTATATTAATTTCTCACTCCTACACTAAAATACTCTATAAAATTTCTATTCATTGAATTTTTTCCAGGAATCTTTTCAAGTTCGATATCTAGATGTTGGACTGTATTTGAAATTCGTCTGATGTTTAATTGTGATTGCTATGTTTGTTCTGTTTCAGGTGTGGGTCCTTTGGGTCCTTTCGAGGCCGCCATGCTTTGGAGATGGTGTTTCCTGGCGACCTTGCTGTCTGCTCTGCGTCTAACCTGCGGCTCCGACAATCTAGGTGAGTTCTCTCTCAATTTATCTATCTTATCCAGTTATTTAGGCCCACCCTTTGATCCTCCCTCTTGCTATTTAAAGGGCCAACAACTTTAATCGCACAAGCAAATAAAATCCTTGAACAAGTAATCGCCACTAACGACGTTTTAAGTCAGATGAGAAAATTAAAATTACCTTAAGGAGGGCAGAGTTAGATTTAGAAAATAAAGTAACAATTTTTAGTCAGCGAAGCGCTTAAGGGAATTGAACTCTACACTCACTAAAAATATTATGTATAATAACTCTCATTTATTTATACATATAAAACATACCAAATGATTATCTTATCTTATTATATTAAGGTAGTTGTTTCGCGAGAATACTAGCAAAAAGTTAATGCTAGAATATATTATAGAACAGACAATAAGGATTCATAATTCATAATCCCAAATCCTTTTGCTGTTTATGTCTACCACTACTAGCCACTCCGTGCATCTTTTGAAAAATCTGGCAACACTGTCCGAACTTGAATATTTTTATCATAGAAATGTTAGATAAAGAACATTATAAAGGAGAGTTATAAAACAAAAGTTCTTAATAAGCGATTGAAAGCTGTTGCGACAATGGCTGAAGCGTAAAAACGTCAAAAAAGTACTAAAGTTAACCCACTTTTTAGGTTAAATAAATGCGTTGTTACCAGCTTGTTTTTAGTGTAAATTTTTCATTATTAACTCAAGAAACTTTGTTGCAACTATGAATTAAAATTTTCTTTAAAAAATGTATTAGTTATTGTTTAATGTTGGTTTAGTTTTTTATTACAATAGTAAGAAGAGTTTCTTAATTATAATTAAATATGTATGTAAACTTTCCCATATCCCGTGTAGTGGAATGTATAAAAAGTCTGAAAAGCTCTATCTTTTGAATTTAATATCTCCGGAACTATTGTTCATAAATTTTTGTTTTGCTGAAGCGTTGCTACCAATCGATGTAAAAGTATTTAAATAATAATCCCTCTAAATTTCAAAAAAATCCTAAGAAAACCCATAATGGTGAAACAAGTACTTTAAACGAGAAATTATTGTATATATAGAATCGGGTTCTCGAAAACGGCTTTCAACGTTTTGGATGAAATTCGCGGGTTAGGGGGTTTTCGGGTTGACATTTCGCTCTGTCACGGCCTGATCTTCGGCTAAGTTGTTTTTGATGTTTTTTTTGTTAATTGAAATAATTATTCACAGGTGATTGTATAGATAAAAATTTATAATTACAATTTAATAATTAATTGTTTTTTAATTTTAAATCCCACAACAAGATCATTACAAAGTATTATTATTTATTAGAATTTGCTAATTTAATTAATTAAAGGTATTTTTCTACAAAATAATTTATTAGAATATTAATTTCATTCTCTTAAAAATCCCGCAATTCGGAGGATCGTGCCTCCTTCTTCAGGATTTAAAAGGGTCAACGAAAACCTCGGTGTATATTAATAGTATCTTTAATTGCAATTACATTCGAAACTTTGTGGACAGTGATACGTCTTGATGATGGCCATAGCGGGTCAAAACATTGTTAAAAATATAAATTAAGTTTTATTTCAATTTTATTTTATTTTGGCTACGATTAAAAATCGATCTTTTTAGCTGAATTTAAAATGACAAATAATATATCACTTTTAACTGAATCAAAAATTACCAATCATGTGTTCCAGGTCACTATATGAGAGAGAATTTTATAAAAACTAGCTGCAAGGCCCGCCTTTGGCGGCCCTTTTGCTAGCCGGTGGCGCACGCCCTGGACCCCCCCCCCTACATGCCACCACCCGCCCAAAATTTTCACATTTTGACCCTCCCCCTTTTTGGGTGGTTTTTTGGGGGAATTTTTTTAAATAAAAGCTGTCAGAAATCACATCCCCTACAACTTTGCTTATAATAAAATTTGCCGTAGAGTTAATAGTTTAGGGGTTATTTGATAATTTTCATTCAGGCGCCCTCCCAAACTCCCTTTTGGGGTCAAAATATCAAAACGTTATATAGCTAAAAACGTAAGTTAGAAAACATCTGATTCAAATATGAAATTTCATAATAATCCTTAGCCGTTTTACATGAATCGTGAGCAACTTTTCGCGGAACCCACGGAAACATACAGACAGACACACAGACAGACAGGAATTTTGTTTAGGGTGTTTCGTTCATAAATTTGCTTGAAACGTGTACAACCAAAATTTGGCGTGATTTGGAGCAATGTACGAACAAAACATAATTTATATATATAGATATTGTAATTGTGAAATAAAAAAAAATATTGGAATAAAATTTCTGTTAAATAACATTTTTAAAGATAATATAGATTAGATTTTCGTGGATTTTCATATACATTCAAGTGTCAAGTAGTCGTTTTTCGGCCCTTTTCCCAGACACATCTCCTTTCCAGATGAATTTCGAGCTTATTAATAATTCTATTGACACTAGAGTCTTGTGCGATAGTCGTCTCTATCTCAATCTGTATCCAATGCATTGGCTATTTCCATTTATAGCGTCATCTGTGTCCTAATAACCTTTGATTTTATTTTTATTGATATTCTTCTATCCTATACAGCTACCTGAGACTCACTCACGTGATACTATTAAATTTTATACCAGATCTATGAATTATAGAATCAGGAAAAACAAATAGGGCTCATAAATAGGTAGATAAATAAAAATGGAAATTGTAAAAATAGGAATTATTATAGGAAAAATATCTACTTATTTAAAAAAAAAACTTTTTTTTCATAATGCACCAAAAAGTAGAAAATAACTCAGTTTCTTAAAAATTGATGTACAAACATATAAGTCTTAACTTTTAACTTTCTAGCACAAACTATTGGCTGATAAAAAATTTGCCAAATTTGAATGCGTGACGAGTCATTTAGAGTGTTGTAATGTTTTTATGATCGGTTTAAATAAGAAAACTGAAATTTGACATAGAGGCGTAGCTTATGATTATTTTGAAAGTTTATAACAGGAAAATAAGGACAAGTTTTTATGTGTGACTTTTTTATTTGAAGCCCTGAAGCCCTGAAGAAGTCGGCAAAGTCGACGAAACGTTGGCTGATAAATAAACAAATCACAAATAAAAATTTGTCCTTATTTTTCACTGTTATAAACTTTCAAGTTAATACAAATTATGGACGGAAATTATAATAATACTTATGATTATTATTAATAATAATAAAAATATAGTACAAATAGAATAGCGTAGCGATTCTTGAAAAATGTTCACTTTTCCCTTCAACATTTTCAATCACATTTTACTATTAATAACAATTATTTTATTATACAGGGTGGGGCATAAAGATTTACCATATTTTGAAGAGGTATAAAAAATGAAAAAATTTAACTAAAAAAAAACTGAATATATTTTTCAAAAGAACATAAAATAATTATTTTTTTATGTATTTTAAACATTATTTCAGACGAAAAAAAAGGGAGGGTCATAAGTGAAAATTCTAGCCCTTTCGGCCAAACTCAACCAAATTTTGTATACATATTCTGTGGACCCCCAAAATGCTAGAACCTCAAAAACTAACCAAATTTTGTATACATAGTTTGGTCGAAAGGGCTAGAATTTTCATTTTTGAACGCACGTCCCCCCTCCCATTTTGGGTGGATTAGTTTTTGCATTTCTAGCCTTCTGGGGGTCCCACAGAATATGTATACAAAATTGGGTTGAGATTTGGTCGAAAAGGCTAGAATTTTCATTTATGACCACTCCCTTTTTCGTCTGATATAATGTTTAAAATACATTAAAAAAATTATTTTATGTTCTTTTCAAAAATATATTCAGTTTTTTTCTAGTTAAATTTTTTCATTTTTTATACCTCTTCAAAATGTGTAGATCTTTATGCCCCACCCTTATAATAATTAGTCAATTTCTTAAATAAAGCAATTGAAAGTAATCTGATATGAACTTTTTCTGATTTCTACAACCTTCAATTCTTCAAATATATTCTTCACCAACACATTCTGTATTCAATGTTTGAATATTTCTATACTTTCATCCGTTTTTCTTTTATTCTATAAACCAAATTTCAATTTTGGCTTATACGTGTTGTATTTTTTATGCATTCTTATCATAAAAAAAAAGAAAATTATTTTACAGTGATTGCTATATTTTATCAGATTGAATTTTCTTAAATAATAATAAAAAGTTTTATTTGAAAAAATTTATTTAAAGCGATTTAAGATTTATATTCTTAAGAATATACGAATATAAGGGGCAGGCAATATTATAAAAATGAACATTTACTAAGTCATATATTTTTTTTCCTATTCATCTAAAGTTATAATGGATAAACTTTTTAAAATTGGATTTTTATATTTATATACATTGATTACATATGTATAAAAGCATATATTAAATACCTACATACATATTTTGATTTTTTAAAAAAGGAAAATAATATTACTTAAACCCTTCCCTGACTAAGTAAAATAAATCAATGTCCAAATACATTCTTCTTTATGGGCAATTCTCTATACCAGGGGCGTCCAACCTTTTGGCTTACACGGGCCACATTTGAAGAAAAAAAATTGTATCGGACCGCGGATAAAATATTATAATTCTATTGATATTTGTTATTCAGAAAAGATAATTAATAATGTAGAAATAAGAATTTTATTATTTTTTTAGCTAATAGTGAGCTTCTAATTTTACTTTTCGTAAATTTTATACTTGAAAATAGCTTCTCGTATTTGTAAATATTATACATACTTACATACTTACAAAAAGTGATATTATGTATTAGTATTTGTTCATATTTTTTCCTGGCTAGATAATTAATATAAAATTCTAATAAAGAGAATTTTCAATTTTTCTTTCAGATCGGTATCTAATTATTGTTCTAGAACATTTAATCAGAAAGTTTTGCAAGTAGAAGTTTATTTCTAATGAAAATGGAATCGAAAATAGACCAAAATGATGATTATTTTTTAGGAAATCTTGAAATCTAGTTCCAGATTCAAAATTTAAAATTAGCAGTTTTATTTTCGAAAACTTGACAGTAGATTTTCAGATTTCTTATTTTAGAGAAAAAAAATTATCAGGCCAAATTGTTGTCTGTTTTCTAGTATCTACATATAAATTTCAATGTGTTAAGGAATTTTATGACTTTATGTTGGGCCACGGGTTGGACAGCACTGGTTTAAATCGAATGGGATTAAAGAAGGATATGAGGAATGATTATTTATTTTTTAAAGGGTCACAGATATAATAATAATAATAATCCCTGAATATCCATTATTTATCTATGACATTTAAGAACGTGCGAAGATCTAAAAGACAAGTCCTGACAAGTTTTAGTTCAGAAGAGAAATTATCAATGAATTGTGATTGTTCTACCCCCAATTCCTTATCTCCTTGGGTACTAGAATGATAACTATAACAGAGACTTGGTTAGTGTCATAGCATATAAATTACTGAAATAATAAATATTTTAGAAAATGAAAATAAGAGAAAAAGAGAAGAATTTTTAAATATTCGAAACTTCATTATTTTTACTTTACCGTCAAGTATTGTAATCGTGCATGAAAAAAAGTGTTTTTTTCGAAATATCTCAAAAACGGCTGAAACTATTTTGATAAAAAAAATTGAGCGAAACTATGGCATTTCGCTTTACAAAAAAGCTCTAATAAGTGAACATCGAAAAAATTATATTTTTCGAAATGTCTGTTAGTTAGTCTGTGCGTTACCAAATCTTGTGGACGAGCTAGCTCAAAAACTAGTGTGAATATCGAAACCAAATTTCATACGTAGTTTTTATCCATTAAGGATTAAGAGCTGATTAGATTTTGGTGCATATCGACCCTAAATTAAGGGGGGTGGAGGGGGGAGTTAAAAATTAAAAATCTAGGCCATTTGACCAAACTCAACCAAATTTTGTATACATGATCCCAGAAGTCAAAAATGCAAAAACTAACCGCCCAAAATGTGGGGGGGGGGTGTAAGGGTCAAAAAATGAAAATCTTGGCCATTTACCAAACTCAACCAAATTTTTTATACATAATCAGTGGGACCCCAGAAGTCTAAAAATGGAAAAACTAACCCCTTTCCCCTATGATTATAAATAATTTTATTAAATATTAAATATAAGTGAGGGGCCAGGTTGTATGGTAAAGTCAAGTGGATGGCCACATCAGAACACGTCAGCTTATTTTTATCTTATATATAGTTGAGCTTATAATTTTGCTTTTAGTGAATTTTAATCTTGAAAAAAACTGCACGTATTGCTAAAATGTACATTCATATTTCGAAAAAAGGGAATAAATATATCTACATATAAATCTCAATGTTTTAAGAAAGTATATGTTTTTCTGTTGGGCCACTCTCATTGCAGTGCGGGCCGAGATAGAAGGATTTAAAGAGTTTCTGTTAAACAGAAAAAATTCTAAATCCAGATACAGTGCTTGCTTAATTGAAAAGGCAAAGTGGATTATTCATTTCTCGGTCACATCGGTTAAGAGTTAAACCGAACCGAGCCGAACCGAGAATCTCAACACAATGAAATCAATGCAAAATATTTCTGTTTTCTAATATGATAGAATTAAAAAATCATTTTTTTCTTTATTCTTCTAATAAGCAAATAATAGAAAATATTCAATGATCAAACAAGTTAAGCGACCATGATTCATGACTAATTTTTGGATGGGTGACCTCAAGGAAAATTTATAATTGTTAATAGATAATAGTATCTGGCCGATTTTCGGTAACGTCTTTTCAACAGTTAAATGGGCTAGCTACACTTAGTAAAACATTTCTCATTAATGAATGGTTTCATGACGATTCTAGAACAATATTAATTCATCAAGTATAAATATGACATGAATTAATTTTTATGATCAACCCTTCAGGGACATAAAGATGGCTAACTAGTGACTGCCCTTAATTTAAAATATCAGAAAAATGTAGTTTCTAATACATAGATTCTAGAGCAATTCCAAATCATTAAGTATGCATATGGCCTGAAATAAGTTTTTTGATCGACCCTTCATCCCCTAAAGGGAGTGACTACCCTTAATTTAATATTTCACTAAAAAATGACTTCTACTAGATTCTAGAGCAATTCCAAATCACTAAATTAATGTAAATATGACCTGAAATAAAATTTTCTGTTCAACCCTTCATCCTCTAAAGCAAGGGTCTTCAACCCGCGGCCCGCGGGCCGCTTGTGGCCCGCCGATATGTTTTCTGCGGCCCGCCAACAGCACTCTCAATAACGACTACAAAAAAATTATTTTTAGATTTTTTTTTATAACATTTAATTTTAAAATTGAAGAAAATAAAGTTCTATGTGGGGGGGCGCTTGGACAATTCGATCGCGAAACACTTCCGAGATCAAAAGTATATCTTATATACCGGCGACCGCCCCCCCCCCTCCAAATCAGAGGTCTGGATCCGCGCCTGGGTCCGGCCCGCTGTTCAGAAAAAAAAATTTGGCCCTTGATTTGTAAAACGTTGAAGACCCCTGCTCTAAAGAGTCTAAAGAACACGGCTACCCTTAATTTTAAATTTCTTTAAATAAATAATTTCTGCTATATTTTAGGGAAATTCCAAATCATTGAGTGTAAATATGGCCTAAAATAAGTTTTCTGATCGATACTTCATCCCCTAAAGGGGGTGACTACCCTTAATTTAAAATTTCATTAAAAAATTATTTCTACTAGATTCTAGAGCAATTCCAAATCACTAAGTGTAAATATGGCCTGAAATAAGTTTTCTGATCAACCTTTTATTCCCTAAAAGCATGAAAAAATTAATAAAATTGTCTTGTTTTCACTATTTCAGCCACTGAGGAAGTCGCTAACCAGTGACGAAACGTTTGATTGGGTTTGATTTAAATTCTGGCCCAACTCCCTACGATCCTTTTAAATATTTGATCTTGGATACAAACAATGAAATATTTTAAAATATTTTTGTATTTTGTTATAATTTATTTATTTAAGGATTAGTTGGCCCCCCACCTCCCTCTCGAATAAAATGACTTAGTATTTAATTTTGGCGGAGTTGGAGCCGTCTTTATTACCGACTCTGCAGCCCTGAATCCGAGAGAGAGACACGGATATTGTATTAACATTAATCGGGTTCCATTTCAAGTTTGAACACAACCCTAAAAAGTAAAAATTGAAAATGTTTATCCGAGTATTTCGAAATTCTCTAAATGATCCCCTACAGCAGAAGTTGTATTTGTTTCAGCATATACCTTTGGGTATCGAATATAGGAGTCGTGTTCGTGATTACGCGATGATAGGTTCAATTAGTGTAGGCTTAGCTTTCATCACATACAAGGACGACGCGACGATTTCTGCCCTTGCCCGTGGATTAAAACGCCCCCCTTTACTCCCACGCCCCTTGAAAAAAAACCGGGTACATTTGAGCCCTCACGGTTCAAGGTATTAATGCCATGGATTTAGAACATTTACAATTTATTCTTTTATTTGGATGAGGCTGAATAAAGATTAAAAAAAATGCAATACAATTCCTCTCAGTCATGGTATTAGAAGTGAAATATATATATGAACACGTTTCCATGAATTCTTTGTAGAATATATAGATTTAACAAGAACAGAGAAATTTTTGTTGAGATGATGGACAAAAAAATTGACTGGTGAAAAGTTAATACAGAAAATTGGAATTTTTACTTTTCACTTTTTTTCAAAACTCATATTTATAATCACAAAGATCAATGTTAACTCTACGGATTGTAAAAGGGAAGGAGGAGAGTTAGGGACTGAGATGAGAAAAACTCGACAATGCTGGCTGTCAGATCGAAAATCGAAATGGATGAAAAAAAAATGAAAACTTAAAAAATTGGTGTATTCTCTAAAAATTCCAATGAGCAGCTTAAGCTAGAATAATTTTTATCAAAAAAATAAAACCGACTTCAAAAAACTTAAATGCAACAAATAAAATAATAATAACTTAAAAATGAAATAAAATCCATTAAAAGGTATAAAATAATTATCTTATTTAGTTACAACTAATCGACGAAATATTAGTAACATGAAATTACTTTTGAAGTCGGTGTCAAACAAACTATACCTATAAGCGAGCGTACCCGCCAAACGTACTAAGTAAGATCCGTCGAGTGCGATTCATAAAATGTATATGTTTGGCACCGACTTCAAAAAGTAATTTCATGTTAATATTTCGTCGTTTAGTTGTAACTAAATAAGATAATTATTTTATACCTTTTAGTGGATTTTATTTTATTTTTGAGTTATTATTATTTTATTTGTTGCATTTAAGTTTTTTGAAGTCAGTTTTATTTTTTTATAAATTTTTTTTATTTTTCTCTTTTTACTGATGTTATTAATAGTGACTTTATATAATACCTTGCATGCATCTCCTAAGAGAAAGTGTCAGAAGAATGAATCAGAAAATGATAATAAAATTAAATTCATAAATATAGAAATTCTCTCGAATCGTTTGCGGGTTTTAAATGAATGTTATAAGATTTTTTATAAAAGATTTTATTTATCATAATTTCGATAATTTGCTCATAAGAATTGGAAATTTACGTTATTTAGTCGTTGATCATATCATCAGAACTTGGCCAAATTAATATGGCACCATCCCTAAGATACCCTCTTTCCAATAAAAAAATATTCATCGAAATCGGTTCATAAACAAAGAAGTTAGGCCTGAACAAACCTAACAAAAAAGGTCTAATACCAATGAAAAAAACGGGACCAATCGGAAGCTGGACTGAACCCAATGCAAACAAAAATCTTCAAAATCGGTTCACAATTGGCGGAAATATGAGGTCACATAGACAAAAAAAAAACAGTCCAATAGAGAACCGCCTCCTTTTTTGAAGTCGGTTAAAAACTGAAACTTCGCATGAGGTGTAGCTTATCAATACGAAATCCTATATTTAATTTAATTTTCTATAACTGTAAAAATATTTATAAAAAGGTAAAAATAAAAAACGATTTCAAATGTGCACTAAAATGGATGGCATAATTATTTTATGCAAAGAAACGAGTGTCTATTTGAGAAAGAAAGATCGAATTTATTCTCAAAAATCAACTCGCGATATTTAAATTAATTTATTAAGGATTGGTTGGTTACTTTTCAACCAGTGGATGCTATCCAAAAAATACCATTCATTTTTTGAAATTTTATTTCAATCTTCGATTTTTTTTCCAAATTTCATCGAATACGGCATAATTTTCTTTATATTTCAAATTTAACATTAGATTTTTTGAAAAATATAATTTGTGACCTTTGCCCCAAACGGATACTGCTTTGTGAGAGTGGGTAGAAGTCAGAAATTAATTCTTGTGACTTAAACTCCACAATCCCTCAAATCGAAATTGACCACCTTGCACAATGAATCAGCTTGTCCTATAAGAAAATCTTAAATTTCTCCTAATTCTATTGCTATAAGCAAGCTATGACTTGTATCATATATAGCACTCTTAGCTATTTCCGATCTTATATATTGAGAGTTCTTATAAATGAATTAGTCCAGAAATTCTTGAATCATCTTTATTTATTCCTTTTTTGTATTATTACTATTTATAATAGTTCCTCAGCGAGAACAATTTTAATTCAACTAAAACTCGTCTGAACTTGTCTTTGATATGCTTGAACTGGAAGATATACCAGGCAGGGACTTCAAACCTTCTATCCGCAACCTTTTCGGAAAATCATTCATTTAAATTCCCCTTGAAACTATGCAACAATCAAAGATTTTAATTCTTTGATTCGACCTAAATTCATTTTCGTTGATTGCCTCCGCCAAAATTGATACCTACATTCTACATACAAAGTAAATTCTATTCAATAAAATAATTAATATTAAATTTGGTGCTTCAATAAATTTCATTCAATTTTTCTCCTTTTTAGTATAGGTACATTTGAAGTCGTTTTTTATTTTTTACTTTTACTTTTTTTACCTACTTTCATTTTAAACCACCCCCAATAGACACCTGGAATACTATAGACTCTTTTTAACCTTCCATCGACCCTTACAAGAGGGACCCTATGGCCACCTTTTGGATTTTTTAAGGCATCCCACAATTTTTTTTGGAACAAATTACTATAATTATATTTTTCCATCCTTTTAAAGAATACAACATTTAGATAGAGTTGTATTGTATGTATGTATTATTGTATTATTGTATTATTGTATTATTGTATTATTGTATTATTGTATTAATTTGTAATGTATGATGGATTGAACTGGAGGAGCCGGGGAAGCGGAGATTGATGAATTAAGAACGCTTGGAGTAATTTATATATATACTATTTATTACACAATTAAATTAAATAAGTTACATCGAAGACTCTTGTTTAGCAATAATTATAAGGGTAATTGAATTTCCCTATTGTCACTTTTAAAATTTTCTCCACCTGGACCCTGCTAGGAACCTCTGCTTTAGACATAATGAATCTATATATATAAAATTAAGGTTTTGTCTGTACATTGGTCCAAATCACGCCAAATTTTGGTTGCACACGTTTCAAGCAAAGTTATGAACTAAAACAACCTCAACAAAATTCCTATCTGTCTTTTTCAGAGGTTTCTGCGAAAAGTTGCTCACGATTCACGTCAAAACGGCTAAAGGGATTATTATGAAATTTCATATTTGTATCAGATGTCTTCTAACTTACGTTTTTAGCTATACAACGTTTTGATATTATGACCCCAAAAGGGGGTTTGGGGGGGGGGGGGGCGCACGAATGAAAATTATCAAATAATTCCTAAACTATTGATAACGACAAATTTTATAATGAGCAAAGTTGTAGGGGATGTGATTTCTGACAGCTTTTAATTAAAAAATTTCCCCCAAAAAAACCACCCAAAAAGGGGAGGGAGGGTCAAAATATGAAAATATTTGCTCTTGGATCAAACTCAACCAAATTTTGTATACATAATCTGTGGTCGTCTAGAGCAGTGGTTCTTAACCTTTTTAAGCTGCGACCCAAATTTGAGAAATATGTTCATGTCGCGACCCCCCCCGGGCAAAAAATTTAATAACCTTTTTTTAGACGATACTTGAGAAATTTTCTTCAATTTTCAATTATGACTTTTTTAACTCACATATAATATTATTTTGTAACAATTAAGATAACCAAAGGTACTTTCCGATCTAAGGAAAATTTAATGAAAAAGGGTGTGTTTTTCATATTTTCATTTTTTTATAGTATTGAATAAATCAAAATATATTTTTCAACTTATAATAATAAGTAAAATATTTGATTAACGACTCTGCGCGACCCAAGGAATATGCTTTGCGACCCAATTTTGGGTCGCGACCCATAGGTTAAGAACCACTGGTCTAGAGAGCTAGAAATGCAAAAACTAACCATCCAAAATTTGGGAGGAGGGTCAAAAAATGAAAATTCTTGCTCTTGGACCAAACTCAACCAAATTTTGTATAGATAATCTGTGGGTCACTAGAAGGCTAGAAATTCAAAATCTGAGTGCGGAGGGTGGGTGCGGGGGTGGATTTGGGGTGGGTTAGGGCATGGGGTGCTCGGGTTGGAATGGGGTGGAGTGAGAGATAAGGCGGAGAAAGGGGGGTCCAGGGGGCTAGGCGGTAGCGGAGGCCATGGGGGGTGCGGGGTGGTGGTGCAGGGTTGGTGGAGTGGGGGTTCAGGTGAGGGTCCAGTGGCGTAGTGGGGTGGTACGGGGGTGCAGGGTGGAGAGTTGGGGTGGTGGTGGTGTGGTGGCGAGGGGAAGGGGGGGTACGGGATGGAGTGTTGGGGTGGTGGTGTGGGTGCGGGGATTGGGCACGGGTGCGGAGGGGTCCAGGGGGCGTGTCCCCTAGCTAGCAAGAGGGCCGCCGAAGCCTTGCAGCTAGTAATACATATAATATGATATCAGAACCCTCAAATATAATACACCCGATCTTAAATCATTGGCAAAAATTGAGAAAATCCACTGACTACAGTGTTTTTTTTCTAGTTGCAATATTGAGCCTTCGAACTATGTAGTTCATTAATTCTGCACAATATAAAATTCTTATAAACCTCGAACATTTTTTTTGTACTTAAAAACAAATTAATAATAAACAAAAAAACTTTACTTTCTTTTAATGAAAATTAATACTTTAAATACATAATTAACATAAATAAATAAATAAATCATTTTATTAATATAAGCCTAATCACTAATATTTTCAATTAATAAATACCAAACTATTAAAAATCTACGAATTCTTCACGAAAATGGTCCGAGCCTGTTTTCTTCAATGGTTTCTCGTCAAATTTTTCAAAATGACTTAAATCGTTGATATTTTTAACTTTTGGAACAAAAGGCGGTGTCACGTGACGATTTACAATCGCCAGCCAATTGATATCTCGAAACCATTTATGCGATTTGATATCCTTCACTCCATTCTTCAAGATGCCAAATCTTCGTGATAAATCTACCTATTAAAAAACAAAAACATATATAAATAACTATCATACTATATATATTTATCTAGATTAATTTGTAACAACGCTTAGAGAAATTTCTCTAAAAAAATTGCCGAGATGGAGTGTTGGGGTGGTGGTGTGGGTGCGGGGATTGGGCACGGGTGCGGAGGGGTCCAGGGGCGTGTCCCCTAGCTAGCAAGAGGGCCGCCGAAGCCTTGCAGCTAGTAATACATATAATATGATATCAGAACCCTCAAATATAATACACCCGATCTTAAATGATTGGCAAAAATTGAGATAATCCACTGACTACAGTGTTTTTTTTCTAGTTGCAATATTGAGCCTTCGAACTATGTAGTTCATTAATTCTGCACAATATAAAATTCTTATAAACCTCGAACATTTTTTTGTACTTAAAAACAAATTAATAATAAACAAAAAAACTTTACTTTCTTTTAATGAAAATTAATACTTTAAATACATAATTAACATAAATAAATAAATAAATCATTTTATTAATATAAGCCTAATCACTAATATTTTCAATTAATAAATACCAAACTATTAAAAATCTACGAATTCTTCACGAAAATGGTCCGAGCCTGTTTTCTTCAATGGTTTCTCGTCAAATTTTTCAAAATGACTTAAATCGTTGATATTTTTAACTTTTGGAACAAAAGGCGGTGTCACGTGACGATTTACAATCGCCAGCCAATTGATATCTCGAAACCATTTATGCGATTTGATATCCTTCACTCCATTCTTCAAGATGCCAAATCTTCGTGATAAATCTACCTATTAAAAAACAAAAACATATATAAATAACTATCATACTATATATATTTATCTAGATTAATTTGTAACAACGCTTAGAGAAATTTCTCTAAAAAAATTACGCTCTTGCCTAGAATCGAACCGACGAACTCTTGAACTATGGTAATTAGCTCTAGCGATTACACCATTGCAACATTAATATTTGTATCTTGATTTGTGTTACTAAAACTAGATATTTTTGATTTGGACTTTGTGTCGAGATAATATTGTATTCATTTGAACTCGAATGAAAATTAAAAAACACCAATAGATTTTAAATTAAGAAACATTAAATATATATTAATTAACGAGGCAAATTTGAAATATAATTGTCACCGCGGATTTTAAACTGATGGATCCAATCGATTTTCATTAACCAGGCAAATTTGAAATTCTAATTTCTAATTTGGACTCGAATTTTGAAATGAAAGACTCCGATTCATTTTAAATTAAGAAACATTAAATATATTGATCATTATTCCTCCCCCCCCCCTCGCCACTCAAAAGTTAAAGAGGCGAAACTTTTAAGAGACGATGTATTTTCGGTAGTTTACCGGTATACATTTGGAGTGTGGTTTTTTAAGAGGAATAAAATTTTTGGACCGAGACGCTGCCCGCCAGGGCACCAGCCTTCGGAACGCCCTCGAAGCTCGTCCTTAATTAAGATCTTATTAATTTTTGTTAAACTTGCGTGTTCAATTTCAGCTACAACCGTTCGATAGCTCTTATGAAAGTTAAAATTTTTTTTAATTTTCTGCCTTTTTTTACTGGAAGTTACAAAACTAGAAAGCTTTTTTTTTTTATTTATTGTCACCGGGAACAAAGCCCATTTAGACAGCATATCAGTAAAGTGTTAGCAGGGTTAGTGAGGGAGTCGAGTTTTAGCCGATAGAAATTTTATATGCTATTCAGGATCGAACCCCGGCCTCCCGCCTGAACATCGTCATCAACGATGCTGAAGCGGGGCCAGCGCGTTAGCCAGCTCGGCCAACCCGACTCCCCACTAGAAAGCTTAAAATCTATTAAATTCCTTGTTTTGAAAATATAAATATTTTGAAACCAAACTATCTACATTTCCCATCCCAGGTAGCAGAATAATAATCTATAAATATTCTGATATATCTTTTCTGGACATTGGAATATCCTGTGAATAATCTTTCAATCAAAGGATATTCCCGGAAGATTCGCTCAAGAATTTTTCCGGTGCATATATTCTAAGAATCTCCTGAGGATAATTGGAATATGTTATATATTTTTAATATATTTGGTGGATATTCGTAAGAATCTCTTGTGCTACCCGGGATCTTGTTACAAACAAACACCGTGGTATTATTTTTAACCGACTTCAATAAAGGAGGAGGTTCTCTATTCGACTGAATTTTTTTTTTGTGTGTCTATGTTAACTCATATCTCCGCCAATTGTGAACCGATTTTGAAGGTTTTTTTGCATTGGATTCAGTATAGCTTCCGATTGGTCCCGTTTTTTTCATTGGTATTAGACCTTTTTTGTTGTTTGTTCAGGCCTAACTTCTTTGTTTATGAACCGATTTCGATGATTATTTTTTTATTGGAAAGGGGTATCTTAGGGATGGTGCCATATTAATTTGGCCAAGTTCTGATGATATGATCAACGACTAAATAACGTAAATTTCCAATTCTTATGAGCAAATTATCGAAATTATGATAAATAAAATCTTTTATAAAAAATCTTATAACATTCATTTAAAACCCGCAAACGTTTCGAGAGAATTTCTATATTTATGAATTTAATTTTATTATCATTTTCTGATTCATTCTTCTGACACTTTCTCTTAGGAGATGCATGCAAGGTATTATATAAAGTCACTATTAATAATATCAGTAAAAAGAGAAAAATAAAATAAAAATTTATAAAAAAAATAAAACTGACTTCAAAAAACTTAAATGCAACAAATAAAATAATAATAACTCAAAAATAAAAATAAAATCCACTAAAAGGTATAAAATAATTATCTTATTTAGTTACAACTAAACGACGAAATATTAACATGAAATTACTTTTTGAAGTCGGTGCCAAACATATACATTTTATGAATCGCACTTGACGGATCTTACTTAGTGCGTTTGGAGGGTACGCTCGCTTATAGGTATAGTTTGTTTGGCACCGACTTCAAAAAGTAATTTCATGTTAATATTTCGTCGTTTAGTTTACTAATAAATAATTATTTTATACCTTTTAGAGATTTTATTTTATTTTTGAGTTATTATTATTTTATTTGTTCCATTTAAGTTTTTTGAAGTCGGTTTTATTTTTTTAATAATCTATATTAAAGTGCAAAGGCGGAGACAGTTTGATGTTCGGTCAGCGAATTAATTAGATAGCTTGACTTTGAATTGAATCTAGGCTGGCAAGAGAATGCTTGGCGGCCTCTCTATACGGATGAAAGACATATTCGACACAGGGTCGGATTTCGTCTTTGTACAGGAGTAAAAAATCAGCTAGGCGTAAAATAAATAGCATCTGGACTTAAATAGAAAACCTACCAACATATAGGCTAAGTGAAATAAATTGGCGATAATTAGCCAATATTTAGTTAAAAACATTGAGTCAACATTATTATAACCAAATTATGATTTTAAATTATAATATATAATATAAATAACCTACTTAAAAAAAGTTGTTTTTAAAAAGCAAAGTCTGTTAAATTTTACATGCAAATTATTCCCTGGTCTTTATTTGTCCCAGTTAAACTTTGAAATATTCGTTAATTTTATTATTTAATAAAAGAGCTGCTAGTCATGTTATATAAAGTTTAATCACCCCCACCACAACCACCTCTTTTTTAATAAGATCCAAATTGAACCTACCATACCTTTTAAGTAGAAACAAGAATTTAACATCTCTTTTCATAATTTTATAAATATATCTTTAAGATTCAAAATAATAAGCTGATGGGGCATCCACATGACTAAGATACACATAGCCTCTCTCTTAATTTTAATATTTAAAAAAATAGTTTATAACCTCTCCCTCCCTCTTAATTTTGGTTCCATTAGTAATTAGTAATCAAATTTAGGGAACGCGGTGTTGTTTTATAGTGAAACATTGTTAAAATTAAATTAGGTTGGAGTTGGTGGTGTTTCACAAGGAGAAAAATTAAAATACAAAGATTTTTTTAGTTTACTCTATATATTTCGAGCACTTAACTCATCGTCCGGAGAACATTGACTAAAGATAACATAAAATAATGAACAGAATTTATTTTAATTTTAATATGATGGTCAGTTATTTATGACTTAGTGTAAATATGAAAGAATTATCAGGGGATGGGATGGCCTTAGAGCCGAAAGAACAGATGGAGCGGACAAGGGGCTAAACGGGAATAAAGAAAAGATATTTATACTTGGAAGTTGCCGAAAATTATGTATGTGCCATAAAGGAGGGCAATAAACTATGGAATGCAATGAGGGTGCATAGTGAAAATTTCCATCTCTTATTTTCTATTTAAAAAAAATAAAAATAAAAATAAAAAATAAAAATAAACCCACCATACACTCTCATCGCACTCCAATTCAAATTAAATATCATTGATTAAGATGTCAATTATTGGTGAAGTTTTGATGTCTGATTGTTCAAGATGTTTTGATTAAGGTGTATGGCCTTTTTAATTTCAGCTGATTCAAACAAATCTAATTTCCTGCTTTTTGAAATGAAATGTAAAGGGAAATGTAAATGATCTGCAAAAGGCGAGTTATAACTAAGAGGGGGGCATTAGTAATTAGTAATATATTTTTTTAAGCGATTCTTTTTTTCGCATTGATTTGCTGGAACAAATAATCGTGTAAAAAAGGATTGTTTTGTAAATTTATTTATATTATTATTTGCATTAAGCAGAGGACACATTCTCATTGTTTTCTCTTTATGTATACTAACTCTTTATGTATACTTCTCATTGTTTTCTCTTTATGTATGTAACTGATTTTCCTGATTTCTTGAGACACTTCAATTTTTTAGAAGCCTCTGAGAGAGTGGCGGCCCTTATTTTTAAACTTCAATTTAATACAATACCACAGTATTTGTTTAGATAGCATTCCATCTACCGTAAAATGAGTTGAATTTACACCATCGGACATTTTAAACTTTAAATATATTTTATAATATTGAAAATTACATCAGAATAGATTTAACACGGGGATTAGTTTCGTAATATAGCTAATATAATAAATAAAAAAGAGTAAAATTCTCGTTTATCATCAATTATATATTTATATAAAATTTAATTAAGTTAAAAATAAAACAAAATCCGTCAATTTTCTCTATGGGCGGATTATCGTTATATAAATTCCTCTAATAAGAGAGTTAATTAAAAACATCAATACCACCTGCCATGAATTTAACACAGAGCTTGATTTGATATAAAACTAATTATAATTTTCGAAGTTTCAAATGGGAGGAAAAAAATTAACTATGTTTCCGAAAATTTAATATAGTGGTAAATTTTATCTACAGGTGATTTGAGTTAAAAATGCTAAAACTTGGCACAAAGGTGCAGTGTATAAAACCTTATGTGACAATTTTTTTTTCTTTTTTCAAAATTTATGGCTAGACAACATAGTAAATTCCTATCAATATGATCATTTTCGGAGGTCATGTCAAGACATAAGAAGGACACTTTTCTAATCGGAAATCAAATCTAAACGTTAGAAACGGGGATTGGCTAAAATTTAGATGATATCTGGTTTCGTATATCTGAGGAGGATCGTCTATATGTCTAAAAGGATAAGCCAAGATAAAATTTTAAAGAAGTCAAACAAAGACTACTCCAAAATCTTGGTTCCATTTTATTCGAAACTACCGAGTCTAGAAACCTGCAATTTTGTATGGAGGTATTTTTAAGATATGAATACTCGCTAAAATTTACTTTTAAAAAAATTCAAATATCAAAGAGGAAAAAAATAAAAATAGTAAAAATCACGGTTTTATCATGATTTTTTCGGCTCCACTGAGTATATAATTTAAAATTTGGAATGGAGGTTACTTTTAACACGTAAATCTTGGTAAGATGGTTTAAAAATTCAAATTTTTAATTTAAGAAACATGGAAAAATCCCCAAAATTACGTTTTCATCATACTTTATCACAATTACTCTGAAACTACTTTGACTAGAAACTTAATATTTGTCAAGAATATTTACTTGAAGAATATAGATGCTCCCTAAGAAAGGTTTTTTTAAAATTACATTTTTAAGGTAGTTCTTTTACAAATGCAAAAGTTCAAGAAGTCTTTGATACTTGGAATATAAATTATTAAAAGGATAATACACATACTGTTAAAATTTGAAGACGATTTACAACACCAAACATGAAATAATTGAAATTAAAAATGGAATTTTGTGGATATGGTAGTATGGGAAAGGGTGAAAAAATTATCATTATTTTATTTTTTTCATTGAAGGACTTTCACCATCTTGATGAAAAATTAATATTTGTTAGAATAATATATTCAGAGTAACTTTAAAAATAATTGAAATCATTTACCTCGTAGTTTTGATAAAAAACAACAACATATTTGTGTGGCTATTTTAGTGGAGGGGATCAAGATCGATGGCTTGGAAACGATCCATTCATATAGAGGATATAGTAGTGTGAGAAGTACAGTCAGGTTAAAAAAACATAACCTAAGATTTTAGCACCTTTCATATGTATAGAGTGGTTGCGAGGCAAAAACTTGGTGGATTGTTGCAAAATAACTAACTACCTTAAAAGGGTAAAACAAATAAAAAACTAAAAAAAAAACTCTTTCATTTGAAGATATCACGAATCTCCTGAACAAGTGGGGCCAGAATTATTGAAATTTTGTATTCAGATTAATTTTAAGAGGCAAATACTTTACCAAAGACTGTTTTACGTTTCAAAATTGATAAAAATTTAACAGATACGTCACACTTTACAGTAGCATATAAAAAAGCATACGATTGTTGTTTAATAGTGTTGACAAGTATCAGGATGTAAAATGCGTGAATATCAAGCAGGATATCAGAAAAAGAGCCCATAGCCCAGTTGCCCAAACGCACCTTAAAAGTTGACTCACCTGTAATAATTTGTCAAGAATGTCCCGCACATCTGCACTAAAATGTGACGCGAATCGATAACGACATGCGACAACCTTTTCATAAATGCTCATGGGATCATTGGCGTGGAAAGGCGGATATCCGGCCGTCATCTCAAAGATGAGAATGCCAAAAGACCACCAGTCGCAGGAGCGGCCATACCCTTTGCTTAAGACAATTTCAGGAGCAATATATTCAGGCGTACCGCACATTGTCCAAGTGCGGCCTTTCACTACCTACAAAAGCAAATCAACATATAATTTAATTATATTTTAGAAATTTATGGCAGTTTTAAAAAATTAACAACTAAATTACCCAGTCGACAAAAATGTGTACCCGTAAACCTAACAATGGATTCCAGTAGAGTTTTATACACTGATTTTCATGCAATTTCTCCATTTTTTACAACAGGTCAGAGTTTCGAGATATTATCGGTCAAAACGACGAAAAAGGACATTTTGACCTATTTTCGAGATCCCATAGATATTAAACAGCAATTTTTGAAATCAAAATATATTGTTGACGTAATAGAAAACAGTTTCCTCTTTGATTTTCAAATTACCACTTGATTTTAGCTCAATTAGAACTCGAGTTATAACTAAAAAACTAAAACTACGTGATTATAAAGGATAATAAACATAGATAAAAACATATGGTCTTAGTTTTTTAGTTATAACGCGAGTTCTAATTGATTGAATATCATCTCGATATATAAATGTGTGTGTTTATTTGCATCAAGCAGAGGACAACCTCTTTGTTTCTCTTTGTGAGTTCTAATTGAGTTACAAACAAGTGGTAATTTGAAAATCAAAGAGGGAACTGTTTTTAATTACGTCAACAAAATCTTGTGATTTCAAATAATGCTGTCTAATATCTAATGGGACTCGAAAATAGGTCAAAATGGCCTTTTTCTCGTTTATTATTATTATAACCTCTACAAAAGCAAACTTTATATGGAATATAGGTATTTTTCCTTTATTTTGATGCACAATGAATAGAAAAATCATGAAATAAATCTTAGGACAAGGAAAAAAAAATTTCTCGACCGGTGTTATTTATTAAAAAGCCTTGGGGCAGATGTTTATTTAAATGGCTACTCATTTATGAACAAAATACAATCGAACCTCGATAATTCGAATTTTTTTATAATTCGAACTCTTCAGCTGTTAAATTCGGTAAATCGAAAAAATGCTGATATTTTGGTACGCTCGTAACTCGAAATTTTTTCGTAACAAGAGGGAGAGAACGTTCTATAATTCGAACTAGGCCACTTTCCCCTTTATAACCAGAATTTTTCTTAGCAAAAAACTATTCTTAATTTTTTTTATTAGGTATGTTATTATCTATTGCAATGTTAATACATAGGTATGTAATTTTTTGTTCTTTTTTGTCGTTTTCATTATTTTTACTTTTTGACTTGAGGCTATATATAAAATCTATGTAAGCCAAGGGCGGATCCAGGGGCCGCTCCCCCCATAGAGGCCCGTGCCTGGCAAAAAAAATTTGTAAAAAAATTTTTTTTTTTAAAATTGAATAAAGTTCTATATATGTGTGTGTATGTGGGTCAGAGACGCTCCCCCCCAACCGCTTGGACAATTCGATCGCGACACACTTTCGAGATAAAAAGTTTATCTTATATACATCGGGCACCTTATATACATTCTCCCTCCCCCCTCCATAAAAAATTCCTGGATCCCCCTTGATGTAAGCTCATACATATTTTCAAAAATATAAAAACTCTTAATAATTCGAATATTTTTTCTTTCTTCTTGATAATTCAAACTTCCTGATAATTCGAATTTTTCTTGTAGTCTAGTCGCTTGGATTTCGAATTATCGAGAGTCTACTGTATTTCTTAAATTAAAAATTTCTTTTTGCCGAGAGTTGCAGAATATTTATAAATACAAATTTACAGAGACAATAAAAGAGTGTGTCTTCAGCTGGAAAAATATTTTTTTTATTTATTTATAAAGAAATTATACCGAAACAGTATTAATTCCTGTGAACCAATTGTAATATAATGATATTGATACAAGAAGAAGTTGCACCAGAAGGTACAACCTCTGAAGTCCGTGGTGGACCCTTGTAACGTGAAGATAAGGGGAGATTTAGGGATTGGGTGGAGGTCGAAGGTATCTGTGGATGCTGGTCTTGAAAGTTTGAAGGTTATAAGTAGCTGGAAAGACGGTCGGGGGAAGAAATTCCAGTCTCTAGATGTCATAGGGATAAATGAATTGGCGAATGCGTTTGTTCGATTAGTATCTAGTTTAAGCGCGTAGGGGTGTTGAATTTTTAGAAAATCGTGTATTTCGGGCAAATGAGGCCTTTGGTGGGATTATCGATTTTATTTCGTCAGAACAAAAGCCATGGTAATATCTATAAAAAAGGGATAGGGCGGGAGACAGATCTACGATGGGCTAGGGAGTCGAGAGTGTCAGTTAATGTAAGGATCGCCTATCAGTCTGATAGCTCGCCTCTGAATTGCATCTAAGGTATTAAGAGAATACTTGGAGGCTCCTCTCCACAAATGCGAGCAATATTCAAGACAGGGGCGAATTTGAGCCTTGTATAATATAAGGAGTTGAGTGGGGTGAAAAATCGTTTGGTTCGGAAAAGAAAGCCAAGCTTACATGCTGCAGCTTTTGCTACTGAGATAATATGGTCATTCCAAGAGAGGTCAGAACCTAAGGTGACACCTAACATTAGGCATTAGAAATTAGGCAGCATTGTGTTTTACCAGAATTAAAGTTTACCAAGTTGTGAGATCCCCATTTTTTTAGCATGCTTAAGTCTGAATTTATTGAGGAGGCTATATTTGCGCGATTGTCTGGTAAGGATTGAGCGTTGTGGAGGGTGCTATCGTCAGCGTAACAATGTATTGGATTGGAGGGCAGATTTAATAGGTCATTAATATAGATAATAAAGAGTGTGGGAGAGATTGACTGAGCCCTGAGGAACTCCAGCATTAGTATTAAAGGACGAGGACGATATTCCGTCAATAGACTGATGAAGAGGGTAAAGTCCTCGAAACTATAGTCTCTTTATAAATAAATGAAAAATTTATTGAAGGAGACAATAAAAGAGTGTGCTTCTACTGGAATTATAAATTTTATTTATAACGAGACTATACACACTCTTTTATTGTCTCCTTCACTATATAAAAATTCTGCTACCCTCGGCAAAAAACTTTTAATTTAAAAAATTTATTTTTCCATTTTTATTATCTCTTTTAAAATATTTCTTATAAAAAATACCGATTTCATTTTCGTTTTCTTTCTGTCGACTATTATAATAGATTAATAATTATTATTACTATTATTATTTTGATAATAAACATTTATATATTATTAAGAAAAAAATAAAAACCGACTTCAAAAAATTAAATGCAACAAATAAAATACACTAAAAGGTATAAAATAATTATTATCTTATTTAGTTACAACTAAACGACGAAATATTAACACGAAGTTACTTTTTGAAGTCGGTGCCAAACATATACCTTTTATGAATCGCACTCGACGGATCTTACTTAGTACGTTTGGAGTGATATGCTCGCTTATAGGTATAGTTTGTTTGGTACCGAATTCAAAAGTAATTTCGTGTTAATATTTCGTCGTTTAGTTGTAACTAAATAAGATAATAATTATTTTATACCTTTTAGTGTATTTATATTTGTTGCATTTAATTTTTTGAAGTCGGTTTTTATTTTTTTCTTAAAAATTTTTATTTTTCTCTTTTTTAGTGATGTTATTAATAGTGATCATATCATCAGAACTTGACCAAATTAATATGACACCATCCCTAAGACACCCCCTTTCGGATAAAAAAAGAACCATCGAAATCGGTTCATAAACAAAGAGGTTAGGTCCAAACAAACCTAATAAAAAAGGTCTAATACCTATGAAAAAAATCGAAAAAAAAATGGGACCAACCGGAAGCTAGACTGGACCCAATGCAAAAAAAATTTCAAAATCGGTTGACAATTGGCGGAGATATGAGGTAACATAGGCACAAAAAAAAAAAAAAAAAAAAAAAAAATTCAATCGAATAGAGAACCTCCCCTCCTTTTTGAAGTCGGTTAAAAATTGAATTGAGTAATCTTAATATTAAAGGTCTTAATAGTAACATTTCTACATCCATGGGGGTATGTAGGGGTTGCAGGGGGCCTTGGCTTCTCCTGGCTTTTCTGAGAATAGAATTTTAGATTAAATAATTTATTTCACAAAAAATTTTGTTACTATAAATTTGCCTGCGACACGGGCGGTAAGCTATGTCTCCATCTATTAAATAAAATTAACTGGAAACAGCAATAAAATTATTTTATCTTCCAGAATACTTCAGATATCAAATTTGTTCTTTTTTGACGTAGATATACAGCAGACGTTCTCAACCTTTTTATTTCTGCAATTTTTTCAGAATGCCATTCCCCTCTTTCCAGGATTTTCTAACTCAAAAATTTTATTTCAAATAATATGCTTTTAATATTGAAAATACAAGGTACCGTATTTTAATTTAAAGTTAATGAAAAGTAGTATACCTATACACCTAAGGAGAACGTTGAGGTTATTGTTTTTTGCCAGTACTTTAATACGTTCTTTAAAACTTTTGAAATTTGTATGTAGATTAATTCCCCCTTTGAAATACTAAAATTCTCCCTTGGGAGGAAATTCCATTCCGGTTGAGAACCCATGATATATAGGGAGTGAGTGAAATTGTGCGATTTTTCCATACGTTTTGTTGAAGTAATTTCTAAACGCCCAGAAGTTCAAAAATTACTTAAAATGGCCACTGTGGAGTTCCCTCGCACCTTCATTTTAAATGGAGATAAATTTAAATAAATAATCCTAATTCCCTTAAAGAAATCTTTATAGGGATATTTCACACTCTGTAGGTTCAGCATTTTTCAAATCCTCCACAATTTAAATTTTAAATGTTTGAATTTGTGGTACGACTGTACAAACAATTAAAATTTCGAGTCAGTATCAGATTTTCGTAAAACATAACATGTTAATTGGTTTATTCCAATTTTTCAAACCTTTATTAGATCATCTTATAGTTTATAGGCCAGAATATGAGCTAATAAAGGTCCCAAAACTCCGAAAATTTGACCAAAAACCCGATTCTTTATCCACGTCTTTAAAATTTAAAATACTGGAACACTATATGGGACATTCGACGCCAAATCGGACGGTTTGAAAAATTTTAATTTTTTAGAATTCATCAAAAAACTCTTCCTTGTAAATTTTGAAATTTTTTTGGTCACCGTTTTAAAAGATTTCGGATTTCGGTTTTTCCCTCATAACTTCTTCAAAAAGGGTCCAAATTCAATTTTTTTTCGGATTTTTTTATTTTTTCCATACTTACTTTTTAGAAAAAAATACAAAAAAATTATTTAAAGTGTTTTTATATGCGATTTTTGAGTTGGAAAATTTTAATCTTGTTTTTGAAACTGTATGTACTCTTCGATTTTTTTGATAATTTTTTATTTTAAACTTCTATTCATTCTACAAATTTTAAGACCGAGTTGATAGTGGTTCTATAATATTTACTATTTTTTTTTTTGATTTTAGATTTTTGATTTTGATTTTCTTTCAACAAACTAAAATACTAAATATTTATTTTAAACACCCATTAAATATAAAAATCAATTCAAAATACCTAAAAAAAGAGAAATCAATGCCAAAAAGTAGTTTTAATAATGGTTAATAGCGAATCAATTTTTTTTCGAAATTTTCAAAAATCGAAAAAAAAATAATTATCATAGGACTACTATCAATACGGTCTTAAAATTTGTAGAATGAATAGAAGTTTAAACTAAAAAATTATCAAAAAAATCGAAAGGTACATACAATTTCAAAAACAAGATTAAAATTTTCAAACTAAAAAATCGCATATAAAAACAGCTTTAAATAATTTTTTTGTATTTTTTTCTAAAAAGTTTGTAAAAAAACAAAAATTAAAAATAAATTTGAGTTTGGACCATTTTTGAAAAAGGTATGAGCGAAACACCAAAATTCGAAATATTTTTAACCTGTGATCAAAAAAAATTTCAAAATTTACCAGGAAGAGTTTTTTGATGGGTACTAAAAAATGAAGGAAATTAAAAATTAAAATTTGTCAAACCGTCCGATTTGGCGTGGAATGCCTCATATATATAATTTTTAGGATTTAAGGATCATAGGAAGTTTAAATCAAACGGAAATTTCTTACTATAAATAATTAAAATATTAGCTCGTTCTAGTTACATACCTTAGCGAATCCTAAATCGGTAATTTTAATAAATCCGTTAACGTCAATCATAATATTTTCCGGTTTCAAATCTCGATAAAGAATATCAAGATAGTGTAAATATTCGAGGCCTAAACACACTTGGGCCGCATAAAATTTGCTAAGATTCTCTTCAAATCGGCCCATTTTCCGTAAATGAGTGAACATCTCACCCCCGCAGACAAAAGGCATTCCCAAATAGACGTAGAGTTGATCCTTAAAGGAGCCCTCCAGGTAAACGAGGAAAGGAAACCGGATACTCTGCATTATATTCCGTTCATTTAATAAATGAGTCAGCTGTTTCGATTTACTGATTGCACTTTTCTCCATCACTTTCACAGCACATAACGTGTTATTTTTATTATTTCTAAAATAAATTTAATATATTATTATGATTTTGTTTTTGATTCAATCTAATAAATTTTCTTTTAGCCTTTGCCATTTAATTTTTAATTTACCATACAAGATTTGGTAAGGTATTGTAATCGTACTTGCAAAAAGTGGTTTTTTTGTTTCGTATTTTCTAAATAAATATTTCAAAAGCGGCTAAAATTATTTTGAATAGAATTAAACGAATTCCGAAATTTTGGTCTACAATAAAACATTTTATAGTCAACATCGAAAAATGTATATTTTAAAAGATATTAATTATTTTGTCAAAATATCTGTTTGTGACTGAGTTAGTGCATGTGTTACCAAAATTGGCTGGAAGGCGTAACTCATAAAGTCATAATTCAATCAAGGTATCAAAACCAAAGTTTATATTGAGATTAAGAGCTAGGTAGATTTTTGTTGAAATCGGACCAAAAATTAAGAGGATAGAGCAGGGCTGTCCAACCTCCGGCCCTCGTGCTACATGCGTTCCAGCACATCAATTAATGCGGCCCGACATAAAGTTATAAATTTCCTTAAAACATTGAGATTTTTATGTTACTGGAAAAGATAGATATCTGATATAATTTGACCTGATTTTTTTTTCTAAAATAAGAAGAAATTAGAAAATCTCCCCAAAAGGTTTCGAAGAATAAAAAGCAAATTTTCAATTTTGAATGTGAAAAAATAAATCGACATTTCCGAAAAAATAATCACAGTTTTGGCATATTTTGAACCATTTTTATTAGATTTAAATATTTTAACTGAAAACTTTCTGATTGAATGTATGGCACTGCAATCAGACATAAATATATTTTAAAAATAATTTATTTTTATTACTCAAAAGTATATTTATCATTATTGGAAATGTCGGATTACTGGTTAATCTGAGTGCCAAGTATTTTGCTCCGAGATCGCCTTCTTTTCAATGTATCACTGCTGGTTGCCTATCCTACAGGATTTACTGTTACGCGTACGAGATGACGCTTTTATTCCATTAAAGATCAAGGAAATTGTGTTACTAAGCTATATATATATAATACTACCGAGCGATGCTCGGTAACTTGCTTCAGTTAAAAGCCTAATATTAATTCCCGAACCTCCTGCCCCGGATTGAAAGAAATATTTAATAATGTCTCTTTATTAAAATTTCATAAAAATTATCTACTCAGAAACAAATATTCCCCTCCTGGCTTCACAATACTTATTTACTTTTTAGAAATATGAATTTACATATACATATACCTACATAAATCTATTTTCGAGAATAAAATTCACTAAAAGCAAAATTATAAGCTCAACTATCAGGTGAGAAAATAACCAAGTCTAGAATAATTAAAAATTATTTTATATCTCATATTTCCATTTTTTTTTTAATATTTATTATTTCAGTAATTAAAAATAATTAATCTAGAAAAATGACAAAAAAGTGGGCTGATAGAATGATCTCTCTTTCTTTATAACAACTATTACAAGGATTCAAATATAAGTTCAGACTTCTTTTCGATTATTAGAAGTTAATTTCTTAATTTCTATTAGTCTAGGAATGGCCTTTTGACTATTGCACTTGGACTAATTGGATACTCATTATTATATATAGAAAGAACATTCAATTAATTCAATAATTTGGGAATGTTAAGAAATAATTAAACTAGATATATGATCGTATTTATAAAAGACTTCAAATTGGTAATAGAAGTAGATAAATTATTTAAAAACAAAATCCTGAAGGAGAAGAACTCAAAGATTATTATGCTATGATATTTTTGTTTTTTTTGACTTGGTGAATTATTCTACATTATTAACTATATTTTTTGATTAACAAATATCAATGGAATTAGTAAATTTTATATGCGGCCCGAGGCATTTATTTTTCCTTCAAAAATTTAAATGGAAGGCAAAAGGAGGGAGGGTTTTTAAAAATTTGAATCCTATTTGGACCAAATTTTGCACCGTTACTTAAATGTCATAAATGATTATAGATTCGATTTTTTTATTTAATTATTGTTTTAAAGGAGTCAGTTGTATGGTAAAGTTGTGAATTGGTTACATGACATTTTTTTCTATAGGAAAAATCCTCGGAAATAATATTTAATTTCATTATAAATTTGATACATCTTTTCATCTTCACTTAAATATCTGGGGCTCTGCCCATTGCCATTTCTGGTGTTGTGCTAACAATGTACTCAACATTGACTGGTATGGGCTACAGTAAATTGTTGCTTTCATTAAATTGAAAGTTTTTGCCGTAGCAGAATTTTTATATATTGAAGGAGACAATAAAAGAGGTGTGTCTTCTGCTGGAATTATAAATTTTATTTATTTATAACGAGACTATAGTGTTGCTTTCATGTTCCATTCTATTCTCATTTTGTGACCTCGATAAATTGAAAGTCTCTGTAGTATAGACCACTGACCCACCGAGGAAAATTTCGAGAAACTACCTTATATTTCATTTTCACCTTAACCTTGAGTATTTAGTAGATATTTTTGAAAAATTATTGTGAATAAAAAAAATTTTGAAACGTAGGAGCAAAATTATTTTCAATTTGCGTCTTTCTGATGTCTCGATTACGATAGACGCAATAATTCGATAAAAGGATAAGAACGAAAAGTCTTCGTAATTGTTCAAACTGTTTATAATTTATTATTATTTGTTATAAAATTTTTCCAACGAGAAGAATTGATTAGATTTCAGGCTCTCTAGCTTCAAAATTAAAATGCAGAAAATATACTTTTTTGAATGATCTCATATAGATATTTTAAGACGTTGTTATACTTATAATAGCATAAAACAATGAACAAGTGTTTTTCTATTTACTTTTCACATTTATATTCTATAGAATATAATGGGGAAGTATTGCTATGGCCAGTCTGGTTTCTTTTAAAATTAATTGGTTTATTTAATTTTAAGCCCGCTAATAATCCATTAAGAATATTGAAATAAAGAAATTGAAATTATGAAAATTTACTTAAGATGGAGGGAATGGAGAGACGAATAATGGAATTGAAATAATTATCGGAAAAGAGGTTTTTTTTATTTAATTAGTTTTTTCCTCATATTAAAAACAAGGACTAAAAAGATGATCAAGGACACTCGATGGTGGAGAAGTAATCTCCGGAGTCGAAGCTAAAATACAATGTATACATTAATTCATGTAAAATAATTGGTTTAATAAAATTAAAAAAAAAAAAGAGAATTTAATTAAAAAATAAATGTTCAATACTTATAACAGAGGGGTTCCCAATCTTTTAGGATTCGAAGCCCATTATAAAAACTATTCCGACTTATAAAGATTACAAGGAGAAAAGAGAGAAAATAAAATTAATTTTATAAACTTATTTAAAAAAATAAATAAATTGTAATTATGCACAAAACTATTCTCGAATAAATATTTAGTAACATCAAATAAGAAATAAGCTCGCGACTTACACTTTGGAAATCACTGGTTTATAATATTTAAATTTAATAGTCGGACAAACAGTTCTATCCCTAAGCTGGGTGCAATAGTTCAATCCTCTATGACTATTTGCCAAATTCGCAGAGAGCTTATCGAAGTCATGAAAAAGTTTAAACTTTTTCTTTCAATTTTTTATTCCCATATTTTTAACAAAATTATAATTTTAAACATAACACTCTTAGACTGAATGATGATAATTCAAATTAATTCTTATTTCCTAAAACCACTGTGAGTCCAATCCATTGAGTGTTATACCTTCATAAATATTTATAAAATAAAACAGGTCTGTAATGAAAAAATCGTTTGAATAATTTTAAGTGATTCATATAGATTTTTGGGTGCTGAAACCAAAAATGAATTTATTTTTTGCTATTACATAACATTTTTTTCACTAAGCAACTATTAATGACGTTAAGGAATATTATACTCGTAGATGAGCTGACTCTATTTTGGCCAGTACAGACACTTTTATATGTTATGCTTTTTTTGAGAATTTTTTAAACTTATATCTACTTATCTGCTAATTGAAGAACAAAAAACAAATGAAAATAGCAAAATTTAAATTTTTGAATTAATTTTGAGGCTTTGAAAAGTGAAAAACGCGTAATTGTGGAGCTCCATCTATTTTAGTCTGTAGAAATACTTATCTTTTTTTTAATAATTTTTTAATCAAATCTATTTGTCAATATATTGAAAAAAAAATTTGAATAGGTTATGGTGTTTTGAAATGAATGAAAAAAATGAAAATAAATTTAAATTTTCAACATGTGCTAAAAAAAATGGAATTTGATAAAATTATTTTAGCTACCAGTTTTAACTGTACTTGGATGTAGGAATCAGAAAATTAGTCAATAATACTAACAATTTTTAAAACCTGAATTTCGAAGACCTCTGATATTTAATTTTTTTTACTTTTTCATTTATTTATTTATTATTTGTTTATACTTCATTCAGTAAATATTTAGACAACTCAAATGTAAATACCTTCTACAAATATAATATTAAAATAAAACAAAAATAAATAAAATAACAAATTTAATCGAATTGAATTAGAAAATTATTAATATTTCATTATTTTATTTACTTTTTATATGTACGACATTATCCAAGTAAATTTATATAATATTTGAATGTCTCTGTGTATTGTGAGTGAAAATACAATTGATTTAAATTGGCCAAACAACTGAATAAGAATGATAACACCAACGCTCGCTCCCCAATTGACAGATGAATTCGCTCAATATTTCATTTGTCACTGTTTGTTCATTCAAATCAAATGATGAGTTAATGAATATTTATATACGACAAATTGTATTAAAATTAGAATTACATGCCGTTTAAAAGCTCAAGATTATATAAAGTCATATTTGAAAACACCTGTTCGCATACAATCAATACAATTAAACAAAACGATTTAGTACTTCAATCTACTTTGTTCTAAAAACACACTGTGGTGATGTCTAATTAAATCCTAGGTCTCCGAACTTCGCCCTAAGACAATTGTGGCTGAATTCTAAAGAATGACGATATATTAAAGGACTGAATTCACTCGAAAATTTTAATTATTTCTTATTTTTATTTATTTATCTTATATAGATTAATTCGAGGGGTGAACCGCGATTGGAATTAGATGTACACGTCTTTGGAATTATTTTGGAATTCATTAGATAATGCCCCTACATCTGTTGATCCTTCTACTTGGAAATGAAAGTGGAAGTAGGTGTACAAGATATTAGGTTGCGGTTCACCCCTCGGTTTAATTTAAAGGCTCCGCTAGTTCAGCGCCTAGAACAGACTTGTCCAACCCGCGGCCCAGCACTGTAATGAATGCGGCCCGACATGAAATTAAAAATTTCTTTAAAAGATTAAGATTTCTATATACCTACTTACTGGAAAACATATCTGATACAATTTGACCTAATTTTGTTTTTAAAATAAGAAGAAATTAGACAATTTCCCCAAAATTTTTCCAAAAATAATAGTGCAGTTTTTGATTTTGAATGTGAAAAAATATAAATCAAAATTTCTGAAAAAATAATTACAATTTTCTCATATTTTGACTCTTTTTTTATAAGATATAAATATTTTTAAGATAATGTTACATCATTTGTATCCATAGTAAATTTATAACAGGAATCAGGGAATTGGATAAAATTAAAAACATTGTTTTTTTTAATGGACCAGGCGTTTCGTAAATTTTGTATACACTGAGGAAGTCAAAATAAATTGACAAAACGACTGATCCATTAAAAAAAACAATGTTTTTAATTTTATCCAATTCTCTACTATTCCTGTTATATATTTTAAAGATATTTTTGCTTCTTCTTCATGGTGGATATCATTATTCTACACTATTAACTCTTTTTTTTATTAAAAAATATCAATAGAATTAGGATATTTTATCTGTGGCACGAGGCATTTGTTTTTTCTTCAAATGTGCCCCGTGGGAGCCAAAAGGTTGGACCCCCTTTGCCTAGAACAACTTCAAAAGGAGTTTATTTGTGAACACATCTCGTTTCAGTCAGTAAATCTCTGACACAAATCAAGAGCAAGACAATGGGAAACCACCCCTGTAAACCAAATTTCACAGGAAAATTGCTAGATAGGAGAGGTTATTTTCTATAATGATCGCCAATTCTCAGAATCGAGTATAGCACATAAATAAGATTTAGTTTACCAGCTACAATGCTTTGACAACGGATAGACAAGCAAACATTGTATCGACACTAAATGGATAGAGCTTTACTTTTGAACTCAAAAACCAACGTCATCTATTAGCAACCCCTGAGATTAAAAACAAAACAAAAATAAATAAGATTAATTTAAAAACGCAATCTACAATACATACTTGGAACTACAATAATGATACTAGAAGCAATTAAGGAAAAACAATGACGTCTATTAAAAGTAAGTTGAACAACCATAATATAAAATCATTTAAAGAGTAGGTATATTAAAATACTTGACTGAGATAAAATAGTATATTATACATCAAGGGAGAGAAATGCATTATTTTTCTCGGGGTGCAATTTGCAGCCAGAGGGCGAAGCCCGAGGGCTACATAGTACCGAGGGATAAATAGCATTCTCTCCAGACGTGTATATACTATTTTTTTCACAACCTCATATCTAAAACGAATATTCAAATCAAATATTGACACATTAATTTTTCACAATCAAATTAAATTAAGTACCTATATAGTTGCCCATGTACTCCTTGTTTTCTTTTTTGTTGCTATAACAACCAATTGCATTTATTTTATTTATAATTATTTCCCACGGGAAAAAAAAACTTTGATTAAAGAGTTGGAACTATTTATATGGAAGTTTCTTGAAGAGAAGCTTCTATATATATAGTTTCTAGGCTGCTTAGCTAGTTGTGAGTTAGCATTTTTATTATGTAGAAAATTTGTTTCGCCGAGAAACGGCATCATCATTACCTATTTTAAAAAACAAAACAAAAAAGTCAATTTAGAAAAGTAACACCGACCCTCACTGGGAGCAAAAATTACAAATATAATGGAGAATTTACAGTAAAAAGCGTATGAGAATTAGGCAAAAAAACAACAAAAAACTTGAGCTACCTTTAAATTGAGGATCAAAACTCAATTAAACGCAACATCTACCATGGGCAGATCGCAACAAACAATGTATGCCTTTTTGTTTGTTTTAAGAACAATTATAACAGAGTTACAGGTACAACCAATAGATAAAATCAAAATTATTAAACCTATAAATAGGAACGTCAAAACATCCTTTGAAATAAAGACTTTCATTAGAATAGTCAATAATATAGATTTCTTTGTCTTAAAAATATAATTAGAAAACACAGGTTTGCCTCTTGGATAGAAAAATCACTATACACGGCCAGCAATATTGAATGTCACTTTGGTAAAACATAGTGTTCTTCATATTGAATTACAACTTCAAAAAGTTCCTAGCCTCCAAATTACTTCAAGAAATATTTCTAGTTTTAAGTTCGAAAATGCAGAAAATCAGAAAACAATATAGGTATATAGTAATAATAAGGCGTTTCTGAAATTTCGCATTTTTGTGACTCGTGGCTGAAATCCCCCCCACCCCCTGTTTCCAATGTCCTCAGCCTCTGTGGAGTGGTACCTCCCAAAACTCTCTTATCACATTGGATTCAGAAGAGAGCAATAGAGTTTACCCAAAGTTTCCAATTTTTCTCCTTATTTATTTGACTAACCAATACAATTTTTTCTTCATCGACTTTCAATACTTACCAGATACTGCGTATGATAAAATTAAATTACTTACTTGGCGAGCATAACACGTCCGAACGCCCCCGTTCCCAATGTTCTCAATAATTCATAATCGTTCATATTTAAATCCATCTTTGTTGGATTGATCATATTTTTTTTAAAAAATTCTTTCGCCACTTGCAAGAATTCATCTAAATTTGTGATTTCTGGAAATTTCGAATATGGATCAAATATCGCAGGCTAAAAAAAAAATCAAAAATCAAAACAAAATTTAATATTGTCATAAATTTAAGGATAAAGGCACATTTTCAACTAAAACAATTCTGTAAAAAAACAATTTTTTACTGTTGAAATTGCGCCCTCTTCCTAAGTATACCAAAACTTTCACCCGTAATTTTAAGCTTGATATACGCCTTTATTCAAAAAATTGTAACTTCATATTAATTCTTTCATATGCTTCTAGATGGCATGAGAATCACATTTTTGACAAAAATTTGATATTGCGCGTTTATCCTTTGTATTGTATGAACATGTTCAATTTTTTAGCCTTTCAAATTTCGCATAACAGAATTAAACACTCAAAAAAAAAAGATACTCGATAAATTTAAAATTAAATGAAAGTTAGTTAAACATACTTGGTAGGTTTCACATAAATAAAACAAATATTTTTAGTAGTATATACCTATATAATAAATATTTCGGGTTCTCAATCCGCCTTCAGGAGATAGTAAAAGTTACTTTTTGAATCTCCTGAAGATGGATTGATAGCCCGAAATATATATATCGCGATAAAACTATGCTCTGTTTATGAAAGAAAAACTCTGCTACTCTTGACAATACAAAATCTTTTCATAAATGAATACATTTAACTTCTCAATTGTAAATTAGCATCTTATTTAGTTATCGCGATACAGACTCAGACGGACATAAATTTTGATCGTTTGAAAAATAATTATTCATTCGATTAAGATTTTAATATGATATTTAATTTTCGAGAAAAATAATACACTCTTCAAATTTTTTTATAGTTATATAACAGGAATAGTAGGGAATTGGATAAAATCAAAAACATAGAGCTTTTTTAAATGGGCCAGACGTTTCGTCAATTTATTTTGAATTCCTCAATGGCTAGAATGATGAAATCAGGGAAATTAGAAAAAACTTATAAATAAAAAAATTACAAATAAATTGAACGTTAGGTAAGGTTAGAAATACCTCATTTTATCACTCATTGTCAGAAAAGAATTTTATTATTAGACAAAACATCAATAAACTTTCTTTAACATATTCTTGGCTCACAGTAATTTTTTGACAAAGAGTGATAAAATGAGATATTTCTAACCTTACGTTCAATCTATTTGTAATTACTTTATTTGTAAGTTTTTCTAATTTATCTGATTTTATCAATCTAGCCACTGAGAAAGTCAAAATAAATTGACGAAACGTCTGGCCCATTAAAAAAAAACTCTATGTTTTTAATTTTATCCAATTCTCTACTATTCATGTTATAAATTTACTATGGATACGAATGAAGTGACATTTTTTTTATAATTTTACTAGAAAAAAATGAGAAGTAATTAGTAATATTACATATCAGTATTGTAATCTTAAACATATTTTTTAGTAATCTAATTAATACAAGAAAAAAGTAAAGTTACAATTTATTTTTGCAATGAGTTAATGTGATTTTACCAATATATTATAGTATTTTTTTAGTATACTCAATCTTGTAAATTTCCTATAAATTTGTACTGTAAACATACAGTAAATTTATAATTTTTTATAGCAATGTACATTTAATATCTAAATTGCAAGTAACATATTTAGAGATTTGACAGATAGAAAGACACCAAAATGGCCCTCTGTTTCTTTTGTACGGAACCCTAATAAAGGAGAAAATAATATTTTCTTTAATTAAAATTAGAGAATTAGGAAAAATCTTATTATAGACAAAAGGATCAGCCAAGGCTCAGAGCTGTGATCTTTGTGAGTTTGCCGCGACGCTTTTTAAAGAATTAAGCACTTTAACCGACTACTGATCCCCCGAGATTACACTAAAACTATGTATATATACTATATTAAATTTAATCTCTTTCTTTGTTCAATTATTAAACTAGAGTAAACTCTCGTTTATCCGCGAGCAGATTATTCGCTTTGCGTCTAATCCCTGGTCAATCTCAAGTAAAAAAAAGGTGTTTTATCTTGAAAAAACAAAAACTACTGACGGATTATTTTGGGCAAAAGTAAACTTTGAAAACTATGTAACTATGTGCACACACACATTATGTTTAACATATTTTATGTTTATAAAAAACTTGTAAAAAATAAATTTCTAAACCTGCTTCTTCTGTGAATAAACATTTTTCAAAAGCATTCTTGAGTTGATTTGTGTTCTTTTTTGACTATTCTATGGATTATCCACGGAATTCTCTTATCCGCGGCTGCCTCACCACCCAATTCCGCAGATAAATTAGAGTTTACTGTATTTTATTTTGTTTGAGAGGTGTTTTGGTGTTTGAAATTTTTTTTTTAATATTCAAAATATTTTCATAGTCCCATGGCTTTAAATAAAAGAGTGGGAACTTTTAGTTTGAAAATTAATTAAAATACCTAAGTGCCCATGCTTTTACGTTTAGTCAGTAAGTATGAAAGTTTAGTGAAAGGTAAGTGCTAGAGATATTATTATTTTCTGCTTTTCACTGCATTTTTAAATAAAATCATGTTAAGCTTTTAAATCATACATAATCAATTAAATACAAATCTTTTAAAAAAACAATAAAGCCTAAACGTTTCGGGAGAATTTCGCACTTTGCCAATGGAATTTCAAATATATAAAATAGAAAAAAAGATGATTTATTTAATATATTTAAATCAACAGATTTCTTTTTTTACTTTATTAACCGACTTCAAAAAAGGAGGAGTTTCTCTATTCGAATGATTTTTCTTTTTTGTATCTATGTTACATCATATCTCCGCCAATTGTGAACCGATTTTGAAAAAAAAATTGCATTGTGTTCAGTCTAGCGTCCCGTTTTTTTCATTGGTATTAGACTTTTTTGTTAGCTTTGTTCAGGCCTAACTTCTTTGTTTATGAACCGATTTCGATGATTCTTTTTTTATTGGAAAGGGGTATCTTAAGTGCCATATTAATTTGGTCAAGTTCTGATGATATGATCACTATTAATAACATCACTAAAAAGAGAAAAATAAAAATAATTTTTAAGAAAAAATAAAACCGACTCCAAAAATTAAATGCAACAAATAAAATACACTAAAAGGTATAAAATAATTATTATCTTATTTAGTTACAACTAAACGACGTAATATTAAGATGAAATTACTTTTTGAAGTCGGTGCCAAACAAACTATACCTATAAGCGAGCGTACCCGCCAAACGTACTAAGTAAGATCCGTCGAGTGCGATTCATAAAATGTATATGTTTGGCACCGACTTCAAAAAGTAATTTCATGTTAATATTTCCTTGTTTAGTCGTAACTAAAAAAGATAATAATTATTTTATACCTTTTAGTGTATTTTATTTGTTGCATTTAATTTTTTAAAGTCGGTTTTATTTTTTTTATTTTTTAACTATTTGAAATTCGAACGATAAAGGGAGAAATTCTCCAGAAACATTTGGCTTTATTAAACATTTGAAGATTGTTTAAAAAAAAAAATTGTTTTATTTTGATGTTATAAACCAAGTAATAATGAAAATTATTAAAATTTATTAAAGATTTTTATTGAACACAACGAGAAATAAAATAGAATATTACTAAGACTTTTCGGTCGTCTCATTCTGCGATAGTTTTCAAGTATGGGTAACCAATACAGTTTTAAGTTAACTGTGCTATTATTATTATTATTATTATTATTTTTATAGTAATATACATTATAATTATTTATCTTATGATCAAATTCTAATTTTTTATTTCTTTTTAAAAGATTCTGATGGTAAGAATTATGAGACATTGGGAAACTAATTTTATGGATGTAGTTTGTAGCAAAACGAATTAAAATATAAATTCAAGGCATAGATAACTTTAAACGAATGATTGATTATATTTGTAAGGGTCGAAATTTATGTGGGGTTTAAAATAAAAATTATTTTTTATTATGGTGCATGGGGTATCCTTGTAAAGATCTCATACAATAGAAAAAACTCAAACTTGAGTTGTTTACCAAAAAAGAATTTAGTCTTTTTGATTTTAAGTCGATTCTTCCACGTTTTCAGTAGAGGTTGCCAATAATAGTCAAAACATCAAAAATGGAATGCAATAAGGTTATTCCTCTAGTATTAGATAAGAATCGATCGTTATTTTTGATTTTAAGCCGATTCCTCCATGTCTTCAGCAATGGTTACCAATAATAATCGAAGCGTCAAAAATCTAATGTAAAATTGTTATTCCTCGAGTATTCTATGAGAATCGATTACTATTTTTGATTTTAAGTCGATTCCTCCATGTCTACAGCAATGGTTACTAATAATAACCGAAATGTCAAAAATCCAATATAGAATGGTTATTCCTCAAGTACTAGATGAGAATCAATCGCTATTTTTGGTTTTAATTCGATTCCTCTATAAAGGCAACGGATAAGAAAAGAACGCAGTTGCTATGGTTACTTATAAACTTTCCTCCCAAATTTGTAGCTTTTCACAGAGATAAGCCTATCCACTCTTAGGTGTATGGATGGATGTATGTATGGATGGATGGATGGATGTTATCGTTTTTTGGCCCACGATTTTTTCCACACCGTTGCACCGATTGATATGAAATTGAAAACCTGCCATTATCCTATATTAAACAGATCAAATGAATAAATTTTAAAGAATTTAATAATCTTACTTTAGAGTAAAGTACTTTAAAATATAATTTTACTAAAAACTTTATTTAACCTTTTTTGTCGGCCCCAAAGTACTTAATTAGGATATTAAATTTCATCAAAATTGGTTAAGTCATTTTAAAGATATTTAGAAAAAACTAAAAAAGTACTGAAATAAATAATGTTGTATAATACTAATGTTTGTGGGCCGATATGTACCAAAAACTAATCAGCGCTTCATTTTGTTAAAATGATGGTAGGTTTTCAATTTCATTTCAATCGGTGCAAAGGTGTGGAAAAAATCGTGGACGAAAAAAACGATAACATCCATCCATCCATCCATCCGCACGCACTTCCAAAAAAAATGGCACTTTTTGGCCTCTCGACGAGATTCCAGGTATCTTTTGGCAAAACCGTCACGTGCTAAAATTCAATCTCATTGAATACTTCAATTTGTGACCTTAATTGTGTCCATGGGTTCCGTAGTGTTTACCTGAGGACCCTTTGAAGTCGCGCTTGCCTCGCGACCGATTACAATACTTTCTCCCTTGCTTCGCATTGGATAAAGTAAAAAAAAATATTTTTAGATAGGTCAATAGTCTATCTTTTCTTGTTTTTCCTATGGGCTTCACAGATAACCAATAGTTACTATAGTGTAAGAAAAAAAAATCAACCTCCCCCCCGAGCCCCGGAGCATTTGTCCCCCCCCCCTTCTGTGCGGCCCTGATTATGAAGCTTCGCGCGACCGATTGCAATACTTTCTCCCATGCTTCGCATTGGATAAAGTAAAAAACTGGTTTTATAAAGTGTACATACATATTTGTATTTTGGTCACTTAAATGCAATTTACTCACAATTTAAATGCTACTGTATGCTTAATTTTAAGTCACTGCTTTTCTCTTCACTGGTCTTTGCCTTTTTCGCCGGATTAAAATAAACTGCAACGGATCGTTGCTAAACTTTATCCAAATTCATTTGAAATATTAATATGTTCTAGAGTAAAGTACTTTTAAAATATAATTTCCCTAAAAACTTTATTTAACCTTTTTTGTGGGTCCAAAGGTACTTAATTAGGATATTAAATTTCATCAAAATTGGTTAAGTCATTTTCAAGATATTTAGAAAAAACTAAAAAAGTACTGAAATAAAGTACTAATGTTTGTGGACCGATATGTACCAAAAACTAAGCAGCGCTTCATTTTGTTAAAATACTGGTATGTTTTCAATTTCAATTCATTAGGTGCAACGGTGTGGAAAAATTCGTGGACGAAAAAAACGATAAAACCCATCCAACCATCCATCCGCACGCACTTCCAAAAAAAATGACACTTTTTGGCAAAACCGTCACGTGCTAAAATTCAATCTCATTGAATAATTCAATTTGTGACCTTAATTGAGTCCATGGGTTCCGTAGTCTTTACCTGAGGACTCTTTGAAGTCGCGCTTGCCGCGAGAGCGATTCCAATACTTTCTCCCATGCTTCGCATTGGATAAAGTAAAAAAAACTGTCCAAGGAGGTTTGTTTCTTCCTCCCTTTCAGAATGCTACGGAAATGAGTTAGGCAAGTGTCATTAAATAGCTCCGATGCACGACCAGTTGCAACTTTTTCGGGGTGTTTCTTTTCTACGAACTGTGAAACTCTCTCCCACATTCCCAAGATCTCTTTTATCTCATTTGTAGAGATAACCTTCTCCACCTCTGGCTCTTCCTCGAAACCAATTTCTTGCAGAACCCCCGAATGCTGCTGCGACTGTAAATTTGTTGTAACTGTTTACCCACTGCACAAAGAACTGCCTAGTGTCCCATGCCTTCGGTTTGCCCTCCACATAACTTGCAGTTTTTCTTTTAAAATCTTATGTGACTTAAAGGCTCTGGGGTTCTCCGAATGGTATACAAGCAGAGGCTTTATCTTGCAGTCGCCACTCGCATTGGCGCACAATGCGAGAGTTAGTCTATCCTTCATGGGTTTGTGGCCTGGCATTATCTTCTCCTCTGCCGTTATGTAAGTCTTATTCGGCATCTTCTTCCAGAAAAGTCCTGTTTCGTCACAGTTGAAGACTTGCTGGGGGATGTATCCATTAGCTTCTATCAGTTCGGAAAAAGTTTCGCAGTTGGCCGTCGCTCCTATTTCAAAGCAAAACTTCGCTCACTCGACAGCTCGTATTTCAAATAACTTGTATGTTAGGGCACTCGTATCTCGAGGCACCACTGTATTTTATTTCTATGAAATCCCACAAAACTACCGTTAATTATAATTTACATAATTTTTCATTATAAACCAACACCGAATTCTCTAAGTTTAATTCTAGAATTATCTCCATTCTCTCCTTATCAATGACACATAAGAACGAATTTGATATTTTAAATATTTTCGAATATATGACGTAGGGAACATTCGGTATGAGAGTCTTGATGATTATTTTAACTCGCCGCATTGTGAACTTGTCTTGTAGATAGCCTCCTGCCTGTCTAAAAAACCTTAGTTAAGCATGCTCTTATTTGAGTATTAATTTTTGCTCTTAATTTTGAAAGATATAGAAAATTATTATTTCGTCAAAGAAACTCGGAAAAAAGTTTCATTTTGTACCCTTGAATTTTAGGTGAAAATTGATAAGAGGGTACCATTATCATCAGTTTTCCAATTTTTTTAGAAAATAAAAATTTTAATTTCGAAGGGATTATACTTATTTCTAGTAGAGTATTTTATATAGATATTGGAAATTATAATTTCGTCAAAGAAACTCGAAAAATGTTTCATTTTGTACCCTTGAATTTTAGATTAAAGTTTATTTGGGGGGACCCTTATCATCAGTTTTCCAATTTTTTTAGAAAATAAAAATTTTAATTTCGAAGGGATTATACTTATTTCTAGTAGGGTATTTTTATTATTCATATATTCCTAAAGTTTTTGAAAATTAATAACAACTTGAATGAAATAGATACCTCGGGTTCTTTTAAATTTCGGGCTTTCTTTTTCTCTGAATACATTTTCCTATTTATTTTTTCTTAGTTATTATCATTACTTTTTGTAGTTATTTTCATTATTTTTTGTAGTTATTTTCATTATTAAATTAAAAAAAAAATACTTTTTTTCAATTAAGACTAGACACTACTCCTATATTGTTTTTGTTTTCTTTAAATTTTTTGTTTATTTATTTTTTTTGGCTTTAAATCTTAATTTAAAATTTTTGTTTGTTTTTAATATATACCTAACCAGTGACGGTTGGTGACTTTTCAACCAGGTGATGATATCCAAAAAAGTACCCTTCATTTTTTGAAATTTTATTTTAAACTATGCTTTTTTTTGCAAATTTCATCTAAAAACAAATTTAACATTTGATTTTCTAAAAATATATTTTGGGACCTTGGCTCCAAACGGATACTTCTTTGTTTGAGTGAGGGTAGGAGTCAGAAATTCCATTCAAGTCCATGAGATGAAAATGCACCATCTTCCACAATGAATCAGCCTGTCCTATAAGAAAATCTTAAATTTCTTCTAATTCTATTGCTAAAATCAAGCTATAACTTGTCTAGAGCACTCTTAGTTATTTCCGATCTTATATATTAGGACTTCTTTGAAATGGATTAGTCCAGAAATTCTCGAAACATAATTCCTTCACGAGAACAATTTTTATTCGAATAAAACTCGTCTGAACTTGTCTTTGACATGCTTGAACTGGAAAGTATTTCAGGTAGGGGCTTGAAACCTTCTATCCGTAGCCTCTTCGGAAAATTATTCATTTTAACATAATTGCCCCTTGAAACTATGCAACAATTTTATTTCATTTCGAGAACCAATATACCTTTCAAAACAAAAAATATCTTTTATAGAAATATTTGAAATAACGGATAATAATTTGAAAATTTTAAAGATTCTCCTGAAATTTTGAAGTCGATATTTATGAAAATACAATAAATGTTTGAAATTAGAGTACAAAATAAATAATTTCATAAGAACTTCGTTCGAATAATTACTATTTGCGGTCATTTTGGAAGATTTTTTGAACACCGTCAATAAACTCTTTATAAGTTTCTTATAAATAGTCAACAAACTGTCATAAGCTTGACATTTCCATGGTTAGTTAAAATTAAATTAATTAAAAAGTAATTTTTCACGAAAAAGCGTCTTTATTAAGAAAACTTGATGTTTTAGGTATAGGGACATGATATATCGTCTTAAAGTATTTTTCTTCGTTTTTCAATTTATTGAGTAATATACAGGGGGTCTCATTTGGAAAAACGATCTTTTGACCCCTTTTATGAATACCGGAAATAATATTAATCTTAGTATGCCCTGTATAATTTTGGAATCGATTTTTCGGCTTAAATTTAATACTCCGGGTGTGTTTAAACTACAACCAAAATACCAACTTTTCATGAATTGAGAGCACTAATTTATTTAAGTTTAATTAGGGTCTTGTTTTTGGCCATATTTAACACACATTATTATTTATCTCGAAAACCGTTAGAGATATTTATTAGGACAATATTAACAAAAAAGTAACTTTTAAGGAGTTCGGTGTTGGTTCTAAGTGAAACATTTTAATATAATAATAAAACTTGAGTAAGATACGAGGTAAGTTTCACAAAAATGAAATAAAACAAAATTGAGTTTTGAATTCGATATATTTCGGGGGTTAGCCCATCATCAGGAGTCTAAGAAAACTAACCCCCGAAATATATCGAATTCAAAACTCAATTTTGTTTTATTTCTTTTTTTGTGAAACCTACCTCGTATCTTACTCAAGTTTTATTATTATAACAAAAAAGTATTCTAATAAAAGGGCGGTTCTAAAAACGTGCTAATATACGGGGTGTTCCATTAAAAAAAATAAAGTTGCTACGACTTTTCGATGGAAGCCGAAACGTCGCAATGCTGAAAATATTTTAGATCGATAGAACAGGTAAGAAAATGTAAGGTGATAAATTTTCAGAAAAATCCTTTGTTCTGTTTTCCATAAAGGCCTAACGTGCCATCGACCGTGAATCACCCTGTATATATGGGGTATTCGACCACATATCATCTGTCAAAATATTTTCGGATTTAGAAAAAATATTAATTTTAGAAATTATCAAAATTTTAAACAACAAAAATTCATTTAACTCTATGTCACATATGAACTGTTTTTTTATTTATGAAAATTTCTTAGAGAACAATAATTTTTCCTAAATATTTATATTTTTTATTTTTATTCAATGTAATTTCATTTACAAAACAATATCATTCTGTATCATTGTCTATTTCAAAAAATCTATTTGTTAATAGTTGCTTAATATCCATTTCTTAAAGTAATATTTTTCAAATTGCTTAATATTCCATTGATCAAGGGAGAAATTTTCCCGAAATTTTTAAATTATAAATAAACATTTTAAGATGGTTTTTTATAGAAGATTTATATTTATAAAACCATTTTTTTTAATATACCTATATACCTACTTGTTTCACATATATCCATTCATGTCATATCTTCTTTAAATTTTGTACGAAGAAAAATGGACCGGATAATATTGTAAAATTTTTTGCTTTAAACAATTTTTTATTTTATTTGATTTTCTGAATAGTAAAGAAGATCAATCATTGATGTTTTCCGTCTGTCTATATATCTTCTTTGTTACTTTCTATTTTTTATTTAACAAAATGACAAATAATTTTTTTCTACCATTTTTATTCTTTTTATTTCTCATTTTATTTAGAAGGTGGGTGGGGGGGGGGGGGTGGATTCAGAATCAAAAGAGAGAGAGAGAAAGAGAATTCTAAAATTTCGTCGTTAGAAAGTTTGTATCTCGTGAGTGACCATAATAGAAAAGGAAAAGGGCGCAAGCAAGCAAGCAGCCAAGCAAATAAGTATAATAGAAGGGATTTAGAAGGGTTAGAAGGAAAAGCGTTTGAGTGTCTCCAAGTTCGGAACTTGAATGGGGGCCAGGATTAAATGTGATACCTTTTAGAAGGGCTACAAACACCAAACTAAACTAAATACCAGGGATTGCCTTTAAGAGAAACAAAAAATAAATAAATAAATATAATTATATACATCTTGTTGTACAAATGTACAAATCCTACTTCGTCTTATTTTCTCTTTCCTCATTGTGTAGTAAATGAATTATTTTAAAGATATAAAAGGGGGAAATAAAAAATGAAGTCTACTAACTAGAATTAATAATAAAAGTAGTTTTTCTGATGCTGATTAAATGGGACTAGCTTTAATAATACAAAGTTTTCTTTTAAAGGGTATTTTTGACCACTTTTAAGCCATTATAAATATATATATATATATATATACACTCAACAGCAAAAAAACCCGGACACTTGAAAATTTTTAGATAAAATGAATAAATAGAATATTAAAAAAATATTTCTATATTTTGACTAGATAGGTAATTAAAAAAATTATTTTTAAGGAGGTTCTTTCTCTCCAGTTGAGTCAAAAAAAGTGTAGTATTTAATAAAATAAGTTAAAATACAAATGCAAAATAATAGAATTAAAAAATAAATAGTAATATTAAAGCCGTAAATGTTTGTAATAAAAACAATTATAATAAAAAAAATTAAATACAAAAGTTAGTTTGATTTATTCAAATCAGTTGATAATAAATCTTGTATGATTTAGCAATGAGTTGGCGACGATCGTAGCTGGTGGCGGTACTACACAGTATCTTTTATCTATGGTACTACAGGTGTCACTGTGGTCTGCTGGTAGAAAATGGGTTCGAGTTCCAAGTTAATAAATTTCAATAAAAAGTAAAGATTATTTTATAAATATTAAAGTTTATTGCAACATAAGTTATATTGTTGAGTAGAGAAGAGTTTAAAAACAAATAGTGGTAAAAATTTAAGTTTTACAAAGATTGATATAATGAACTGAACAGTATGATGCCAAGTTCGAATTTCGGATGTGACTCCATGTGAGATCTCCCGGGTAGGGCTTCCAAAACAAACTCCCGGAGAGACTGCCTTAGCTTTTTCAAAAGCTTCCATTTATACTAGAACCCTGTCAAAGTTATGTGTTAAAGCCTATGTGCCACAACTAAAAATAATTAATTTACGCATTTATCTGTTTAATATTATTTTCAATACCGAAGACAATATGTTCTTTTAATGAGGTACCTGGAGATACCTATTAATAATGTTTATGTTTACATCCAAACTTAGCATTTATGTGATATTTTAAAGTAAATATCTAAGTAAATTCGACGGTCAATGATATATTTTATTGCAAAAAAAGAAACCTGCATGTTTCAAAAAAGCTAATTTTTTTTTTTAACTTTATCTATTCAACTATAGTAATAGTGTATAATTCAAGAGAAACTGTCAAGATCTTAATTTTCCATAAGACTCTCAGAAAATATTTACATTTTTTATTTAACATTGGCGGCGAAAAGGACCTCCTTAAAGCTAAAATGGGATTTCAATTTTTCTGGCTTAATAAATATGATTTTAAAAAACAAAATTGTAACAGCTATCTATTAAAATAAAAAAAAAAAAAACATAATTAATTAAAAAAATGTTTCTTTATGTCTCGTATAAGAGCTTTTATACGATGAACGTATGAACATTTTTGAAGACAAAGAATAAATGATCGATTTTCATTAAATTCATTTTTTTTATTTATTTTCGATATAATATTAACTTACAATGAAATAATCGAAAGTGTTAACATTTTAAAGTATGTCATATTATTATTCAATATATTTTTCTTGAGGGAGAATGGAGTAGGTTCTGGGTGAAACTTATTAAATAAAGTAAAGCAAATTTTTGAAATTTTTTTTAGAAACTAATTAAAATTTAAAATATAAAATACTAAGTAGGTGAGTGTCCTTTATGAAGAACTCCTGAAGATGGGCTTATACCCCGAAATATATATAGAGTCGTGCTAAACAAGTATCTGATCTTTTATTTATATGAAACCTACCTAGTATTTTATATTTAAAATTTTAAATAGTTTCTAAAAAATTTTCAAAAATTTTCTTTACTTTATAATGCAATATATTTTGGATCTAATATTTTATGAGAAAATTTATTTTTAAATTAATTTTATAAAAAAAAAAAAAAATATCAAGTGTCCGTTTTTTTTGCTGTTGAGTGTACGTATATAAATATGTTTAAATTTATTTGCATCAAGCAGAAAATTACCTCATTAATTTACCTTTATGAATCAACAACTCTGCTACACTAGCCAAAACAAAATATCTTCAATTAATATTGTTTTAATTTGCTATATCTTCTACAGTAGTGCTTCCCAACCTTTTTTGTGTCAAGCCTCATCTAATAAATAAAAACATTTTGTTGAAAAAAAGATCTATATATGTACTTATATATAAATTATATTAAAAATTTATATTTTCAAATTCATTTTTTCATGGAACCCATTCTTAGCTAACTACGTTTGATATGACACGCCTATCCCGCAAGAATTGTCTCTATTTCTATAAATTTTACTGCTTTGAGTTTAACAGATGGCAGCACTTGATGGCAACGCCTGTATTTAGACAACCTCAACAGACGCTTGCACTCTGAATGATCAAATGAGCCTTCCAATACATTTATTTATTATTTATATAAACTAATTTTGTAGATTTATATTTAAACTAAAACTAAATTTAATTAGGTACTTTGAGCTTTTCTGTTTTGCTCTCTTCCTTTCTTCAGAGTTTTTCTTTTTTTTCCAAATTTCAAAATCCATTGAATTTCTCCTAAACGTTTGGGTTTAAAATAAGGTTTTTAAGATTTTTATCTAATAGATTTGATTTTTTTTAAATTAATACATTGATTATAATTTGAACAAGATTCCCAAATTTCCTAAAATTTTGAAATTATTTTATTTTTTTGATAAATATTTATCTATTTATAATGTTTCAAAAATCTCTCTCTATTTTCTCCTACCATCGCTAGCCACTGCTGGGAGAGGGGGGGGGGGGATTTCAAAATATCATGGTTCAGAAGAATATTGAAGATTATATGGGTGGATACTAAGAAGGGATGATATTCTTGAAAAAATTAAACAAAAGAGAATGCGGTAGAAGAATCTGAAGAAGAGAAGGACCAATTGATAGAGCATGTATTTTTACTCGGAGGATTGCTGAAGGATTTTAAAGAGCGAATAGAGAACTAATTTGCAAAGAGGATGATCCAGTTTAGTGTATTCTTTCTAGATTTTTTGAAAGGTCCTTGAATCCTACGAACTACCTGGCCCCAATTGAAGTGGGGCGTCATGTTATTGCCCATTAGTCCATTACAATATACCGAGGGGTGAACCGCGATTGGAACTAGGTGTACACCGTCTTTGGAATTATTTGGAATTACTTTGAAATTCATTAGATAATCTATTGTCTTCTATTGTCTTCTACTTGGAAATGAAAGCGGAAGTGGAAGTAGGTGTACGCGATTTTAGGTCGCGGTTCACCCCTCGAAATATACTAAACGCCTCATGTCGTGAGTTTTTTTCAGAATTTTCCCCACTAAAATTTAAAAAAATCATTAAAATAAAAAAAAAGAACACTGTTGTAAATATGGACATGGGTAGGGAGTATTTATAGTTCGATGCTCAAAAATAAATAAAAAATAAATATGTAAATTTTAATTTGGAAATAAAAACATTTTGTTCAAAAAACAAAAATAAAAAACTAAACGCCTATTATCGTTGTGGTGGGGGCGACAAAATATTGTTTGCTTACACTTAAAAAAATGTCTAGAGACCGGTCCTGGAAGGAGTCGGCAGGATATAGATTTGAGTTGAGCCGGGTAATTTCGTCAAACCAGTCTCAGGACTTTAAACTCGGTGATGAGTACCAATATGAACATATTATTATCAAAGGTCTCATATAAATGCATATTATGAATTTTTTTAAATAATTGTTTTCATGGAATTGTTTTTTTTGATATCTAATCAAATAACGGGATTCTTTCGCCTAGCCATGGTTTTTTCTTTCATTTGAGTTTCGATTCGAGTCCAGTCAACACCGATGCACTCTATAATTGTCTTTTCTTGTTGCTGTGAATTGTGCGTTTTTTGGTTAATATTTGTTGATTCCTGTTGTTGACAACTGTTGAAACCATCCAGTAATCTTAAAGGTAATTTCAACACATTCAGATATTTTATAATTTTTAGAAAAAAAACCAACATCAAAAAAATTAAATGCAACAAATAAAATAATAAGAACTCAAAAATAAAATAAAATGCACTAAAAGGTTCTCGACCAATAGGTTAAGAACCACTGCTTTAGATGCCCCATAATCCTATTTGAATTTTTTAAGTTGTCCTATTAGACGTACTTCCAGTTTGTTACTTAAAAAGAAAATATCTTCAAAGGATAGTTCAAGTACCATAAGTTTTGGTAATTAAATTTTTTCACGAACTTCCAATCGCATTCCAATATGAAAATAACAACAAGTATATAATTCTTGTAATCTAATTTAATAATTAATTAAAAGGGATCTTGAGATTCCTACATTAATGTGGTTTGGTTTTAACGCCTCCCACTCAAAGGTCGTCCCGGTTAATTCTAAAGTATTTGCAACAGAGACAATATCTATTCTCGCTTTGATAGGCTCGTTCAGTTATGTCAAAATAAGTTTACCCAGCCAGCAAGCACTTGTGCAAAACTATTCCGAAATTGTAAGGGTGCATGACCGAAAAGTTACGTCATTTGAATTAAAAATAGTTTCAGCCAAAACTCTTCAACTTATAAACAAGAAACCACTTGAAAATACTAATAAAGGAAAAACACTCGGTAGGTACCCTCCAGCTAGAGCCGCGCTAGTATTAAACTTAAATAAATAAAAACTATTAGAAATGATGTAGGTATTTTAATTATCTTAAGAAAAAGTTTTTCTGTATTTTTGAACTGAAAGTTCCAAATTTAGAAACCTCAAAATCTAATCAGTTCTCCATATCGGCAATAAAAATATTTTGGCTCAGGAATCAACTTTCTACGAATTCTCATTCTTGAATTATCGTAGATCAGGTATTACAGACACACAGAGAAAAACATATGGACCGTAATAAATTCATGTTCGCAATGGGCTTTTCTTCATGTTTTTGACATTTTTAAACTCAAAGACAAAGTGTTAATATTTTAAGCGCGCCTGCAGGCATATAAAAGTTTTTTCCCTACATGGTATGCTAAAAATGATTAAAACGTCATCTTCTCTCCCCCCCCCCTTATAGAAGTTACCCAATTTTAAAAATATAATTTTCTAAAATTAATAATAATATATTAATTATATAGGCTTAAGTGTCAGAATTTTGTGAGTTTTGGAGGGAAAACCCTTTTCAAGACTTGGTATTCTCCCAGCAAATTCTCGACTAAAAGATAATGTTTCCCATACATATAGGGTTAAAGTGGCTTTAATTTCAAATATAATACAGCATTAATTAATTTTAATTTTAATTATTCATCATAACTTATATTTATTAATTTTAATATATAAAAATTTGTTCGCAATAGATGTCAGTGGATCATTATTGGCGGGTTTTAAAATAAGATCATTGATTAATTTAATAAATCTACATTTGGTAAACACCTGTTTATTTATTTTTGTCATTCTCACCACAACGTTTTAAAACTCAATAAAAACATTCAAAAGAAGATAGTCTCTGAATTTTTGAACCAGAAATTCTGAAATTAGAGTGCCAACAATCAAATTAATTTTCTTAATTTTTTTTAATCAAAATGATGAGAGAAGGAAAGGTGCACCCCCTAAAGGCCTGGGTTGGCCCCTCCATCGTAAAGAAGAAGAAGGGTTTTTATGGGCTGGGTAGGGGTCGAAGGTATCTGTGGATACGGGTCTTAAACAGCTGAAGGTTATAAGTCGCGGGAAAGATGGTGGCTGGAAGCGAGTTCCAGTCTCTGGAGGTCATAGGAATAAAAGAGTTGGCGAAAGCCCTTGTTCAATTTAAAGAGGACTTTAGTGGAGATAATTGATTTCAGTTCGACTTGACACATTTATCAGACAAACGAACTTTCCACGACTTTTTTTTAGTTACCCTGAGTATTAGAATCCAAATGGCACACAGATAATAATCATGGTTGATTTTTTCTATATTCAAGATATTTTAAACACAATCGAATGCTAGGATTTGGCCTATCTTCCGGGCTTACTACGTAAAAAGGAAAAAAAAATATTAAAAATTATTCCGGCCGAAATATTGAATTCACTCAATTTTTTTATTATCATGTTTAATATTAATTGAAGCAATTGATGAAAGTGAAGAAAATTCATTTTCAAACATGATTTTCTTATGTGTCACTCTGGGTGTCTTAAAAATCACGATAACCGATAAAAGAAAAGTTGTAGAAAGTTCATTCTGATGTCCATTTAAAAACAAAACAAAGAACAGACTAAATTTTGGGTTTACTCCATTTTGAAAATCCAAAACATTAGAATAAATCGAATAGTGTTATCATATAGAAAGCCTTCCAACAATGATAACTAATGAGCTGGAATTTCGCTAGACGCCGATAAACTAAGTTTAATAAAATAATATTATTATAAACTAATAGTTTAAATAAAAACCTGTCAAGTGTAGCTCGCTCTATAGACCAGTTGCGAAAGTAAAATAACTCCCCGGCATTTGTGACGTTCATTTATCATCCTCACACGTATATGTTATTTGATTTGTTAACAGCCAAATGAAAAAACATTGATTTGAAAATATTTTTTCCTGGATTTACCTTTAATCAAATTGATTAATTGAATAATTTAATTCATTATATGGGCAAATGAATGAAAAATCAAACCAGAACACTTGTTTGAATGATAAAGTACACAAATATCCAGTAAGGGGTGGAATATTCACTTCCGCGATAATGTGAAATATTGAAAACCTTATAATAAAAAAACGACTTAAGTTTTGGACAGCTTGAAGCACTCTCATTATTCAATTATTTGACACACACCCACACACACACACACACACATGTTACATTCAACAAGCGGCCTGGGAGCCTAAGGTTCATCTCCGAATTCTAATAGATAGAGAGGGTCAATCAATCCAACTCGCTGTTCTTGGTCACTAGTCTAACAAGAATGGTAAATTTGTTTGATAGTCCAAGAGCTGGTGACACATTTTTGAGTACGGATTTTACCCAACTAGAAATAATGCGTAATAGTACCGTCTATGATAGTTGTACAAGGAATGGCCAGTCTGGCTGGTCTAAGCAGGTGGACCAGGTACTGCGCATGGTGTGAGTGCGGTAAAAAATACATATGTGTTAAAAATATTTTTGACCCACAATGAAATTATAAAAATTATAATTTATAGTCAATTATAAACATAATATATTCACTCCAGAACCGGACCAGCCAGAGCTGGCCATTCCTTGTACAACTATCATAGACGGTACTATTACGCATTATTTCTAGTTGGGTCAAATCCGTACTCAAAAATGTGTCACCAGCTCTTGGACTATGAATCATTTTTGAGTATACCCAATTGTTCGATATTATATTTTTAGGAAATCACGACAGAGTGTTATCTTCTAGATCCGAGATGGAACGGATAAATTTAATTATATGTCAGAAGGGGTGTTTTCATCTCTAGGAGAATCAAACCTGATGGCCGAAAATAGCTACTCTGTGGATTTTTTGGTCTAGTGATTTTAAATTCTAAACACATAGCCATGCCATATATCTTAATTAAAGATAGCTGAGTGTTTTGAATTTCGAATTTCCTCAAAAATCGAAAGATGACTTTTCCCGAGATGAATTTAGAGTTCAAATTGCCGATGGTAGTATGACTTTAAATTTTCAAGGAAATCAAAAGAGATTGTCATTTATTAGATTCAAGATAGAATTGATTATCTTAATTACATATCAGAAGGATGATTTGTGTTCACCTAACCCAAGTAGCAAAATTAGTAGTAATAAGGGCCAATTTGCTATCCTGTGATGTAGCACTCGAGGTTCGCTTCCCGAGGAGTGAACAAAATTCTCTGGCTTATATGAATAATAAAAATTTATCAGAGTATTTTTGAATTATCAAAGTCGGTTATTTTAAATTAAAGGTGAAGAGAAACAGAAAACTAATAGACTAGTCTCCCATTGACTGTCAAAATTAATTATTCTATTCTAAAATGACGTCATCATAGAGCTGAAAACCCACTCAGTCCACCAGGTACTATACTATTTAATAACTTAATATAAATATACATTTATATAAATTCATTATGAACATGATATAATCTACTCTTATAAATACTAGATTAAACCTATATTAAATTACACTGCTCGACAAAAATTAAACAAAAATTTGTCCCCGTAAACCTATCAATGCATTCCAATAGAGTTTTATACGCTGATCACCATGCAATTTCCCGATTTTTTACAGCACGTCAGAGTTTTGAGATATTATCGATCAAATTGACGAAAAAGGTCATTTTGACCTATTTTCGAGTCCCATTCGATATTAAACAGCAATATTTGAAATCAAAATATGACCTAACAGAAAACAGCTTCCTCTTTGATTTTCTAATTAACACTTGTTTTTAGCTCAATTAGAACTATAGTTATAAGTAAAAAACAAAGACCTTATGTTTTTATCTTTTATAATCACGTAGTTTTAGTTTTTTAGTTATAACTCGAGTACGTATTGAGCTAAAAACAAGTGAGTAATTTGAAAATCAAAGAGGAAGCTGTTTTCTATTAGGTACGTCAACAAAATATTTTGATTTCAAATATTGCTGTTTAATATCTAATGGGATTCGAAAATAGGTCAAAATGGCATTTTTCGTCGCTTTGACCGATAATATCTCAAAACTCTGACGTATTGTAAGAAATTGGGAAATTGCATGATAATTAGCGTATTAAACTCTATTGGAATCCATTGTTAGGTTTACGGAGAGAAATTTTTGGGAACAGTGTTATCGAAAGATCGGTTATTCTAATTAAAACTAATAGTAGTTTCTCATTGACTGTCAAAAGAAATTATTCGATTGTGAAATGACGTCATCGCAGAGTCGAAAATCATTCATTTTTATCGATCAAAATTAAATGCAAAAAAACAAACAAATATAATAATAATTTAATTTTCATTTCTTGAGCACAATAGAATCGCTTTTCTTGAATTTTCTAATTCAATGGTAGATTAGTTGTCTAGGTATGTATTCCTATTAAGTATAAATGATTTCCATTTGAATTGGAATTCTTCAGACTAGGAGTATTCCATTAGGAAGTGATTTTCCTGTTCTACCAAGAGAGGGGGTAAATAGATCCTTCTCTATCTCAATGAATGGGATATTTGCGTCTGAACAATGGCTGAGTGTAGAAATAATATCCGTCTCGTTCGTTGTGTCCCTCGGGTTCATTATGCCCCTGTGTGTCATTTGCATAATGCCGAGGCGATTCCGCGGGGCTTCTTCTCGTATCGTACTACCTCGATTGTCTAGTTCAATTTCCTTCAAATTTACTTCAATCAAGGCTTATAATAAAAATCACACACAAAAAAATCAACAACAAATGTTGATTTAATTTGAAACATATTTTCCATTTTCTCTGATTAATTTACTTTTGTGAATTACCTATTCGTGTTTTATATATATTTAGCATTTGAGCAATATTACATTTCAGGAGGTATTTTTTCCTAAATAAAAAAAAAGAGAGATTAGATATGGTAGAATATTTTTTAAATCTAATAAATACTATAATACAGTGATTCCTAAACTGTGTGCCGTGATTCCCAAGGAATCTGCGGCTTTTTTCACAGGTGCGATGCGGAAGCTTCATAATCAGGGCCGCACAGAAGGGGGGGCAAGGGGGGTCAAATGCTCCGGGGCCCGGGCGGGAGGTTGATTTTTTTTTTCTTACACTACAGTAAACTATTATCTGCGAAGCCCATAGGAAAAACAAGAAAAGATAGACTATTGACCTATCTAAAAATAATTTTTTTTCAGCTTTTAATGAAAAAATACTGGTAAAATTTTATTCACACACGTTAGCAAAAAAAATTTCGTCCTGGATACGAACAGTTTTTTAAATTTCAATTATACAGTAGTTTATTTTAAAGTCCAATCCAGTTCCAATATAATCATACAAACATTTATCATTTATTCCGGAATTTCTCTGGGCGGCCCTGGGTAATATATATATAAGTGGGTGTGTGCATGACTAATTTGATTATTTGCATTGAATCGCTTTGAAAGCTTATATTTTACTTTTTACTAAAAAATTATTTCATACATGTTTAACCTCTAACGATAGATTGAGAGTATAATTCTTTTTCATATGTTTTTATTTTGCAATTTTTTTAACATATTTCAACTCTATATAATAGACTTTGCATGGAATTTTATTATTAGTATTAAAATAGTTAGCTTGTGTTAAGGAGAAGTAGACGCTATTGATAAAACTCGTACTATACTTGATTAATAGAAAATTCTTTATTTCGTGTCTGAGCTTGTTTCAATGTCTCCAATGGATATGGACTTGTCTCGACATGTATCCGGGATTATTATAAAAGTGCCCAAGCTTATATTTCGCACCCTTTTCTTTCTATACCAGAGTGAGACATTCTACGCCAATATGTATTTCAGAGAATTTATTCTTTTTTTTTTAATTTTTATTTTTAACACTAGAACGCCCGAAGCCGTCAATTTGACGGTTTTCACATTTCATTTCTCTTTCATTTCGTTACTATTTAAGTTAGAACTTTGAAACTCGCTGACTTTTAATCATTTTTGAATAGCTTTCTAATAAAAAAAATAGCACCCTATGAATTTTTATTTAGGAGAAAATTATGGATTTACCAAGAACGCCCATAAGCCGTCAATTTGACGGTAACACTTTTTTACCCCAATTTTTATATTTTAAATTAATTTTTCAAGTACAAATAATTCCCATTCTTTTTTTGGAACATTTCCATCCTTTTTGACCCTCGGATTATTTTTTGTTCTGCCTTTTTTTTTAATTTACAATCTTCCTTGAAAAACTTGGGGTAAAATAAAAAAATTATGATTCTTTATGTCAATTTTTTATATCTTTTGATGATTCACTTTATTATTTTACAACATTTCGAGGGAACCTACTGTTTTGAAATCCATATATATATATGTCGAGCCTCTAGTCTTAGAACTGAAGAAAATAGAACTGTAAATATATGTAATATATGTAAAAAATTTGTTTGTGGCAAATGTAGTGCAAAAGTACTAAATATATGTATCAATTGCAACGAAAAATAATAATAAATATGGTGTACATATAATATAGAAACTGGTTTTGTTAATTATAATACTCCATAAATATAGCATGTTAATTTTTCATTTTAAATCATAATGATTATTAAAAAATTAAAATGTAATATATTAATATGTATTTTTAATATATAAATTGATGATAGAATTATATTTATTATTAGAAAAAATAAAAAAATGGTTGCCTGTAAAGTCGGTATACGGGCGAAAGTTTTACGTGACAACGACTTTGAGTGGTAAAATAATTTTAATGTGAATATTCATTCGTATAGTAGGAAGAAGGATGAAATAATAGTAACAATTTAAAACATTTATTTATACAAAGAATTATATTTAAAACATTAATTTATACAAAGAATCTCGCACTGAATTTCATATTAACAAAATTTTATTTTTACCTTTACACATACATACGTATTTATATACAAATATACATACAATAACTTGCAATACATTTGCGTACAATGAAACAGCGTTTACTACAACTTAACTTGTTCCTATCTGAGTGATTTTGTTGAGGATAGGGCGATGATAGGAGAAATATGAAATGAAAGGAAGTGTTTCTGCTGTAATGTGCCTAGAAAATGTCAAGTCAATGGTTGTTCCTTTTAACGTAGTAGAACGCAAATGTATTGCAAGTTATTGTATGTATATTTGTATATAAATACGTATGTATGTGTAAAGGTAAAAATAAAATTTTGTTAATATGAAATTCAGTGCGAGATTCTTTGTATAAATTAATGTTTTAAATATAATTCTTTGTATAAATAAATGTTTTAAATTGTTACTATTATTTCATCCTTCTTCCTACTATACGAATGAATATTCACATTAAAATTATTTTACCACTCAAAGTCGTTGTCACGTAAAACTTTCGCCCGTATACCGACTTTACAGGCAACCATTTTTTTCGTTAGGACATAATGGACATAAAATATGATTTTTTTTAGATTTATTTATATCGACAACTTTATGAATATCTCTCAAATGTCTATTCTTTTCAGATTGCCTGCCAAATGTCTTAATGCATAATTCACAAATAATTTTAGCATCCATGATAGGAAAATATTAATATTTTTTCTCAGAAAAACTTTTTAATTTTGTAAGCCTAAAAAATAATAATAAATCATAATTTTATTTTAGGTGGACAGTATTTAAATGTTTGAAATAATATAATTTTAAGCTTACCTTATATTAAATATGTTACTAAATCAATATATATTTTGGTACAATATTACAGTATGTTTTATGTTAAACTGTTTAAAGACATCTGATTGAGAACCGTTAATTTGAAAAACTGTCAAACCAAATTCAAATATCTTGCGTTTTTTTGAAAAGATGAATAAAGAACTCAATAATTTTTGGAATTACTGTCATTATAAAATACATATTAAAAAAAGCTTTAGAAAAATAAAGAAATAAATGAAATATAAATTAAATTTAAATCTATGGAAAATTGAAACTTGAAAATTGATTTTTTTTTCAATGAATATAGATATCTTTTAAGGTTTAAAAAATAATTGTTGCTTTTATCTAAATCTATCTATCTATCTATATATATATAGGTATAATTAAGGCTAATAATTATAAAATAGAAGTTAGTTTCGATAAAGCAGGTTCATGTTCGAATCTGGCGGCTTAAGTGGCCCGCCCACTTCTTCTGATTGGATCGCACATTGGATCGCACGTGCGGAATTTCCCTGTATCCTCCTCTCACTCGCTCTCATTGTGAGCGCATAACGTGAGCGGAGCGTAACGCAGTTTCTTGAAGTGTCACCCGGCAAACCAATTTATAAGACGTTGTCACGTCAATAAAAAAATATTAATTAAAGGGAAACAGAATGAGTTTATTTAGTTTGAGTGTTGAAAAATGCAAGTCGTCAAATTGACGGCATCCGGGCGTTCTAGGGGATCTGAAAGTCCGGGCGTTCTAGTGTTAATTGTTTTTACCAAAAATGGTAAAATATTTTCAATGAAATAAGGGAATTATTTTTTCGAAATTTTGGTAAATTCTTTTTCATTTGCTCTTTTGGAAAGAAGCAATTCAATTTATTTATTTATCCTTTAACAATAAAAAATTAATAGTACACACCAAGACAGCCAAAATTCTTATGAATACATTTTTTTAATTATAATAAAATGAATAATTTATTTTTTCTAATAAAATTTTCTCGAGTAGGCTTGCAAGCTAAAACCTGTTGTGCGTGTTTAATTTGATAATAAAATTTCCCAAATCAAAATGAATAATTTTTTATTTTCGTTAAAAAAATTCAAATTCGATTTTTTTATTCCAATTTTTCAGGTAACTTAAATCCAAAAAATTGAAAATCTCTCTCTTTATCTATCTGCGTGTGTGATCAAATAAAATACAAATTTTTTATGACTTTTTATTATTGAATTATCGTGGATTATGAGAATCTAGACATTAGATATTATTATAGAAAATGAATGAACTTTCTACGAGCTTTCATTTTTCCGCTATCGTGGGTTTAGAAATTTGAATTAACATACATGAACGAATGAGCATTTCAGGCATTTCTCAAACCAAAACACAAACACTAAAGAGCAGCAAAATATAACTAGCTATTTAAAAAAATTAATAACTATAATACTACACATATTTATTTTTATTTTAAACAAGGTTTTTTCTAATGCACGATTACAATACTTGACCATACGCTGTATGATAAATTAAAAATCTGAATTATTTAAAATAATTATTTTATTAGGAATATATGCGTCAACTGCACATTTATTAACTTCGTTAAAATATCTCATATCAAAATTTATTCCCCTTCTTCAAACGATTTTTTTTAGATACCCTTAATGTATTCTAATTTTATTTTTTATTTTTGATAAAAACAATAAAATTTTATTTTCAAAAATCACACTTTATTCATTTAAATGAATATTTTAAATGGAGATGAAAAAATTTAATTTTGTTAAAACATTTTCTAAAAATCTCTAAACCCTCAGCCCAAAGAGAAAATTTTACATAGGGTTCCACTCAGAATGAGTAATTTTTCTATTTTGATAGGAATATAAAATTTCATTTCCAAAAAAATTATTCTTTTATTTAAATAAATATTTTATATGGGGGATGAAAAAATCTAATTTCGTTAAAATATCTCGAAATAAATCTTGTTTCGCCATTCGCCATAGGAATTATTTTTACAAAAGATCCATTCATTTGAGTAATTTCTCGATTTTTGATAAGTAAAAACACCCTCTTTTGTTTATTTTAAATACCGATGTGGTAGGAAAAATCATATTCAAAATGTAACAAAACAATCAAGTTCAAATTTATTCATTTGATATCTGCTTAAAGCTGTCAGGTGTTTATATCCCACTCTATATAGGGGTATGTGTCTGGTTGGTGAAAGTTGAATTGTGGCTGGCTGGGTGGCTGCCATTCCCCTGGTGATATTTAAATGTTAACTTTCACTCTTTCTGACTCTAAAGAATGACAGAGTGAGTGAGAGAAAGGCTGGCTGGATAATAGAAACCCTGCGTAGCGGAACCGTTCCATTCTACACAGCTTTAATAATAATAATTATTATTATTATAGAGAGAAAACTTTCTCCATACATATTATGTGTTCGAGACAGTCACTCTGCCTGTCTGTATGCCTGTTCAATGTCGCTTGCAATTGTTTAAATATAAAGTAGTTTTTACTTTTTCACGTTAAATTACATCACTTGAATAGAATATTCAGAAGATCCACGAAGAGCCCATCTATATTTATTGATATATAGTTGGAAGAGTCGGATCAAGGGGCAAGCGGTCTCTTGGGCGCCGAAAAAAAAAGGCGCCGGAAAAGTCTTCATCTTTTTTTTTTTTTTTGGAACTTGTACGACTTCAGAGTAAAAATTGAAGCACCTTTCTATCCTAAACATAAATAATGAAAAAAAAGATAGTTTGCAAAAGAAGAAAGGGTGGAAGGGGTTAAAAATTAAAAATCTAGGCCATTTGAGCAAACTCAATCAAATTTTGTACACATAATCAGTGGGACCCCAGAAGTCTAAGAATGCAAAAACTAACCGCCCAGGGTGTAGGGTCAAAAACAAGTGGATGGCCACATCAGAACACGTCAGCTTATTTTTATAAAAATTTACCGTTTTGAGTATTTTCATTTAAACATTTTAAATGCCCGACATTTTGAAATGAATAATTGGATCAAATTGATATTTTTTTTCTAAACTAGCTCTTTACATTGATGAATTTTGTTGCAAAATTTCAACAATTCTCGTATTCCCAATCCATTCAAATAATTATAGAAAAAATTATAAAGGATCATTTCTCTTTAAAAATGTTTTTCTTATGTATACACTCCAATGAGTGTGGTTCAAAATAAAATCATAAACTTCCTTAAAACATTGAGAGATATATTATATTTATTCCCTTTTTCGAAATATGAATGCACATTTGTACAATACATGAAGCTTTTTTCAAGAATAAAATTCACTAAAAGCAAAATTATAAGCTTAACTACTTATATAAGATAAAAAAAAATTAATCAAGTTTTGAATATTTAAAATTTTCTTCTTCTCTTATTTTCATTTTCTAAAATATTTATTATTTCAGTAATTTAAATACTACGACACTAACCAAGCCTAATAGTTATCATTCTAGTATACAAGGAAACAAGGAATTGGGGTTTTCTAGAACAATCACAATTAATTGATAATTTCTCTTCTGGACTAAAACTTGTCAGGACTTGTCTTTTAGATCTTTGCACGTTCTTAATGTTACATGTCAATAGAAAATTGATAGTCAGGATTATTATATCCGTGATCTTTTTAAAAAATGAATTATCATTCCTCATATCCTTCTTTAATCCCATTTGAATTTAAATTGGTTTACCAGGACTGTCCAGCCCGTGGCCCAATATAAAATTGAGATTAATCAAATTTAGGAACGCGGTGCTGGTTTATAGTGAAACATTGTTAAAATTATGTTAGGTTGGAGTTGGTGGTGTTTCACAAAAATTAAAATACAAAGATTTTTTTAAGTTTACTCTATGGGGGTCGGGCTAGGCTAGGTGGTATCGTGTCTGCCTGCTAACTAAATGGACCCGGGTTCGGATCCGACTCGAGGAGAACATTGAGACTGAGAATTGAGATTTATATTATATAGATACTGGAAAACACAGAACAATTTGGCATGATAATTTTCTTTCTAAAAGAAATCTGAAAATCTACTGTGAAGTTTTCGAAAAATAAAAGTTCTAATTTTAAATTTTGACTCTGGAACTAGATTTCAAGATTTCTGAAAAAAAAATCATCAATTTGGTAAATTTTCGATACTCATTTTCATTAGAAATAAATTTTCTACTTGCAAACTTTCTGATTGAATGTTCTAGAACAACAATTAGATACAGAACCGAAATAAAAATTCAATATTGTATCTTTATTAGAATTTTTTATTAATTATCTAGCAGGAAATAATATAAACATATACTAAATACATAATATCACTTTTTGTAAGTATGTAGGATTGTAGGTATGTATTTAAATTTAAATATAGGTACTAAAATGTATTTTAAAGTATAAAATTTACGAAAAGTAAAATTAGAAGCTCAAAAAATAATAAAGTTCTTATTTCTACATTATTAACTATCTTTTTTGAATAACAAATAATAATAGAATTATAATATTTTATCCGCGGTCCGAGACAATTTTTTTTTCTTCAAATGTGCCCCGTGTAAGCCAAAAGCTTGGACACCCCTGACTTAGTTTTTCGAGTATCTGTGAAATTTGCGGGGAGCGTACCGAGCCTTGATAAAATTTTCACTGTTTTAAAAATAATCCCATACATATTCAATTTTTTTTTCATTAGCTAAAAAGATGAAAAAGTAGATATATTGAAAGGAAATTCAATTGTAATGGGAATGCGAGAGAGACGTGCTACGAACTGGAATGGCTGCATAACATGGACAAAAGACAGAGCCTGAGAGATAACTGTGTCTGTATATCTACAGATATTCACATATTCAGATACAGAGTGAGATGCGAATCATGCTAATGACTTTCTTATTCAGGTTTGATCACAGGAGCAAAAACAAAAACACATAAATATTACAAAAAAGACAGCGAGAGCAGACTGGCATGCTCTCTTTGTTTGCATCCAAACTATTGAAGTTGTCGACAAGAAGAAGAAAAAAAATCTTTATGAGAGTAACGAGACAGTAGACAGTTCACTGCTCAGCTATAAGACAAAAATAAATCACTCTATATTTGTTTACCAAGAGGTGTATAGGTAGGAAATAAAAAAATCTTTTAATATAAATTGAAGCCCATCTAAAATTGTATTTTGAAATACTGCTATTTTAAAGCTATTTTAAAATTAAAAAAAATCTTTTTCATGAATCGATCATATATTTGGGTAGAACCACATCCATCGTCCAGTAATACATTTAAACTATAAAAAATTTAAAATGAAAGTTTCTTTTACCGAGAAGAGCAGAATTTTTATAAATTGAAGGAGACAATAAAAGAGTGTGTCTTCTGCTGCAAAAATAAATAAATTAATAAATAAACATCAATTCCAGTGAATCAATTGTAATAGACTGATGAAGAAGGGCAAAGCTCTCGAAACTATCGTCTCGTCATAAATAAATAAAAACTTATTTTTCCAACAGAAGACAGACTCTTTTATTGTCTCCTTTAATATTAAAAATTTATTTTTTGAGTCAATAAATTTGAGTTCAATTATAAAGAGGCAAAATGTAAGCAAATCTCCGCTGTTTTTTTTTACCTATAGCGTAGGTGTCAGAATCACGACACTCAATTAGACAGAAAAAATGAAGTTTGATATAAATTTTGTGTGTGCGTGTGGGGGGGGGGGGGGTGCAGAATGCAGTCCCTGATTTGAAGGGTTGATTGTAAGAAAACGGTTCAAGATCCATAAAAAAGGTTTTTATTGCTCAAAATTACATATAATACCGGGGTTTTTTTTCACAATGTTTTGAAAATGATATCGTCCAAGTGGCGGCCTTGGCGAGCAATGTACATATTGAGCCTTTCAAAGAAGTTTTCGGCCTCTCTTCACAGTACATCTTTAGAAATTCCAGCGATGATGCCCTCAATCGCCTTCTCCAGAGCTTCAAGGGTTCGAGGTCGAACTTTATATAACTTAGCTTTGAACTATCCCCACAGAAAAAAGTCACACGGGGTCAAATCGGGGGAGCAATGTCACAATAACGAGCCGAATTCACGGTAACAGTTAATCCTTCGAATTTAAAAAAATAAGGCCCAATAATGCCTATAGAGGACACAGCGCGTGAAGTGGTCTTCGGTGCAATTTAGGATTTTCAGATGCCCAGTAACGAAAAGTCTCCTCTGGATCGCCACAGCGCTTTCCTCGTTTTTAAAAAACGTCTCCACAACAAATTCTCGTTGCTCACCTGACACCTGACAACTGTCTACTGAGAACGATATTGCTCACCTAACCTAACGACACCTGCCACGTCCCTCTATTTGGTTTGGGGGCAGTGATTTTTTGAAACTAAGGACTGCTGCATTCTGCCCCATCCTGTATTTTGATATATAAATAAAATAAGCTGTCGACCGGACCTTCGACCCGGCGGTATCTGCCCCTTGCTGGAGGCGCCACAAAAGATCTTGGATTTTAATTTTTGCCTCTCCCCCCATCTTAAGCTATTTTGGATAACTGATTGTATCTCCAATAGATTACCATTGTCTTAAATGGCGGATTTATAAAAATGCAGTCCAAAGATAATGAAAACCACAAATTCGAATAAACTAATTAATTATAACGTTTTTTTATTCTCTGAAAAAAGTGATGTTTCGGAGGATCTTCCCTCTTTCTCCAGGTTTTTCTTTAGTTTTTGGTACGACTTGTAGCAAAGTACGGTCTGAAGATTTTGGGTTCGTCTGGGAAATTTTAGATATGCATTCAATTAAAACGCTTTGTATTGCCGGTTGCATTTACAGGTTTAGTCATATGCTTTGGTATGTCAACAAAAGAACCTCCTTGTGGGGCCTTCTAGGACCGTCGAGCAGGAAGGCTTTAATTAGATTTCAATACATTATGCAATCTTTAAGATTAATTACTATATAGCCTAATAGTTTATGATTAAAGATGTGTATTGAGATTCTGGAAACCCCAATGAGGTATTGTGCGGCACTGGAGTAAAATAATATAATTTTTTCTTTGTTGGAAAAACTATTTATTATTACTTATGAATGTGGAGACTAGTTTCGACGTCCCTTATCCGTCATCGTCAGTCTCAATTCATTTGCAAGCAATTATAAATATATCATATATCAAAGCATATGGCATATGGACAGTGGTACATAGCATATAAAAATGTCTCCATACAAAACAACATTAGATGGAAACAAAGAGAATTCACAGATCTTCAAAAAAACTTGTTGTTTAATTAAAAATATTCTTCGAAAATAAAATTAATCAAAGTAATAAAATTATAAAAATATCATGAAACAAAAGAAGTTTCTATTTAATGAAAGAACAAGATGAGTTTTTGAAGATCTGTGAATTCTCTTTGTTTCCATCTAATGTTGTTTTGTATGTAGAAGAAAAATATCTAATGTACTTAGAGCCTTTTAACCGACTTCAAAAAAAGAAGGAGGTTCTCTATTCGACTGATTTTTTTGTATATGTTACCTCATATCTCCGCGAATTGTAAACCGATTTTAATGGGGTTTTTTTGCATTGGGTTCAGTCTAGCTTCCGATTGGTAGCGTTTTTTTCATTGGTATTGGGCCTTTTTTTATATGTTTGTTCAGGCATAACTTCTTTGTTTATGAACCGATTTTAATAAAAAATTTTTTATTGGAAAGATGGTACCTTAGGGGTAGTACCATATTAATTTGGTTAAGTTCTGAAGATATGATCAATGAGGAAATAACGTAAATCTCCAATTCTTATGACCAAATAATCGAAATTATAATAAATAAAATCTTAAAACATTCATTTAAAACCCGGAAACGTTTCGAGAGAATTTCTATATTTATGAATTGAATTTTATAATAACATCACTAAAAAGAGGAAAATAAAAATAATTTTTATAAAAAAATAAAACCGACTTCAAAAAAATTAAATGCAACAAATGAAATAATAATAACTTAAAAATCAAATAAAATATACTAAAAGGTATAAAATAATTATCTTAATTAGTTACAATTAAACGACGAAATATTAACATGAAATTACTTTTTGAAGTCGGTGCCAAAAATATACATTTTATGAATCGCACTCGACGGATCTTACTTAGTACGTTTGGCGGGTACGCTCGCTTATAGGTATAGTTTGTTTGGCACCGACTTCAAAAGTAATTTCATGTTAATATTTCGTCTTTAAATTGTAACTAAATAAGACAATTAGTTTATAACTTTTATTGTATTTTATTTGATTTATAAGTTAATATTATTTTATTTGTTGCATTTAATTTTTTTGAAGTCGGTTTTTATTTTTTTTATAAAAATTATTTATATGCCAAATGTACCACTGTCCACATGACATATGGTTTGATATATTTATAATTGCTTGCAAATGAATTGAGACTGATGATGACGGATAAGTGACGTCGAAGCTAGTCTCCACATTCATAAGTAATAATATAGAGTATTTTCTAACAAAGAAAAAATTGCATTAATTTACTCTAAGGCCGCTCAGCCGCTCATTGGGCGTTCCAGAACCTCAATACACATCTTTAATCAAGAATTGACATTTATAGCATTTAAGTTCTAATCTCGTAATAATACTCGTATTAGCCTTCGGAATTGAATTTTAATCCTTATTTTCACAATTTTCACCCCTTTAACGACCGAAAAACAGTCGAATTTTATGTTTGGTTAAAAATATAGGATATTTTTTTATCATTTTTCTATTATAGAGTGTGAGATATGGAAGTTAAGATTTTTTTAGAATTAAGTTCGATATTTTTTAAATTTATTTCGATTTAGAATGACTGTATTAGAGAGCTCCAAAGTGGCCATTTGTAAAAAGAAAAAAAAGAATTAATTGATTTGACAAAGTTATTCACTTAGGAATAAAGTGTTTCTCAAATTTCCATGGATATTCAAATATTCATAGCTTGTGATCAACTCGGCTGAAAAATTTGGGCAAACGCACAAAAGCTTCCTTCGATACACACTACAAGATGGGGAAAGTTTCATTTGAATCAACAATCTGAAAATAATTTTGACATTCTCCTCTTTTTCTAAAATTTTGGGATTAGAAAAGTTAAAATTGTGTCCCAGGCTAGTTGAATGGCTAGCTAATATGGTCATTAATAAAATAACTAAATGAATAGATCTTGTCTCTAAGACCACTAGCCAAATTAACTTATTTATTATCTAATTGTATGGATTCATATCTCTTTTGAATAGACAAATTTAGTTTTAGAAACTAAAAATAAAAAAATACTCTAAAGACCAAACGGGTTACAAGAGGGTGGGGGGGGGGGTGCGGGGCTGGCAGCCCTCACAAAATGATAAAGAATTTCTTGTATAATATATCGTGATTGTGAAGCCAGAGCCCTCTTTTGATCCTTCCGTAATCCATATATAATACACAAAGTCCCTTCTTTTGACAAATTCACGTTCTAATTCGCAAAAATCTCACTCATTTGCCTTCTCTCAACAACGACGCGAAAAGAGAAGAGAGAGAAATATATTCTGCACAAAAGAATGTACGAGTTGCATGCTCAAAGGCATCAATTCAAACGGGAAATACCCTTAACCTCCGCATACATACATTGTCCCTTTTTAAGGCGATTCAGAGCAGCATATTATGACATACTCACATATTTCCTTGGGAAATCTTAAGGAGAAGTCAGGGAAATTCGTTTTTTTTAATATTATTATTATTATTATTTCAAGATGAAAAATTGGATTCATTTCCATAAAAAGGGCTTTTATATAATACTTGCCTATAGCGACACTACCTGTTATATTTAATTCATATCAAGTAGGTACTATATTAAATCGATGAATAGATTCACTTACTTAGAAGAGTCAAAAGAGATTTTAAAATCGATCAATTCAACTTCATCGGAAGAATCTCTTGAATCGAATGGGCTACTTCCATATAATTTTTTGTTGCGCTATCATTTATATAGCCTTTATAGTTTTAATACATTTAAGTATTAAATGAAAGGCTTATTTTTCATCAATTTTTACTTTATCAAATGCGAAGCATGGGGAAAGTATTGTAATCAGTCTCGCGGCAAGCGCGACTTCAAAGGGTCCTCAGGTAAAGACTACGGAACCCATGGACTCAATTAAAGTCACAAATTGTAGTATTCAATTAGGTTGAATTTTAGCACGTGACGGTTTTGCCAAAAATTACATGGGGTCTCGTCGAGAGGCCAAAAAGTGTGATTTTTTCATTTAGTGCGTGCGGATGGATGGATGTATGTATGGATGGATGGATGGATGTTATCGTTTTTTTGGCCCACGATTTTTTCCACACCGTTGCACCGATTGAAATGAAATTGAAAACCTACCATTATTTTAACAAAATGAAGCGCTGATTAGTTTTTGGTACATATCGGCCTACAAACATTAGTACTTTATTTCAGTACTTTTTTAGTTTTTTCTAAATATCTTGAAAATGACTTAACCAATTTTGATGAAATTTAATATCCTAATTAAGTACCTTGGGGACCACAAAAAAGGTTAAATAAAGTTTTTAGTAAAATTATATTTCAAAGTACTTACTCTAGAGTAAGATGGTAATTCTTTTTAATTTTTTTAAATTCTTTAAAATTTATTCATTTGAACGTTTTAATATAGCTCATTTAGCGTTGCTTAAGTAAGAATGGATAGGCTTCTCTCTGTGAAATGCTAAAAATTTGGTAGTGAATTTTATGAGTAACCATAGCAACTGCGTTGTTTTCTTATCCGTTACCTTTGCTGAAGACATAGAGGAATCGACTTTAAACCAAAAATAGCGATTGATTCTCATCTAGTGCTTGAGGAATAACCATTCTATATTGGATTTTTGACGTTTCGGTTTTTATTGGTAACCATTGCTGAAGACATAGAGGAATCGAGTTAAAATCAAAAATAGCGATTGATTCTCATCTAGTACTTGAGGAATAACCATTCTATGTTGGATTTTTGACGTTGTGGTTATTATTGGTAACCAATGCTAAAGAGATGGAGGAATCGACTTAAAATCAAAAAAGCGATTGATTCTCATCCTATACTTGAGGAATAATAATTCTACATTAGGTTTTTGACGTTTCGTTTATTATTAGTAACCATTACATGAAGACATGGAGGAATCGGCTTAAAATAAAAATAATGATCTATTCCTATCTAATACTAGAGGAATAACGTTATTGGATTCTATTTTTGATGTTTTGACTATTAATGGCAACCTCTAGTGAAAACGTGGACGAACCGACTTAAAATCAAAAAGACTAAATTCTTTTTGGTAAACAACTCAAGCTTGAGTTTCATCTTAATTGGACAAAGAGTGAAATGTTTGTCTGCTAGACGCATGGTTATAAGCGAAAATTTGAAAAAAGTCAAAAAAATGATGAATGAATGAAAATGATTTTAGGCCTTCAAAAAATTTAGCACCATCCAGAAACCGTCGCAAACTCATATACAGGTGTATAACCTTAAATCCGCTGTTTGCTCATCGATGGCGCTAGTGCTCGTATTGAAAACTACCATGAACACGCCATACATTTTATTTCATGAGTTTAACGTCTGACAACATTAATCCAGTGATCATTGTTAACAATTTCGCAACACAAAGTCTGTTTTTCCTTGGGTAATCATGTCCAGTTTGTGCAGAAAAAGAGCATATGCAGGAAGCTCTGCTTTCTGCTTCAGTTTGAGAAGAAATCTACTGCCGAATCGCATCGAATGCTTGTGGAGGCCTATGGCGACAGTGCTTTATCGCGGAAACGACCTGCAGGGATTGGTTTCGGCGGTTCAAAAGATGGCAATTTTGACATGTGGGACAAGAAGCGTGAAAATCGGCCCAAGAAGGTTGATTATCAATTGCAGGCTCTTTTGGACGAGGACGATACGCAATCGCAGAAAATGCTTGCCGAGCAATTGGGTGTTACTCAACAGCCATTTCTAAGCGGCTTCGTGCTGGAAAGGTTCAAAGATCGGAAAATGGGTGCCGCATGAATTGAACGACAGGCAGATGGAGCGACGCCAACATACGAAATCTTGCTTGCCAGACAAAAGTCGTTCCTGCATCGGATTGTGACAGGCCGCGAAAAGTGGGTATATTTCGAAAACCCTAAACGCAAAAAATCATGGGTTGACCCCGACCCGGCCATCAACATCTTTCTCAAGACCAAATCGCTTCGGACGGAAGACGATGCTGTGCGTTTGGTGGGATTGGCAGGGAATCGTTTACTATGAGACGTTGAAACCTGGTGAATCTGTCAACGCCGACCACGCACCAACAACTGATCAAGTGCACCGTGCTCTGCGTGAAAAAGACCGTATTATCAACAAAGACATGAAAAGCTGATTTTTCTCACGACAACGCACCATCGCGTCAAAAATGGTCCAAAACTACATGGAGACACTCAACTGGGAGCTGCTACCCCATCCGCTTATTCACCAGACTTGAAAAAGCCCCTTCAGACTACCACCTGTTTTTGTCAATGGGCCACGCGCTCGCTGAGCACACTTCGATTCATACGAAGACGTCCGAAAATGGCTTGATGAGTGGTTTGCCTCAAAAGAGAAGGATTTTTTTGGCATTAGTATCCACCGGTGTCAGAAGATGGGAGAAATGTGTAGCTAGCGAAGGCAAGTACTTTGAATAAATTTGATTTGCTTTCTATGAAAAAACCATGTGTTTTTGACTAAAAAACAACGGATTTAAGGTTATACACCTATTAACTCTTATTTGGGACCACGTCGATTAAAATTATCTCCAGCTTGTGCAAATTTATTAGCAGCTCGGCCTTTACTTCGGTCTAATTTGCCCTGGACTATCGCTCATTTGGATAATGCTATGTAGTAATTATAACGCCTGCCTTCGGCTTATCTAAAATGTCTGTCTAATATCCATTTATCCTGAAATAAAAAAAAATCCCAAATTAAAATTGTTATCTAAAGATTATATTGGTGATGATCTAATTTTTTGTGATATTTTTTATTATGGGATGTGAATTATCCCTGTCAAGATCTCTATAAGTAAAATTAGGCTAATTTAAAGTTTTAAAAGATGAATTCTCATTAAAAAGACAGTATGTAGGTGAGTTTGATAAAGTTGGTCACTTTTTAGATAATTTTTGTATCTGTTGGGGCTTAGAAATTGCTTAACATAAAATTCTGCAAATTCCTTCAATTACCACGAATAAGAACGAATTTAATATCCTCAAGCAGTGTAAAAGATACAAGGTATAAAACTTTCGGTATCTGAGCTCGACTTGCACTTGGCTGGCCTATTCTTCTCCTGTAGAGTTGAATCAAAGCGCAAAGTGCGCAGGCCAAGTTGGAGCATAGCTTGGCCGTACACGCTGTACGCTATTTACACCAACCATTTCAAACTAATTTCGACCCTCCTACAGCTCGGAATCTATTTGAGATACATATGTGAAATTATACACATTTAATATGTAATCCATCTTGAAGAGAGTACCAAATTTCAATAATATAGCTTAAATAGATTCTGAGATATGGACCTGAGGAAATAACTAATTTTGGCACTCACTCACTCACTGGAAGGTCATCAAAACCTATAGGATGCTTCCAATCATTCCAGCATCATGAAATTTCGCTAGAAGTATAGTTTGGGACACAAACAAAGGAAAAATACAAAAAATCCAAACTTTCTACCTTTCAATCCCTTCAAAAATGCAAATTCTAGTCCGTTGGACCAAACTCAACCAAATTTTGAATACATATTCTGTGGGCCCCTCGAAGGCTAGAAATGCAAAAGTTATCCACCAAAAATGGGGGGAGGGGGGTCAAAAAATTAAAATATAGGCCCAACATTCTGTGAAATAAACTCCAACGTTGCTAAACTTTCTCCAAATTCATTTGAAATATTAAAATGTTTATTCCTTTATTATTTAGATTATTTTCATAAATAATATATATAGGTCGTCAGACAAAAGAGAAACAAAGACTTAATCTCTGCTTTGAAGCAAATAAACACACACACATATCGATATTCGAGTATATATTCTGTATATATATTATTTGTTTGCAGACTATAGTTTCGAAGGCTTGGTCTTCATCATCAGTCTTTTTTAATTATAAATATTATTTTTATGGGTCGGACACCGTGCGGATATTGAAAAGTTTTCGATGTACTTAGCTGGGAATCTGCTGTGCTCAAAAATCAACTTCCAGTACACATACATATTATAGAAAATATAAATGTGAACTGGAAGTTCATTTTAATTGATTCCCAGCTAAGTACACATGGAAAATTTTCTCAATATCCATACGAAATGACTCATAAAAATATATTGAATAAAAGATTTCACTGTTTGTTGCAATAGTTGTTTTTTATTTTTATTAAAATAAATAGTATAAAATATATTGCTTTTAATAAAGGTTTTAATATCTCTAAACTATATCTCTAAGAAATAATTAAAAATTATTTTATTTAAAAACAGAAGACTCTCTCATTTTATTTTATTTTTATTTTTAACCATAAAAAATAATATTTACAGTTAAAGGCACTGATGATGAGGACCAATTCAACAGCCTTGAAACTATAGTCTCATTCGAAATAAATAATATATTTACAGTATTACATCATTTTGGATATATATGTGTGTATGTTTATGCGTGCGATGGTGCTGGGTGTATCAACACTTTTGTTTCTCTCTTTGTGAATCAACAACTCTGGCATTCTCTCGGCAGAACCAAAACTTTTCAATATAAGGCCGATTTCAAAATTTTGACGTGATCTTTAAATTTTTTCAAATTATTATCCGTTATTTCAAATATTTCTATAAGAAACAATTTTTGTTTAGAAAAGTATTATATAGTGGTTCCCGAAATGAAATAAAATTGTTGTATAGTTTCAAGGGGCAATTAAAATGAATGATTTTTCCGAAAAGGGTCCGAATAGAAGGTTTGAACTCCCTGCCTGGTATATCTTCCAGTTCAAGCAGGTCAAAGACAAATTCAAACGAGTTTTAGTCGAATAAATTGTTCTCGCTGAGGAACTATTAAAATAGAAATAATACAAAAAGTAATAAATAAAGTTGATTCGGGAATTTCTGGACTAATCCATTTCTAAGAGCTCTCAATACATATGGTAAGATAGGACATAACTAAGAGTACTATAGACAAGTCATAGCTTGCTTATAGCAATAGAATTAGGAGAAACTTAAGATTTACTTCTAGGACAGGCTGATTCATTGGGGAAGATGGTCGATTTCCATTCGGGGACTATGGAGTTTAATCAAAAGTAGGAATTCCTGACACCTACCCTCACTCAAACAAAACAGTATCCGTTTGGGGGTGAAGGTCCCAAAATATATTTAAATAAAATCTAATGTTAAATTTGAAAAATAACAAAAATGATGCTGTATTCGATGGAAATTTTCAAAAACAAAGATTA